>JBAIAA010000093.1:0-575000 GCA_037893245.1 Crossaster papposus
TGTTTTTTTCCTCAAATTAGCCTAAATTTGGCTTTTGGGGGAAATTCAAAATTGTAAGGGGTTAGCCTTGCTTTTTCATTAAATTTGACAACATCTGACTTTTTGGGAAAATGTAAAATGTAAGGGGTTAGCCTTGTTTTTTTCTTCAAATTAGCCTTAATTTATCTTTTAGGGGTAATTCAAAATTGTAAGGGGTTAGCCTTGCATTTTTATTGAAATTAGCCTAAATTTTCCGTTTTGGGAAAAATTTAAAATGTAAGGGGTTAGCCTTGGTTTTTTCTTCAAATTAGCCTAAATTTGGCTTTTGGGGAAAATGTAAAATTGTAAGGGGTTAGCCTTGCATTTTTATTGAAAATAGCCAACATTTGACGTTTTGGGAAAAATTTAAAATGTAAGGGGTTAGCCTTGTTTTTTTCTTCAAATTAGCCTTAATTTATCTTTTAGGGGTAATTCAAAATTGTAAGGGGTTAGCCTTGCATTTTTATTGAAATTAGCCTAAATTTGCCGTTTTGGGAAAAATTTAAAATGTAAGGGCTTAGCCTTGCTTTCTTCTTCAAATTAGCCAAAATTTGACCTTTTAGAAACAAATACATGTGTAAGGGGTTAGCCTTGCTTTCTTCTTCAAATTAGCCAAAATTTGACCTTTTAGAAACAAATACATGTGTAAGGGGTTAGCCTTGCTTTTTTCTTCAAATTAGCCAAAATTTGACGTTTTGGGAAAAATTAAAAATGTAAGGGGTTAGCCTTGTTTTTTTCCTCAAATTAGCCTAAATTTGGCTTTTGGGGGAAATTAAAAATTGTAAGGGGTTAGCCTTGCTTTCTTCTTCAAATTAGCCAAAATTTGACCTTTTAGAAACAAATACATGTGTAAGGGGTTAGCCTTGCTTTCTTCTTCAAATTAGCCAAAATTTGACCTTTTAGAAACAAATACATGTGTAAGGGGTTAGCCTTGCTTTTTTTCTTCAAATTAGCCAAAATTTGACGTTTTGGGAAAAATTAAAAATGTAAGGGGTTAGCCTTGTTTTTTTCCTCAAATTAGCCTAAATTTGGCTTTTGGGGGAAATTAAAAATTGTAAGGGGTTAGCCTTGCTTTCTTCTTCAAATTAGCCAAAATTTGACCTTTTAGAAACAAATACATGTGTAAGGGGTTAGCCTTGTTTTTTTCTTTAAATTAGCCAAAATTTGACTTATTGGGGAAATGTAAAAGTGTAAGGGGTTAGCCTTGCATTTTTATTGAAAATAGCCAACATTTGACGTTTTGGGAAAAATTTAAAATGTAAGGGGTTAGCCTTGTTTTTTTCTTCAAATTAGCCTTAATTTATCTTTTAGGGGTAATTCAAAATTGTAAGGGGTTAGCCTTGCATTTTTATTGAAATTAGCCTAAATTTGCCGTTTTGGGAAAAATTAAAAATGTAAGGGGTTAGCCTTGTTTTTTTCCTCAAATTAGCCTAAATTTTGCTTTATGGGGAAATTCAAAATTGTAAGGGGTTAGCCTTGCTTTCTTCTTCAAATTAGCCAAAATTTGACCTTTTAGAAACAAATACATGTGTAAGGGGTTAGCCTTGTTTTTTTCTTTAAATTAGCCAAAATTTGACCTTTTAGAACAAAAATACATGTGTAAGGGGTTAGCCTTGTTTTTTTCCTCAAATTTGACAACATCTGACTTTTTTGGGAAAATGTAAAAGTGTAAGGGGTTAGCCTTGCATTTTTATTGAAAATAGCCAACATTTGACGTTTTGGGAAAAATTTAAAATGTAAGGGGTTAGCCTTGTTTTTTTCTTCAAATTAGCCTTAATTTATCTTTTAGGGGTAATTCAAAATTGTAAGGGGTTAGCCTTGCATTTTTATTGAAATTAGCCTAAATTTGCCGTTTTGGGAAAAATTTTAAATGTAAGGGCTTAGCATTGCTTTCTTCTTCAAATTAGCCCAAATTTGACCTTTTAGAAACAAATACATGTGTAAGGGGTTAGCCTTGTTTTTTTCTTCAAATTAGCAAAAATTTGACCTTTTAGAAACAAATACATGTGTAAGGGGTTAGCCTTGTTTTTTTCTTCAAATTAGCCAAAATTTGACGCTTTGGGAAAAATTTAAAATGTAAGGGGTTAGCCTTGGTTTTTTCCTCAAATTAGCCTAAATTTGGCTTTTTGGGAAAATGTAAAATTGTAAGGGGTTAGCCTTGCATTTTTATTGAAAATAGCCAACATTTGACGTTTTGGAAAAAATAAAAAATGTAAGGGGTTAGCCTTGCTTTCTTCTTCAAATTAGCCAAAATTTGACCTTTTAGAAACAAATACATGTGTAAGGGGTTAGCCTTGTTTTTTTCTTTAAATTAGCCAAAATTTGACCTTTTAGAACAAAAATACATGTGTAAGGGGTTAGCCTTGTTTTTTTCCTCAAATTAGCCTAAATTTATCTTTTAGGGGTAATTCAAAATTGTAAGGGGTTAGCCTTGCATTTTTATTGAAATTAGCCTAAATTTGCCGTTTTGGGAAAAATTTTAAATGTAAGGGCTTAGCATTGCTTTCTTCTTCAAATTAGCCCAAATTTGACCTTTTAGAAACAAATACATGTGTAAGGGGTTAGCCTTGTTTTTTTCTTCAAATTAGCAAAAATTTGACCTTTTAGAAACAAATACATGTGTAAGGGGTTAGCCTTGTTTTTTTCTTCAAATTAGCCAAAATTTGACGCTTTGGGAAAAATTTAAAATGTAAGGGGTTAGCCTTGGTTTTTTCCTCAAATTAGCCTAAATTTGGCTTTTTGGGAAAATGTAAAATTGTAAGGGGTTAGCCTTGCATTTTTATTGAAAATAGCCAACATTTGACGTTTTGGAAAAAATAAAAAATGTAAGGGGTTAGCCTTGCTTTCTTCTTCAAATTAGCCAAAATTTGACCTTTTAGAAACAAATACATGTGTAAGGGGTTAGCCTTGTTTTTTTCTTTAAATTAGCCAAAATTTGACCTTTTAGAACAAAAATACATGTGTAAGGGGTTAGCCTTGTTTTTTTCCTCAAATTAGCCTAAATTTGGCTTTTGGGGGAAATTCAAAATTATAAGGGGTTAGCCTTGCTTTTTCATTAAATTTGACAACATCTGACTTTTTGGGAAAATGTAAAAGTGTAAGGGGTTAGCCTTGCATTTTTATTGAAAATAGCCAACATTTGACGTTTTGGGAAAAATTTAAAATGTAAGGGGTTAGCCTTGTTTTTTTCTTCAAATTAGCCTTAATTTATCTTTTAGGGGTAATTCAAAATTGTAAGGGGTTAGCCTTGCATTTTTATTGAAATTAGCCTAAATTTGCCGTTTTGGGAAAAAAATTAAATGTAAGGGCTTAGCATTGCTTTCTTCTTCAAATTAGCCCAAATTTGACCTTTTAGAAACAAATACATGTGTAAGGGGTTAGCCTTGTTTTTTTCTTCAAATTAGCAAAAATTTGACCTTTTAGAAACAAATACATGTGTAAGGGGTTAGCCTTGTTTTTTTCTTCAAATTAGCAAAAATTTGACGCTTTGGGAAAAATTTAAAATGTAAGGGGTTAGCCTTGGTTTTTTCCTCAAATTAGCCTAAATTTGGCTTTTTGGGAAAATGTAAAATTGTAAGGGGTTAGCCTTGCATTTTTATTGAAAATAGCCAACATTTGACGTTTTGGAAAAAATAAAAAATGTAAGGGGTTAGCCTTGCTTTCTTCTTCAAATTAGCCAAAATTTGACCTTTTAGAAACAAATACATGTGTAAGGGGTTAGCCTTGTTTTTTTCTTTAAATTAGCCAAAATTTGACCTTTTAGAACAAAAATACATGTGTAAGGGGTTAGCCTTGTTTTTTTCCTCAAATTAGCCTAAATTTGGCTTTTGGGGGAAATTCAAAATTATAAGGGGTTAGCCTTGCTTTTTCATTAAATTTGACAACATCTGACTTTTTGGGAAAATGTAAAAGTGTAAGGGGTTAGCCTTGCATTTTTATTGAAAATAGCCAACATTTGACGTTTTGGGAAAAATTAAAAATGTAAGGGGTTAGCCTTGTTTTTTTCTTCAAATTAGCCTTAATTTATCTTTTAGGGGTAATTCAAAATTGTAAGGGGTTAGCCTTGCATTTTTATTGAAATTAGCCTAAATTTGCCGTTTTGGGAAAAATTAAAAATGTAAGGGCTTAGCATTGCTTTCTTCTTCAAATTAGCCAAAATTTGACCTTTTAGAAACAAATACATGTGTAAGGGGTTAGCCTTGTTTTTTTCTTCAAATTAGCCAAAATTTGACCTTTTAGAAACAAATACATGTGTAAGGGGTTAGCCTTGTTTTTTTCTTCAAATTAGCCTAAATTTGGCTTTTGGGGAAAATGTAAAATTGTAAGGGGTTAGCCTTGCATTTTTATTGAAAATAGCCAACATTTGACGTTTTGGGAAAAAATTCAAATGTAAGGGGTTAGTCTTGATTTTTTCCTCAAATTAGCCTAAATTTGGCTTTTTGGGAAAATGTAAAATTGTAAGGGGTTAGCCTTGCATTTTTATTAAAAATAGCCAACATTTGACGTTTTGGGAAAAATAAAAAATGTAAGGGGTTAGCCTTGCATTTTTATTGAAAATAGCCAACATTTGACGTTTTGGAAAAAATTTAAAAGGTAAAGGGTTAGCCTTGTTTTTTTCTTCAAATTAGCCTTAATTTACCTTTTAGGGGTAATTCAAAATTGTAAGGGGTTAGCCTTGCATTTGTATTGAAATTAGCCTAGATTTGACTTTTTTGAAAAAATTTAAAATGTAAGGGGTTAGCCTTGCTTTCTTCTTCAAATTAGCAAAAATTTGACCTTTTAGAAACAAATACATGTATAAGGGGTTAGCCTTGTTTTTTCTTCAAATTAGCCAAAATTCGAAATTATTGGAAAATGTAAAATTATAAGGGGTTAGCCTTGCATTGTTATTGAAATTAGCAAAAATTTGACTTTTGGGGGAAATGTAAAATTGTAAGGGGTTAGCCTTGCATTTTTATTGAAAATAGCCAACATTTGACGTTTTGGGAAAAATAAAAAATGTAAGGGGTTAGCCTTGCATTTTTATTGAAAATAGCCAACATTTGCCGTTTTGGGAAAAATTTAAAATGCAAGGGGTTAGCCTTGCTTTCTTCTTCAAATTAACCAAAATTTGACCTTTTAGAAACAAATACATGTCTAAGGGATTAGCCTTGTTTTTTTCTTCAAATTAGCCAAAATTTGACCTTTTAGAAACAAATACATGTGTAAGGGGTTAGCCTTGTTTTTTTCTTCAAATTAGCCAAAATTTGACGTTTTGGGAAAAATTCAAAATGGAAGGGGTTAGCCTTGTTTTTTTCCTCAAATTAGCCTAAACTTGGCTTTTGGGGGAAATTCGAAATTGTAAGGGGTTAGCCTTGCTTTTTCATTGAATTTGACAAAATTTGACTTTTTGGCAAAATTATAAATTGTAAGGGGTTAGCCTTGCTTTTTTAATAATATGTACCAACTTAACATTATAGGGGGGTTAGCCTTACATTTTTATTAAATTTGGGGGAAAATGACCTTTTTAAAAATGTAAGTGGTTAGCCTTGAACTGTTCACAAATAAAATAAAAAATCAAAGGGGACAACAAATTTACTTTTAGTTGAAAGTCATGCAGGTTTATTTAATATGACATTTTTTTCTTGAAAGAATAGTATAATCTTCATCAAGTCAAATAATTATTCAGAACAGAGGTACAGACTTGAAATATAATTGAACTATGAAAAAGAAACATGAAAATACAGCATTAGCAGCCAGAAAAAAACTTACTTAGAGAAGAAACACAATGTTTCACAGAAAGAATATAATGAATGGCTACCAAAAAAACCACCAAACATAACACACAAAAAACCTGATAATTAGATGCAAGTAAATTTGAACTTTAAGCCAATCACAAGAATATTGTAAAGTCACAAACCCAAAGTTTGGAATTGAAATGTAAACCAGCCAGTTATTAACATGCAGTTTTTGGAGGTGGGCAAGTTGTAACATCAAATTGTGATCTTTTGAACTGAACGTCAAGATATCAATGACTTTTCTAGATGAATAGTGAATAATATGCTTGAACGTAAGGAAAATAGGGAATTGGAGAGTTTTGGAAGGTGGCTAATAGACTTATGTGGGCGGAAATCACAAATTTACCAGTTGAGTTTATCAGCATTTACATAGCAGAGACAGTACAATAAACTAGTTCGGTATTCCAACTGCACATGTGCACAACAAGATAAACAATAAAGATAAATGCGCACACAAGGCTATGGAGGAACTGAATCTGCATTCTGTTTAATTTTGTGTGCAATCGAAACGATGACGGAGACTTTTGTTCAAACAAAAGTTTGGACACACAAGACACCTGAAAACACTTCACTGTCCAAAGTTTTGTTTTTAAATGTTCAGAACACTATAAATTTGCTGGTACGCGCTATGTTTTTGCACGTGCTGAAATGTTTTCTTGAAAGAAAATCCAATCTTCTTGTGCACATACGTAGTTGGAATACTGAACAGGCTTATAGTTGCATAACCTCAACTTCACATCAGCCACTACTGCATGGATTCTGATCAGCTTTTATCTTTGACTTTGACTTTAATATTTTACTTGTTTTTTTTAGATACAGCATTTTGTCACATCTTTGTATAACCTGTATTTAACATCAACACTTGAAACTCACATCTTGGTAATATATATTTGGGATACAGCCTTGGTATAAATATATTAATTTTGTATTTAACACATACTTGTTATTAACCCTAACCAAACTGGATCCACCCAAAACCCAACAGCATGTTTTGTAATAGGATTGTTACTGGACCCCCAAACTGATTGTCCTTTACAATGGGTTAGGCATACCTCCAGAATCAGAGTCCAACAGTTTAAGTATACAGTTTATTATAATGTGCTGGATGGGTATGGTTCTTAGTAAATTACAAGGGGGAGTTAGGATTAATACATACTTACATCCTAATTTAAAAGCAAGATGAAGGGAATTTTTACAATTTGTTTTAAAATATTTTGTTTAAAAGACTATTCTTTGTTCCCCCTTTTTTTTAACCAGTTTGCGCCGGAGGTCGTACATGTATATTATACATGCAAAGTTTCCCCCGGATTCAAAACGGATGACGCATAAACATCACAAGCAAGGCCTGGAAATGTTGGTCAGCAGCGAGCAAGGCCGGGAATGCGTGGGTGTGCTTCCCGGTACCATCGGCCTGAACACGCCTCGGATCGAGTTTCGTTTAAAATAATCCCGCGCCTTGGCTCAGTGATGTTAAAATAATCCGGCGCAAACTGGTTAACAAACATTTTTTGATTATTCCAAACAAATTATGTCCATGCAACATAAACCCTGTATGTGAAAGACACATGATCTTGTGATCTTGTCAAGTGATCTTGTCAAGTGATCTTGTCAAGTGATCTTGTCAAATGATCTTGTCTTAAGAAGTGTTAAATGACATTCAGGTTGGGAAACCTATGACAGACACGTAACACAACAGACAGTGATCATCAAAACAAATACAAATATTTAAAAACTGCAAACAAAATAGGTTTTGTAATTGACAGAGATACCGACTCATCTCAATTCAAATTTAGAGACGAGTTCCTGACAACCTGTCGGTGGGATCATTTATTTTGTCTGAAATCGTCGTTTGTCCGGGACAAAAAAAAACAGCATCAGGTTGCAACATTCTTTCCAAAAGAATTATTAAAAACTCGAAATAAAAACTACAATTTTGTTTCCGATTTCTTAATTTGCACACGACCGTTCCTGAGCATATGCAAATCTAAAAAAGGAAATCTAACAAATAAAAACTAAAAAACTAAAAACATAAAATAAATAAACAGCAACAACGTAAACTTATATTGCACTTTTGAAAATTATAAATTCTGGTGTAGCATAAAAAGAGTATCAAAATTAAAATCATTCAATAAATGTTCAAAATATTTTTAAAAAGTAACACAAATTCCTAAATGTGCTGCAATATTGCTTCCTGATTAAAAAAGAAAGTAAATTCCATTTGAAATTGTGATTAAAAAAATATTCAGAGTTGAATTGCAGTCCCTGCAAGTCCAGTCACAATTCCAACACTGTGTGGCTTAAAGACACCTTTTATCACTTGTTGCAATACAGGGAAAGTGGACCTATTGTACAACATGTTGTATACATGAAATACAACTTTGAAAACATTGGTTTAGAAATAGATCCTGAAGTTTCTTGATAAAAAGTACATGGACTTGCTTAAACAAACGCAGTTTATTGTGATCACTTGCCACTGTTCAGGGCCAATTCCAATAAACAGCTTAGCACATACAGTCATTTGTTAGGTGGATATTGCTTAGCAGAAAGCTCACCAGCCAAAGTAATTGTAACTGGTTCTTTGCATTTTTTTTTAAATTTATTTTTTAATACTAAGCACAGACACATCTGCTTAGTAATATTTTCTGCTTGTCGAATAAATGAAATTGGGTCCAGGTGTTTTGAAGTTATAAACCGACAATTCTGTGGTGACAGTACCTGTTCATTTTCAGGATCATACATTGATCATACATTGTTCAGTTAGGAGACAACTAGCATGTGGTTATGCGGCTAATTTTAAGTAGTTTTAAAGGATGCCTCATCATTTACTCTAGCTCAGCTTTATCAACATCAATTAAATCTTGTTAAATATTGGCAACATTTTGGTTTCCATTGCATTCAATGGCGTTTCAGTTTGACTGAATTTAAATTATCACAAATATAGCACTCCATTATTTTTTTAATTATTTTTTTAAAACAGTTTTCAGCATTCAACTGTTGTACTTGATAACTTATCTCTGACACACACACTTGCTGTCCACTAAAGCTAAAACACACACTTGCTTATTTGCATACACTTGTATCTTGTTATAGCACAGGGCCTGGCTTACGGTTGCCTTTTAAGGAGGGAAGGTTTCCCGCCAACATTGTAACAGGGCTTTTGATCCTGTGTGGTATGGCTTGCGCAGGTGAACCTTTCATTTGGCTCACTCTTTCCTTCATTTGTTCTCCAATAGGAAGCACAGAAGGCCTGGATGCACCAAGTAAAGAAGCTAGGCCAACACTGGGTACTAGCGATTGATGAGATGGTTCCGTTGATTTTGAACTGATTGACAAGACCGACGATCGTGGCCGGGAAGTCACACTCCCTGATGATGATGATGATATAAGGGAAGCTAAACCCTGTTGCCCTGACGACGATTGGGCTCCGTAGCCCATTACACTTTGACCATATGTGTGGAATCCAGAAGATCTGGGGTGACTAGAAACAGTTGACATGTGACCTGTACTGGGCAAACCCTGTTGATTGGGGTGACTAGAAACAGTTGACATGTGGCCTGTGCTGGTGATGGGTACACCCTGTTGCTTGGGGTGACTAGAAACAGTTGACATGTGGCCTGCGCTGGGTAAACCCTGTTGCTTGGGGTGACTAGAAACAGTTGACATGTAACCTGTGCTGGTGATGGGCAAACCCTGTTGCTTGGGGTGACTAGAAACAGTTGGCATGTGGCCTGCGCTGCCTGAACCCTGTTGCTTAGGGCAACTAGAAACAGTTTCCGTGGAGCTAAGTGCAGAGAGTAAGCCGATGCCATGGCAACCTGCTTGGCTCCTGTTAGATTGACTACCCTTGTTACTGTACACACTGGTTGATTTGGCCGAACTAGATAAACTTGAAGCAAAGTTTGAGTTTGGACCTGATAGGACAGTATTATAGCCCGGCACACTGCGGTTGGTAGAAACAGTCCCCGTGAAGATCATTTCAAATGGGGGATTAGAAACAGTTGGTGCGGGCATGGTGGTACCAAATCCAAGTTCAATTCCCGAGTCGTCAGATGAGAAGAGTTTTCTTGGGACTATAGCGTCAGTGCCGAGGCTACTGCTCCGATGAACTGTTCCATCATGTGTGCCGAAGACACCCGGTGGACTGTAGCCACCAACAGCACCCTCTATACCCATGCAGGAACTCTCTACAGTCAATGTTGACGAGGAGGGTCCAGGCACGGCTAATCTGGGAGTATGTACGGGACTCATCACAACGTCTCGGGTGCGTATGCTTGGTATACTCGGCTGACTTTGCAAGGTCCGCGCCCGACGCTCCGAGGTCTCCTTCTCAGCACGGATCTTACGGACCTTCTCCATTAACCGGGTCTTGGTCTCCGGGTCCAAGGCAGCCGTGATGTTCCTGGAGCGCACCGGCACGGCAAAGCGAGAGAAGATCTTGCTAGAGATGCGATGCAGGCGTGGCGGCTCCTCCGAATCCAACCGTGACACGTCTTCCCTTTTTGCCTCCGAGGCGCTCTTTAATGGAACGTACGACACGGCACCAAACATGTTCAATCCAGCGTTTACCCCAGCCGGGTTAATAGCAGCTGCTTCTACTTTGGTCAAGACTTTAGGTTCTGTGGTCTGGTCCACGTCTCGTTCATTCAAGACCTGGGCTAGGCCCAAAGATGTGCTGAACGTCTTGGCAGCCATAGGCTTAGGAGCCTTGCTGATGTGTTCAGTGTTGGCCATCCGGGGACCTTGGTTACTATGAAAAGAGAAACAAATACAACTAAATAAACTGTCAGTCAATGTTAAGGAGACAGCTTGAATTGAAAAAGCCCAGGACCACCCAAGAGTTAGTGTGCTTCACCAACTAACTCAATATTATTATCTTTACCAAACACTCAAGGCGTTAATTAAGTGGATATCTCAAAATCTTTCTGTTCAGCTTATAATACTTCTTAAATAAACAAGGCAGAAGCTTCAATTAAATCACACCCTTGCAATCAAATAATCTCCAAAGTATCGCTATAATGGGAGCATTTACCTTGAAGTAAGCAGAGTGTTATCCAATAGACCAATGGTGCTGGTGGTATAGGTGAATGTACTAGATGTGCAGACAAAACACTTACTGGGAACGCAAGTCCGTTCTGTAATTATAGTAAAGAATTGAACAAATCAATTCTTGTTTTCATTATTTTATTCTTAATAAATACTCTAGCTTGTGCACTCTAAATAATATGCACATCCAATCCAGCGATGCCTTCAATGTAGGTTTCTTTTTCAAGGACAAAATGACAAATTTCATGACCAATACACAGTTTTAACATCACGTTTGAGTCGTGTAGGATTCCACAACTTGTCTAGGATTGATCAATTTTCATGATAGATTTATTTCCAGGATATTTTAGGATTTGTCCATGACCCTATGAAGACAGTTTCCATGTCAGCCACAGTGCCATCCACAGTTCTTTAAGGAACTCCATGACTTACCGATGACTCTACCATGATCAGCCACAGTTTCATTAACAGTTCCTTAAAGAACTCCATGACTTACCGATGACTCTACCATGATCAGCCACAGTTCCATTAACAGTTCTTAAAGAACTCAATGACTTACCGATGACTCTACCATCGTCAGCCACAGTGCCATTAAACAGTTCTCTAAGGAACTCCATGACTTACCGATGACTCTACCCATGATCAGCCACAGTTCCATTAACAGTTCTCTAAGGAACTCCATGACTTACCGATGACTACCATCGTCAGCCATAGTGCCATAAATAGTTCCCTAAGGAACTCCATGACTTACCGATGACTCTACCATCGTCTTCCACATCGTCCATGGAATAGATACTCCTGTCTCTCTCCAGCTCACGGAAACCTTTCACCATGATACCAGGCCTGGTGTCTAGCATGCTAGCCATGTGAGGCTGGGCTAAACGCTGCCAGTGGTATAACGTCAACGAACCTGATAACGAACAACGAACCCAAAGTCAACCTAGCTAGTTAAGGACAGATATACCCATGTAATTCTGTGACATCTTGATAAGTTGTCATTTTCTAAATCCGCAACAATTGGGCGCATTTCAACAATAGCAAATTATACTACAGCTGTTTCGTGACTTCAGATTTGCTCTGTGGTCCTTCTTTGATGGCTGGGAAAACGAGCAGCTTTGAGTTAACAAAAAAGATTTGTCAATTTTGTGATACAGCACAAGATTTTGAATTGCACTTCTGCAGGATTGTGGAGAACCAAAATGAGAACCAAAATGACAAGGAGGGAAGAACCAAATTGACAGGGAGGGAAGAACCACTTTCCAATATTCTGAAATGGATGAACAGGATCAAATATTTACAACTTCAATTTGTTTTGTCTCCTTTTGAATGCTGTTAGCTTCTCACCTTCCATCGGTTTAACAATCTGCAGTTTCTCTGGCATGTATGACCTGAAGCCCTGCCCGCTCATCGGCGGCAACCCCTTAAAGCTCTCTGTCGACCAGATACTCCCCGCTGAGGGGCAGGTAGGGGTCTGGGAGCCACCTGTTCCTGGATCAGACCCTTGCAGGACGCGGAACTTCTCCTCCTCTGCATACTTGGCTTCTGCGTCATGGTTCTGCTTGCGAAGGTTGATTCGACGAAGGGCGGTTTCTAAATCATTGGAGCCTGGGATGCCAACTCGGCCGAGGTGATGTACAGAGCTGTGGATGTAAGACATGAAAACCAATTGTAAAAAGAGGTTGTCTAGAACAATTGGTAGGCAGGTTAATGTTAGACCAATGATGTAGTTGTGGGTCTTACTGGCTTATATGTTATGCCTTGCTTTGTTTCTGTAACTTGTAACTGGACTTGTGATCTGACTTGTGATTGAGTGAATTACACCTCTGCCAATTCAAACTGAAACCCAAACTGAAAGTTACCGGTAGTTAAATCATGAGTAAAGAATAAAACTACAGCTCTTGCATGTTTAAGTTTTCAGGTCACATCTCACCCAGATGGGCTATTATTGGACTCGTTATCGCCCTCATACTGTTCACTCAGTGGCGTTTCACTCAGATTAGACCCCACCATCGACATGACTGAGCTCCCTGGTGATGTTGGACGGCTACTGTAGAGATCCTCACTGTATTCAGATGGAGCACGGCTACTTGAGACACGATTCAGGTCCTTCACTGACCGCATGATGTTCTTGTTTTGTTGTCTGGATACGGGAGAGGATAAAAGACTGTCAAAATCTCAAAGATCAATGACAAATTTGTTGAGTGATCCACAAGGTCCAATTCAAGGTCAAAGTAAAGGTCTAAAGGTTATTGTAGGTCAAATTACACGGACAGTAAAAATAATGCCATTTATTAGATTATTCATGATGTTAGCTTTCCAATGAAATTGAAATTAACAAATTTCGTTAACAGCTTAGGGAGGTAAGGTCCTTTAAATAATGGCGGCCACGCCCCTTTTGGCTAAAATCACCAAAAAATAGCAGGTGGTAGCACGAAAATCGCTGGTCGGTTTTGGTAAAACTGCTGATTGGTACCTTTTATTGCCTCGTCTGTTGAGTTTGGGATTGGTTCCGGCTAACTCCTGCTCCACAGTGTCGACAAGCTCTGCTGCCAAGGAATCCTAGAAAACATGGCCACAATAAAATAATAATAATCATGACCTCATCTGAAATAGTGGCAACTTTATAAATCCAGTCTTTACGCGCTAAGCTCCCGGTAGCTATTTTTTTCTCAAAATTTCCTAGTTTTCCCTCCGACTGGATAAAGAACAAACTCTTTTTCATGATTTCCAGGCAGTAGTAGGTTTTGTAAAACAAAACAAAAATCCAATTTAAATCTAGTCTTGACAATCTTAGAGATCAGAAATTTTGAGCATTCGCCATACACACTGTAATCAAGCCGTTGTGCATGCATGAGATACGATGGGAATCATAAAGTGGCTGGGCTCAATATTTCAAATCCTCCTGTGGATTTGGATGGATCTTGATGGATCTTAAATGATGGATTTTAGTAAATTTTGGTGGATTCTGATGGATTTTGATGGATTCTGGTGGATCTAGAAGGGTTAGTGACTCACTGGTGGGAAGACCGGTAATGGGTTCATGTTATACGGCTGGAGATTACTCTTGGGTACGGAACGTCGACTTATCTCCTTGGCCTCAGACCTAGCCTCATTCAGCATGGTGATGTATTCGTCAGCTTTGTCTCGAGATTCTTGTAACTTTAGAAAGAAGAAAATCATGAAGAAAACAACAGCCCAATAAATTTCATGGTGCAGCAAAAGACAAGAAAACCTCCTTCAATTTCACCGAGACTGTAACCTAAGATTGTAATCGATTAAACCCCTCAGCTCAGTGACAAATCAATCCTGACTTAAACCCCTCAGCTCAGTGACAAATCAAACCTGACTGTACCTCTTTGGTGAGAGATTGCTGAGCCATCCTAGATGATTGAGATTGGCTCTGTAACTCCTCATTCTCAATAGACAACTGTCAATAAAGGGGAGAAAAATTACTCCGAGGTAATTTTGACAGAAAGAACATTTTCCAAACAGATCAAGTTGCACATAGAATTAGAATTAGTAGGAGCAAACCATTATAATATTGAAGAAATTTGAAATCCCAATCCACATTTGGGGACTGGTGGGATTTGAACCCAGGCTCGACAGATGGGAGGCAGGAGAATTACTATTAAACTTAACCTGACATACGGGATAACCTCACTTTACCAAATGCTGTCGATGTTTAGAATCTCTCAGGCCAATTGTCTGCATTATTCACATAAGTGAAACGCAGTTTAAGTGCAAGAACCTTTTGCCTTTTGCTCCCGACAGAAACAAAAGCGCATCCATGGACCATCATTTGGAAAGGAATGATCAGACTTTGAGAGTTTGAGAGTTTGAGATGATCTCTCTTTTGCCATAGATACGACCCCATGGTCAACCTTTTGATTCATACTGACCTTTTTGACCTTTTGTTGCAGTTCTACCAGCTGGGCCAGCAGGTATGTGATCTCTTCTTTCTGTTGGTAAGTTTCTTCCAACCTGCGACTTAGCTCATCTGTAAGTACTCCCTCCCGGCCCTGCGCCTCGCCTGGTAAAATAAGAAGACAGACCAACAAATATGAATGTCTTACACACATATCATAACTCTAGGCTGGGCTCGAACTCACAACCTGCAGAATTGACCTATCATTCGCTGGCGCATAGCCACGCCCCTTAGACAACATTCAGTGTCAATTTGTAACAACGAGTCTACCGATGTAGGTCAATTACCCTCAGTCCCTGAATTCAATGCTCCGGACCGGGAGACCACAGCATTTAACACTTGCTTTGCTACGTGTTCCCCCAAAAAACTTCAATTTTGGCAAATCTGGCTTGTTGAGTCGATAACTTGTAACAGAGCAATGGATTAACCAATTTTTCTTGAGGCAAATATGAGGGTTTACAAGGATTTCTAGAGCGAGGGTTGACAGGTAGAAGTGTCTTGAAGGGAGTCTAATTACTGACCTAGCTGTTTGAAGGCATCCTGCACTAACTGTGCCTCTTTCTCCTCAATGCTGACTGTTTTAGTCTTCATTTCAGCAGTGTCCATCCGAAGCTGGAAGTTCTCTTCCTCCAAGATGCGCACTTTCTTCTGCAGTGCCTCCACGTTGATGAACTTAGACTGGACGGCATGGCTTCTGTCATGACTAAAGATAGAAAACGACCCTTCACTTAAGTGTTGTTTGAACATGCAACCTCTGAATTGACGTTTCGGAGCTCGACTAACTAACCTATTCAGCCCTGTGTTGGCGGTTCCCCAGTTTGTCAATATCTTTGTTCAAGAGACGCTAGTCGGAAGCTATTTTTTGGTAAACAGCCTTAATAGATCTTGCTAAATCTTTCATGATCTTTTTCTTTTATATTTTCTATACCTTCCAAGCAGCTTTGAGCCTAATATTCAACAGCAGCTGCGTAAATTACAAATGTAGATCTACTATCTAGATTAGAAGTAGATCTACCTTCCGCATTCTGCAAAATCCTCAAAAACTGTCCAGTGACTTTTAATGGATCTGGGAGGGATAGGGGGATTAACAAAACCTGAACAAACAGATCCCCAGACAAACAGACAAACAGACAGATGACCTACCACTGAGCCGTCTCGTCTTCCGAGTCGCTATAGCTGACCTCATTGGTGTAGATTCTGAGTAACTGCTCTTTGAACTTCATATCATGCTTCAATTGCGTATTCTGAAAAAACAATTGAGAAATAAAAAATGACTTGACCACAAACATCACCAAGTCTAAACGACGTCTCCTACTCAAAATCAGTGTCTAAATTAGACGTCCAGATACCGGTACCTATTGACCTTTTGTGGGTAAACACAAAGATATCTAAATTTAGGAATTCTGTATCTTTCACCTAAATGTCTTCTCACATCTACAAGCGAAGGTTTACAGCAAAGAAACTTAATACTACAAACGTTGACACACTTTCTGAAACACGAGCATAAAACGAGTAGTTAAAGAAAACAAAATTGCACAAACATTTAACCGTTTGTGAGTTTATCAAGATACCGGTACGACTTCAATAATTAAGTACCTTACCTGGTCAGAAGCTAGCGTAAACTGTTCCTCAATAGCATCAATACGTTTCTCTAGCTGTTTGTTTTGCTCCAGTAAGGACTGACCAATCTTGGCGGCAAGCTCCAAGTCTTTCTCTTTCTGCAAGAGAAGAGACAATTAAAATCCAGAACATATTGACTGTGGTTTTCTAACCAATCAGATTGCTTCATTTGACTTGCCATCCAATCAGCACACTTAAAGGTAAGATACGCCATTGGTAATTGCTTGAATTATCATGAATGGGTAGATTTGGGGGGTTGTATTTTATAGTAAATATCGTTTAACTGACCTGTCCGAAGTTTTATAATCATGGATGCCGAGAAAAGCACGAAAAACAGCGTTTGTTTTTAACCAGCGTCGAGTAGTTATTCTTATGTTATTTGTGTTTTTTCGCGATCGTCGTCCGGCGATTGCGAATTTTTCTTTATAAAATTCTATTTTTCAGAATAATTACAGGATATCTAGCGCAATCATTTTGCTGGATGCCTAGAATCATTATTTACTTTTAGATGAGTAAAATATTTCTTAATAATTCAGTTGTAGATATTTTTCGATATCTGCAAATGGTGTATCCTACCTTTAAATAAATGACTAACAAGTGTAAGCAAAAAGATATTTATGAAATCTTGACTTTGTTTTGAACTACGCCTCCCATCATTGGCTCAAGAGGACTTAAAATCACTCTGAAATTTGACCTATTGTTTACAAAATTTACAATTTCTTAATTTCTTAATTACAACCATAAAGCTGTCGGGCCACTAATTAAACATAACAAGTCAATTTAATTTGTGTTGACGAAACGTCCACTTTACAAGTGCAGTATCAACAAGCCTATTTCTACAGCTAGTTCATTATTTGAATTCTTTAATGGCAAATTGATAAAATAAAACAATAACAACGCACCTCTTCCAATAGTCTGGTTACTGCATCGATGTCATTGTAGGTTTTGGTCATCTGGATGACACGATCACCGCAAAGGGCTGTCAGAAAACAAGGACAAATATGTGGCAATTAGGGCGGAGTTCTGCGGTCTGCTGAGTGCCATTTTACTAGTTGAAAATGTATCTCATGTTATTTCTTCCTGACAGTGGACTTCAAATTTCAAATTGCTATTTTTTATGGCAATACAAACTTTGAAACGAGGCATTAAAACAAATTAGGCCCTTGTTTATTTTCGTGGTAGAAGATTTTAAAATCCAGTTAATCTTTTTTTTTTCCAACTGAATAACAATTATTGGATTTTACCCTACGGTAAGTTCTCATCCAGCTCACAATCATGCCAACATTTTAAACAATGAAGTTGAAAATGATAGATATAAACTGCAACACCATTAAATATATTTTACCAGTAACCAGTTTATGATGGTGTACCTTAGCTTTCAAACTTGTACAGATCTAAACTAAAAAAACACTGCCAGTAAATTAACCAATATAAACCATTTGGTTCATCCAATCTTTGTATTGCCATGGCAACCACAGTTAATTTTTACCAAGGTGGGAGAGATTGTACCCTGTTTGTTATTAATATTTGTGTAGCCTTTATATGTACATACTACAGGTAGTACAAACTCACACATACTGCCAGTGCACGTGAAGGTATTGAATTAAATGTCCTTGTGTTTCTAATCAATATTACGACACATACAGAAATAGGCAGGATTCTCTATTCAATGGCTATCTTCGTTAACTTTATTCATTTTACATACAAATTATGATTGAGAAATTTAATATATTTCTGTTCGCTTTGGAATAATTTGCTGCAGGTCAGCTACCATGGCAACTAGTTATCCGTCAGCGATTCATATGTGAATAAGCGATTCATATGGGCGTAGTGCTATGTTTATTTTTTGGGTGAAATATGATTCATCACAATGTATGTAAATTATAGAGGACACCAAACCAAAAAGATGCAATTTGTTTTCATGGAAAGGAGTATAAATGATAAATAGGGATGTCAAATGTTCCCTCCTAAAAATTACACGCTGAAACAAAATTACACTGGAAATTTAAATTTAGAAAGACTGATTATTTCAATTAAACTTCCACCCAACTGCAAGCACCTGCATAAATCTAAATAAAGAATCTATAAATTGACACAGTACACGTCTATAGATAGATGTTCTTGTACCATACAAGTGGGTGTGATGTTTCCCTTGGGAAGTAAACAAACCTTACATGTTAATATATTACATGTAAATAAATTACATGTACAGTTTGAGGAAATGATTTGTTATTGTTATTTCAATGACAATGAGCAATTAAACTATTAGTCACATGGATGAGACGTCATTCGTTGATAGACATATATATACAAGTCATTCACATGTGTTTACTCCTAATTATTCCATAGTCCAGGTATTGAAAAATTCAATCTAATCAAATTACTTGTTGAAGACAAGTACAGGTCAATTTTAGGTGTTTTATCTGATCAACTACTGGGACTCATTTTGGGGGTAGACCCGTCAGTTAATGATAAATTATTCAAGAACAAAAACCTGGACAACCAAACTAGAAACTTGTACGATGTTATCACAGACATGAAAAATGATGGATTTAATACCTGTCAGCAAATCCACGAAAACAATGTGACCACGAAGAAAGGATTCTAAGTTCTTTCGCTGCTCGGGTCAAAATCTTTGTGGGATAATATATCTGCTGCATAATTCAAACAACACGACAGATCTTCGACGACAGACGACGCTTCCTACAGCCTTTGCCATTTTTTTTCGAACGTAATGTTGCAAACTGAAGTAGGACTATATAGCTGTATGACGTTGGGAATAATCAAGGTGTGATTGGACACTCCACATAATAAGCCCTGCCTATACATATCTGTTTTCGCATACGAGGTCGTGCGCTAGAAATTTAGCGCAAAATAAGAAAAAACATAAGATTTCATGAATGAATGAACCAAGGCCATCAAACAGCCCCATTTGTTTTTATAGTGGCCGCGTGAGGTTGCTGTTCACGATGTATTTTTGCACCGTGCACGCATGCTAAATTAGCGCACGGGTGGACTTCGACCAAATAAACGGTGATGGCCTTGGCCAAGGCTAACACACCAGTCAACTAAAACATATGGGTCAGAGTACCAGGTAATGCTACTAGTAACCACTCCATATATGATGTGTCAATTTTTATATGTTTTTGTGATGCTCTTGAAATCGTTATCTGACAGTTTAAATTTCTTGGTGGCTGCCGACATCCCATAGTAACCAACTGCTAATTTCATCAAGATGGCAAACAACGGCTAGACATTTTTATTTTCTTATTTTTTGGTTTAAAGTGGATGTTCCGTTAGTTTTGACACAGCCTGTGCCATTAATGAGTAAATCTACTACTGGTATTTAAGTACTAGACATTGGAAATGAATGCACGTTATGCAGTTTAGCTCAAATTTGTAAGTATTACTTTCAATACAGTCTTAAAACAAAAGCTGAACCCCCTTCTGCCCCGCCCCTCCTCACCTGCTAGATCAGCTATATTGAGGTCATCATACAAATACCATTCCAATTCTTGATCCTTGACGTCCACATTGCCAAATCCAATACCACCTCGTTTCTCCAACCGACACTTATACATGGTGGTTTGCTCGTTTCAGATCAACCCAACGATCAAAACTCGCTCAATCCATATGATGCGACTTTGCTGGCTGTTGCTCAAGAACAAGCAAATGTACCATCCATTTCTGACCAAAGTTCCATGTTTCGTTCAAATGACAATTTGATGTTCTGATTAGCAGTTGCCATTCAAGAACATTCACATATAATTGTACCATTCACTTCTGAAGCAAGCTCCGTTTCTTCTTTTAAAATCAAAATTCAAAACAGAACTAAAACCTCTTCAACGTGACACCTTCCAACCATAATGACGTAAGTTAAACAATCTACCAAACAATATGACCAAGTACAACTGTGAATTTGAGAGAAGGAGGAAGCACTGACTAAACTCTGCTGTGTCAACCGATCTGCTCTACCGGAAGGGGTGCTGCTTTTCCTGTCAAACTTCCCATAACAACTTTACTGATGACCCCTAACCTATGAAATGATGCACGACCAGCCTATTGTTCTGATGACATGGCCAGTCTATTATTTGGATGACGCCCCCCAGTAAACAACTCAGCTTTCCATCACAAACAACAAATTTGAAACTCTACAAACTCTCAAAATAATTGACACTGAAAAAAAGTCCAACCCTCACTTTTACTCATTGCAACAAACAGAAAAGGCAAGAATTCACAATGTTTTTCCACATTGACATGTACATTGTGAATTTCAACTGTAATTTCCTTTCACAGTTCCTGTTTAATACATGTACTTGTAAAATAGATCACAAACTTCCTGTAAGTTGAACTCTCAAAATCTGTGATGGCCTTATCTTTGAAATCAACATGACACAACATTAATGCTTCCTGTTTGGGTTTGGAATATGCTGTGAAACCGAAAGTAAACATTTCAAAATGTTTTCCATGCATAATTAATTTTCTACCTCCGATCCCTCAGCCTCACCTTTCATGTTGACCATCAACTCCGCCCACGTTTCTACATCTTCGTACCCCATTGTTAAAATCTCAGCTCCACTTTAGCAGATTCCAAGTCCCAATTCAGTCTGAAATTCTCTCGGACTGCAACATTTTGCGTTGGAAATGCACAAAGCCAATTCAGGTAGGTCCTTCACGTGTGGAATCCATGCTTTTAGTGAAAGTGAACCAATCGCCTTGTAATCTAGAAACCCATGATCATCTTCTTTCTTCTGTGGGTACTTGTAATCAAACGTTGTAATCACATGGATGATACAATCAAGCAACTGCAGCGTTATCTCACACCGTTAATAGCCTTGTAATAATCTTAAAAAAGAAAAGTTAGGCCACGCCTTCCTCAACTTCAAGACTGCAGTATGATGATAATCCTACTTGGTGACAAGACATCATCTTGCTACTATAGCAGGCAGGAAATCAGGTTCTGTTCATTCAGGCTGTCGGTGTCTACCCTTAAATACTTGCTGGAGCTCACTGGTGGTCGTCCCCTCACCGTGTTTTGATGCCTAGTCTAGTTTTCCTGTATCTTCAAAAACAGCCTTACTTTTGTGGCACAGTGCCAAGCAAATGAATCACGGTCCCCCTCAGAAACCCTCTGAGCACTTTTTTTTAACCCAAACAGATGCTACTTTTTATAAGCCACATTTTCGACCGACGACGGTGAATATTTTACCCTAACCCAAACACGTACTGCCATTCCCTCAGGCCATCTCGGAATATCACTCAGCGCACTGAAACGAAGCCGGTGGTTGTCAATTTCATGGATAATCTCATTGGCTTTGTAGCAGGAATCCAAATTAAATATCTGGGAGCCGTTGGAGATTTTAAAGAAACTTCTGTAGTCTGCCCAGATAAATGTTCTGCTACAACATTTCAAATGCATTTTCTTGAGAATCAAGTCGTCTCTATCATCGTTTGCAATCCATTGGAATGGATGCACAAAAAAGTAAAATATTAGAAGTTTACTCATCAATGGGCAAGTCGGCTTAATTGTTTGTGCAAAACAATGTTCCAAACTTCACCGTCTTAAATCTTATGTCATCTGCAGCTCAGAGACAGAACAACTCGGACTCTAAAAATACTCTGTCGGGACATGATCATGTATGGTGATAGGTGTACGGTACATTAGGTGTACATCATGTATGCAATGTACTTTGTAAAAATGTACAAAGTACACCTTTCAAGAAAGCCCTGCACACGTAGGTCTTTGCTTAAAAACAGTCTTCAAAACCTACTTGGAGACTGCTTCAGACAGTCTTCAGCCTGTGGACATGGCACTACAATGGACAAACAATTCCCACTGGCTGAATCTGTCGCGTCAAAGTGATCTTGAGTCATGTATTCAATGCTAATTACCCACGTGGGGACGGGAAATTAAGGGTGATGTCATGGTAATAAGACACCTGTATTTGTTGTTTTACTTTAGGGTTAATGACTAAGTACATTAATGAAACAACTTTACTCATCATGGTCATACACTTCAAAAATCCGCTGTGAGGTTTGGAAGATTTTGTAGGATTGAGGACTTCTTATTCCTCCATGGTAGAACCAAAGCACTTATTTAACGAAAGGCTTGCCTAAAGAACGAAAGGCTTGCCTAAAGTACACAGGGCGTGCAATCTGTTTCTTGCACACGTATGCACATGTTATATGCACATGTAGCACAATGGATGCGGAAAAACTACTTCAAAAAAGTCTAGAGGGTTTAGGTGTACATTTTTAGGAAATTTCTTGAAAATTACTGTAGTTGCATCTTTAACCTTGGAGGATCCCACAGGATACACTTCTGGTTTTATAATTGAATCAAAACATGACTTCACTTGAGATGTGCTTGTGCCTTCTTACATGTGTGTGCGCCATCCCGGATGCATCTGTACCATGTTAAGGAAAGCCTCATTAACTCATAATACCAGGGTAATATTATGCTACAGTTTTGAGGTATATATTCAAGCTCTCTGATTCAAGACATTTGCAGCTGAGCTAGATTTTCTAACATTGCTCATTGCATTAACTACCAGTACTCTATAGTTAGAAATAGTACTGTTACTTTTTATTTGTTCGTGTATTTACCAATGTATTTTTTAAGCTACTATTGTTTTGTTTCAAATTTAAAATACTTAAATCCATACATGTAGCACCGACTTTGAGGTTCAGCTAATGTCATTTTCACTAAGAATACAGGGGTATATATTTTGCCCTCTTGTACCCAAAACATCTATTCACATAAAACAAAAAACCTGTTGTCATTCCATCATGGATGACATCATAGATGACAACTCCTTTACATGCCCACTATTTCTTTTAAATCTGAGTGTTGGTAAAAATGTGTCAAATGCCACGCCACTTTTGTTTTGTTCATTTTTTTCCTGAATGACACAAATGTCATATTGGAATGGAGAAGCATATGTTTGTGTAGTTAAACACAAGTGTACTCCTTATACCGGTAATTTACACACAGGCTATCGACTGTGCACTTGTAAACAAAGCAATCAACATACTGAGCTTTACTATGATGTGGTTGGTTGGACTAATATTATCCAATGAAACACCTAAAAGGTACCAGTATTATCTGCAAACAGGAAGTATGCAAATTTTATCGACCGTATTAACTTGGAAATGCAACAGCAATGCCAGTGTATTTGTGAGTATTTTATAGCAGATTTAAACTGTACATTGTACATTGTAACCACCTTAGAATACAGAAGTTAGTTGTGACAAGGTTTAAACAAGATAACTCAAAAGAAAAAAGTTGACCTTTTGAGTTTTATAAAGAAAACAATATTTGTTTGCATTAAACGAGGAAAAGAATGGAAAGTTAGGTTTTTATAGATTTAGAAATTGTGCAGGAAGGTACAGGTATTTTGTTAATACTATTACAAGTTAGTCACATTGGTTTTTTTAAATACCGAATACTGCATGATGTACATGTATTGTTGCCTCAATACAAATGTTTTTTGGTATCACCGTAAATTTGGTTTTAATTCCAGTTTTTAATTTACATCTCTCGTGTGATTACAAAACTTTATAAAACCTCTTTTGAGACAAACGTTCTAGACTTTTTGAGGCATACCGTTATTGTTGTCTCTGTTGTCATTACAAGTCATCACTTTATAAAACCTCTTTTGAGACAAACGTTCTAGACTTTTTAAGGCATACCGTTATTGTTGTCTCTGTTGTCATTACAAGTCATCACTTTATAAAACCTCTTTTGAGACAAACGTTTTAGACTTTTTATGACATACCGTTATTGTTGTCTCTGTTTTCGTTACAAGTCATCACGTCTTTCCGATGAGATTTGTTTGCATTAACATCACACCCATCTGCTCTTAGCTCCCCCATATCTGCGACCGTCTCCACAAATCTATCCCATGATGCACTCCTCTTAACAACTTCCTCCTCTTTGATGGTCCATTTGCAGTCCGAAGAGGGCGTGCCATTGCATAACTGACTCTCTGTCATAGATTTCAGTTGGTAACTGACTAGTGGGTACCAGTGATCGATTATTCAGTCTCATAGTATGTTTCCGCAGTTGTCTCGCTCACTGATGAGACTTCAAAAAAGTAATCAAACGGCAAATCATGCGAGCTCATCACAGTACTTCAGGTAGCGTTGCATTTGCAATTTACAAAAGTCTGTCCAAATGAAATGCCCACATACTGATCGGGATACAGATTTCAATCTTCATAACAGAACGCACACTCCGAGTTTAAAGTCCAAATTTCATCCGCACAAAATATCTAATATTAGAAAATTCAGGGACATTATTGCAGATTCGATCATGGAACACACAATGCAAATTGCTTGTACTAGTTCGAATTCCACCTGTGCAATGGGCTGAATCTATCAGATACTTGCACTTGCACCTGTACATGTACATAGCAGGTGCATGGCCAATCAATGTACATGTACTTTATAATTCAGCTCAATCATAGTTTGTACACTACTGGTATGCAATAAACAGTTATTACAACAATGAACGAAACAAATCCTCATTTCATGGTCGCACGGCATTGTCCACGTGGAAATACATATTAGGCATGGCTGAATATAAGTCAAAGATAATCCTGTTGTTTACAAATGCTGTACATTAATGGTCCATCAAGATGACAGTTTCTGTCAAGAAAATAACTCCGCTGCAAGATCCCATCTCATAAAATCCCAAATCTCTTCAAATAATGCCGTTCTCTGCTTTTACTGCCACTCCAACCATGGAGGAATAAGAGTCCTCCATGCTCCAACCAACAAACATAGTTGGTCTAGAATTTCATGACTGATAAAAATCTGGGTGAAATGATTAATTCAGAAAATCAGAAAATGGTACCTGGAGTAAAGGTGATTTGTTGGTTGCGGGGTTGCCGTAGCAACTAGAGGACAGCTGTGCATGCTTAGGTCAAATGAGGTACCAGTGGCAGTGGTTACGTTACACTGATGCTTCATGCATTTGAAATGCAGAATAAAATTCTTCCTGATTGTTGTTTAAAGACTGCTTACAAATTAAACTGATGAATGCATCCTCATAAAAACCTAACACAGAACAAATCAATAAATCGTAACAATGGCTAGAGGTTGACACCCACACAGGACAAAAACTAAATGGCTGCCAAATGGGCAATTGATCACATAATAGTTGTATATGCACAGTTTGCTGTGCAATAACTTGCAAACCTACACATTCAACAAGGCAATATTGGTCTAACTAAAATGCGGTTTGTAAATTTACAGAAAATTGTAAGCTTAAGCCGTGTTCGCATTGGACTTATTTTGGGGAAGGTTTTACTGAGACGATGGTCAAATAAAAAATGGTCAAATGTGACCACTGTTCGCACTTGGACTTTCGACACAGGAAAATTTTACCGAGACCGTGGGAGAAGTAGCCGAGCTGTCATTATAATGACTCATGAGGGCGCTTTGCGTGACCTTTCTGCATTGACCCCGGTGTACCCATTCGATGCGATAACGATGCAATTTGCATGCATCAGCGTGCCCACACGTAAACAATGCAAAGAGCGCATGCGCAGTGCCTTGTATAGCGTGACCTTGCACTGGATCCCTGGTGGTACGTTTTCCTGGGACGCTTTTACCGAGTCGCGCTGTTCGCACTGGACTTATCGTCTGGGGAAAAGGGACCAGGGACGTTTTCCCGGGCAGCAGTTGGCCGGTAGAAGTACCCACTGGACTCGGGAGAAGTACCTGAGAGGAAAACGTCCTGGGCTGTCCGCACTGGACTTAAAATGGGAGAAAGACCCATCGTCTAGGTACGTTTTATCATTTTAAGTCCAGTGCGAACAGGGCTTAAGGAAGTGATTTTACTGTAATAATAATACGCACTACAGACACTAGTAGTAACTTATCAACACCCCTATAAAGAAATGGAATAGCTACCGGTATGTACCATACATGTGTCTATTGACTTTGTATGCAGTGGTCACCATGGTCACACTAAAGCCTGCCCTCTCAGGCTAGATCACTTCAGCTAATTTCAAACAGTCCTTCGCACAAATTTAGCTCAAGTGTTATTTTTTCATTTCAGAGTTTAAAATAAATGCTTAGTACAAACAAGGAGAATACATGAGAAAGTGTGAATTCATAAATTACCAATCCACACTTGCGATTGCATTCTCTGACTTAAACTATTGCGTCAACTGTCATCCAGTTCATGAGTGGACATGAAAAGACATACATTTTGGTATCGCGGCAATTAGACGCGTAATATATGCATGGAGTTTCTCAAGGATCTTACAAAATCAAGCTCTGGATTAGTGTCGAGGACAAATAATAACTGTAGTGGTTAGTAATACATGTAATTTAAATTCAGCCAAGATAAAAACTGCTAATTCCTAATTTTACTTGTGTAAGGAAAATTTGAAAAGAGAAAGTGTAAATTCGTAGTTCTGAATCCGCACTTTACTAAAGATTCTTGGATACGAATCCACATTTTTTGTTAAAAGAGTTGATTCGTACACAAATCCACACTTTGAACAAAAGAGTGACGTCATAGCAATGGTTTAAACATGTACATGACATGTATGAACATACTGTATATGCAGAGAGCTAAGGCAGTTGGCAGTCCCATTGTATATTGATGTACTTGTGGTAAACACACTGGTAGAGGTCTAGCCTGTCAAATCACACAAGGTATGGTACACACTGCACACACACAGACAGTTGCATGAGTGCAACGGTGCACGTAAAGCCTGCCCCCACAAGGCTATTCAAAGCCATGCCAAATATGCTAATTTGGTCAGGCCAGCATAATGCATATTCATGAGGAATACTCATATTGCAGTTTCAGCAGAATCAGAACCAAAAACAGGGCAGTTTTGTTCACAGATTTACAGTTTCGCAAATTATTTATTACAAAATTGGTGTGGAATTAAATTGGGAGATGTGTTGTGATATCTTTTAGATCATTAATTGTTATTCGGGGAAAGAAAATGAAAAATACATCTTGGCTGCTGTGACTGAAATGTACACCAAATGAAGTAGGTTATTGCCAATTCATCACCCAATCACTCTGGTTTCTCTGCATTCGCATAAATCTTTCGCCTTTTACTAAAGATTTCCGTGCAGAGGAACAATTTAATGAGTCTATAGACTAATTTTTCGCTGCCCAATCGAAAGATTGGGCTAATAAACATCCAAAAATAGAAATAAAATCTCAATACTGCTTAGTAAGTGGTACATTACACACACACACCTGAGAAAGCAGGCTTTAAAACTTACTGTAGTTACAGGATTCATAAAACTATACATTTACAGGATTTGGAGAAGAGTTTCCTACAGAAGCCCTCAAATCAAAGTTGCCTGGGACAAACCACACAACATCTTACGCTTAAAATATAAAAAAAACAGCTTCAATATCTCTTCAAGGCTGCTGTTTGAACATTGGAACTGAATATTCAGTATTTGGTATATTTGGCATAGTTCTACCAAAGGTATGTATGATGCTCAAGCTCCATTCAAACAATTTTCTCTAGAAAAGAAGGGCTAGATAATTGGAGGTTAAAGAAACTGTCTTATACAAAAACAATCTTATAAAAGCAGCAGATAATATCTAGAGAAAACCATTTGGATGTAATTTCTACCGGTACTCTACAAGTGGGGGAATGGATTTTGGCGTATTTGGGACAGTTAGGGTTTAAGTACATCTGATTACAAATACAAATAAAATTTGAAAAGAACTGTAAATACTTACTGAAATATTTGAGTGTTTCCTCCATCATGACAGGGGAGAGTAGTTCACAGGGGTCCTCTAATCCCATCCTTGACGATGACCTCAGCCAATCACTGTGCTCGTAGGTCAAGGCAGAGGTGGTGTCAGCTCGTAGTTTGTACATCGGTATCTTCTCCTCCAGAAGACTGAATAACTCCACCTCGGGAATGTTGGAGTTGTTGTGAAGGTCTTGGAAAGAAATAGGAGGGTAGAATAAGAAAGATCAGAAATTAGTGTCAGTCCGTTCAATTTAAGTGACTTGGACTCAGACTTGAATCGAGTAACTCAGACTTAGATTCTATCTGATCCTAGGTCACTCAACACAAGAAACTCAACTAGATGTTTGTTGATGCTTCTAAACTGGGTTCTTAAAAATTATTAATTATTATGCGTTGCCACAGATGTCGCATCAATTCACTCAACATTTAATTCACTCAACAAAAGTTGTGACATCAAATTTAAAGTGAGGTGAAGTTAGTATTTGATTAGGCATTCCTTTTGAGAAAATTTGAGTAATGAAGTAATAAAGAGAACAAACTGGGATTAGTTACCTGTCAATGTTCCAGCTTCACATTGTGTCTCGCATGTACCCCCTACATCCTCCATTAAGGCTCCTTCAAACTGACTGTCAGAGAACACTTCCTCCTCAGTCGTCACCGATGATAAAGATGGATGGATTGGCAGAGACGCCGATGGGGGCACTGTTGCATGAGCCAGCTTGGCTGTAGTTACGGGGCCCCACAGCATACATGTACATGTATTGTGCACTGTTCGCACTCGTTGGGATGGGATGGTAGTTAAGGTGTTTATAGACTATGAACTGTGGGAAGCATTGATAGAGAAAACCTGAAGAAGAATAAAAGAAAATTAAAAAATAAATAAACCAAATCTCCTGAAAAATGTGGTTTTCAAAACGCGAGTTTGTCTCCAATATTAACTTAAACGTCTGTACTGTACCGTAGCTTCAGAATTATTTTTTAAGCCTTTGATGTCAACTGAAAATAAACAATCTCAACTTTGGCCTTTTGGAGAACTGCTGGGGTCATCCCAGGTAGGGGCTTAATTAACCCTAATCCTGCCAGACCCAGCACAGTGCATCCATGGTGACTGCTTGACCTTCCTGCACTCTGCACACAAGTCAATGTGACAAAGTATGCAATCTGATGCGTCTGGCAGGGTTTCTAGCCAAAATACCCTGGAGGGTTTAGGGATACATATTTCCTGAACTGATGCCAGAGCTGAAAGATAAAGTACAGGTTTCACTCATGAGTAAGAAGTCAGGAAACTGCCTCATGTTCATGAGATTACAATGGTTGGCATGTGCAGCACACATTCACTTTCTAGTAGTCGTAGTCTGATTGTTGTTGTTCACTTTACAAGGTATCTCAAATGATTCATGAATATTCAAATTTACTTGATCCATACCAAAGGTCGCCACAACCACAAAACTGCTATATTTTGGTTGGTATCCGACTCCCGTACATTTCTTTCAATTTTTTAGCTCGTTTCAGAATGTACCTATACATCAGACTTAAACTTTGAAGTTCCTCAAATTATGTCAATGGATGAAGTGTGCAATGCTAATGAGGTGTTTCACGAATCACGGTAATACGCGCCATCTTGTTCACGGGGCAAATTTACACACGTTGTTGTGTACGCATCTTCGATCAAAAACTTTTGCGCTTCCAAGTCATCATGCGTTCATTCTAAAATGTGCGCGCGTTTAGCAACGCGTGTTAATTTTGTCCTGTGAACAAGATGGCGCATATTACCGTGAAACACCTTATTGAATCACTATAGCAGGCACATTGTAAAAAAAAAGTTTGTGCGCTATAGTATCCAACGTTTAACTAAGTCCATTGTATCTAAATGTACAATTTGTCTATACACAAATTATGTATGTGCCTCAAGTACACTTGTTGTATCATGTAGTTCAGTCAGCAACTTGAATAGGCAAGTTGTGTGGACTCAATGAAACAGGAAACTGTAGTTAGCCACATCAGAGGTCTTGGCAGCTGTACATGTGCAGTGGCTTATCTGACCCACATTCTTTCTAACTAAGCCAAACCACAATGTCCAGTCATTCAATGATTAATACTTGTGGAGGAAATGTACAAACAGGAAGTCAAAAAGATGAGGTTCTTGCAGATTTTCTTTTTTGGTCTATCCATGAAGGAATGCTCTTATTCCTCCATGGTCTATCTGATTAGATTTAAAACTCTCTTACAGAAAGTTTGATTTAACTCTTTGCAATAAATGTAAAATCAATTCAATCAAAGACATAGAATTAACATTTTTTTCTTTAGTTTTTTAGAGGAATACATTTTCTGTAGTATACCGGGTACAAATCTACAACTTCCAAGTAGTTCCCTAATTGGCCCTTTAAAACAGTTCAATTACTAAGCAATTCTTGGAAGAAAGAATGTTCAGTTTACAGATAATCTTATAGTTGTGTTCTTCAGAATGTGTTGGTGATCACTGTGCTCGTTTACATCGTACCATTAAACTTGTACTGCTACACACTTAGCATTTCTGTCACAGCTATTTTACAATTTTCTTAGTTCAACTTCAAGGTTGGGAAATATGGCATTGTATTCCGAAGTCACACAGAACATGCAGCTAGATTCTAACTATAAATATGCCACAGATTCATTCTATATCCCACAAAACAGTAAAGTGCCACAGAAAAACACCAATGTTTGTATATCAAACTACAGTACAATAAAAACAAATCAAACTTTAACACATTTCTGTCTGTGCAAGTGCAATATATTTTGTGTAATATATTTTAACATTTCTGCAATTTATTTAAACATTTCTGCAATATATTAAAAAGAATTCTGCAATATATGTACATGTATATCATACACTATTAGTATTACCATACAGATTTTCCAAATTTCTGTGTTCACAGTACACCATTGACCGTCCGGCCCGCGGCACGGTACGACGAAATCTAAGCGACAGATCACCGCGCCCGCGCTGCGGGAGTTCACAGCATGCACAACACAAGTAAAATTAACTGCGCGCGATTGTGGAATTCCCAATAAAATGTGATTTTAAATCTCCCTAAACTATCTAACGTAACAGTTACCATTATTATCTTACCTCCGTAATGCAATGGATCAAACTTGAATGATCCGAGATTAGTTCAAACGTGCGCTTCCAGTTCCAGTCAAACTCTCAGTCGCCATTTTTCCTCACTGATGTCATCGAAAAATCTACAAAATTAAAATCCGATTTCTATGAGGAACTTTGTCGATTGGTGGCGCTATTCAAGACGTCCCATAATTTTCAGGCTGGGCGCGGCCGGCTGTGGCCGGCCGGTGCCGGAAATGCCATCGGAAATGACCAGGCGATGGGCCATCAAGCCATTTGTACTGAGTACCACCCCCCCCCCCCCCCCCCCCCTTTACGCCGGCGATCTAATTCCGAAAATAGGGCCATCTCAGAAAATGTTATTCCTCCATGGTTTTCTTGAGGAAAAAATTGCAAAATTTAACTGATTTTTTTCCACAGCATTTAAATCCGCGACGTTTTATATCTGCGACGTTTTAACGGTGGGTAAAAAACTGTTAAATTTACTATTCTATGAATAATAAATATTTAGTTTTGGTAAAAAAATGTAGCTTTTTATGGTCGCCACCCGTACCCCCCCAGACGTAGACATGTCTTTGGTCACCGCACTGACAGTGACACAAATAACGCACCACAGGAGGTGGTCCGTTAAGTTAGTATAGCGCCACCAATAGTTTGATAACGTCTACAAAACCAACATGGCGCCCTCCGGTCATTTGCGATCCTCGTTCGCAATCATTTGAATCGTAATCAAAATAATGGCTTTCTACATTAAACCTCCAAGTGGGATCGAAAAACTGCAAAACCTGGCGGTCTACAGCAAGAAGAGATTAGGGTTCCTCCGGCAGGTATTGAGATGCGACAGTAGCGCTGATTTCCGCGGGTTGTTGGACCGTGCGGACACGGCAGATGATTCTGAGTGTCTTATTGAGGGAACAACGAAAGACCGAGTGTCCCACTTTCTTCTTAGGTAAAGTTTCAACACAACATTTACTGAGTAAAATTTGTCTTATTTTGTAATTTGTAGCTCCTAGATTGGACTTAAGCCACTAATGTTATTTATAATGTAAGACTAAGTAAGAGATAAAAAAATTAAAAATTACTGACTTTACAAACTGAATTTGTCGTTCAAATTTATGTATTATTAACAATTTCTGCATTTGTGATTTATAGACTTGCCTGCTGCCAAGACTCAGAGATGACTTCATTTTTTGTAAGAGCCGAAACTGAACTGTTTTGCCATCGTTTTGCAAGCATGAACGCGACAGAATTGGTCCACCTCTTAAAATCCACTTACCGGTTTTTGTGTCGTCTTTGCAGATATCACATCAAAAGCAGTAGGCTGTTTGTTGTTAAAAGTGAGCGATCAAGTTGCAAAACAGCTTGCAGCAATTTGCTTAAAATTTTGCAGGGAATTGTAGCTGATGGGTTGACCTGGGAAAATGTTGTCAACAGGTACCTGGACGGGTGTAGGTCAGAGGTCATACCAGTTCCTTTTGAATATGCACTACCACTTGTTGGCAGTCGGTCTGTTGTTCTTGAGCGAGGCATAGCTATGGTCCCATCCGCTGACATCTTAAAGGTTTTGGCCTTGTTATTTGAGGAGCTGATCTCTACTGGTATTGTAGACGCACGTCGTTCAGTGCATACAGTAGCTGTCGGTGATGAACGCATGGTTGAGCTGTTCCGTGATCTAAGGCAGTTCTACTACTCTGGTTTTAGATTAACAGGAGTCGACTCGACAATAAACAGTGGCTCTGTGGTCTTGGAGGATATTGATAATTTATCTGTGTGTTATCCTCCATGCATGCAACATCTACATCGTATGCTGAGGAAAAAGCATCGGTTAAGACATTTCTCAAGGGTGAGTGCAACTTTGAGACAGAAAAATGGCAGTGATTAAGTAAAGATGCTTTCGGGGAGATGGTTGGGGGTAGGAGATGGGGTGGGGGAATGTGTGGGGGGAAGCTTTAAATAATGGATTTGATAATTCTGTTACAATTTTGGCTTTTGGTGGAGTGCATGTGTTTTGTTTTTTTTGATAAATAAGTTAATTACCTTAAAATGAAAACCTTTGCTCCTTACAACAGATTCAGTACACACTATTCCTTAAAGAGGTAGGTTTGCCTGTTTCTGAGGCTGTAAAGTTCTGGCGAAGAGAGTACTCACAACCAAACTGTCACCATGGCAACAGTGCTGGATGTACTCACAACTGGCAGCAAGACTCGAGGAGATACACATACAGTATTAGGCATCTGTATGGGTTGGAAGGGTCAAGGGTCAACTATAAGGCACACAGCTGCCGCTCATTACAGGTGATCAAACTAAGAAAGACTTGTATTAGATCTAAAGCTGCTCTAAAATTCACACCGATATCCTAGTACAGCTCACTGTTAAAGGTAGTATACACTATTGGTAATTTTTTGAATTATCAGGAATGGGTGGATTTGGGGGGTTATATTTCATAGTAAATATCGTTTAACTGACCTGTCCAAAGTTTTACAATCATGGTTGCTGAGAAACGCAAGAAAAACGACGTTCGTTTTTAACCGGAGTCGGGCAGTTTTTCTTATGTTTTAGTTTTTTTCGCGATCGCCGTCCGGCGAGAATTAATTTTGGTTTATACAATTCAATTTTTTGGAACAATTACAGGATATCTAGGGCCCTTATTTTGCTGGATGCCTACAATCATTATTTACTTTTAAATAAGTAAGATATTTCTTAATAATTCGGCAGTAAATTTTTTTGATATCTGCAAATGGTGTATACTACCTTTAAGCTTGTCACAATTTCATACAGGAACTACTCTGTATTTCCATATTCTCATTTTCTTTGTTTTAACAAATCAAATCACATTTTTTATTATTTTTTGTATAAATTTAAAATCAACCACAACCCTGGACACACAGTTTATATACAAGGGTAACATCAAGAGATTTTTGAGATCATCTGGGATACGCAGAGCATAGGCAGTACAATATAACAAGTTGGATAATAAACGTGCACAGTTTGGACGGACCAAGGATAAGTGTTTGTATTGTAATAACCGGAATTACGTTACATCCGATTTCGTAATAACGGAAGTCGACTGTAACCTGAATACCAAAAAATTGTCTATGCAAAAATTACAACTTATCACAGATTAAACCCGATTCGTCATAAATGGTTGTTTAATTAATTTGTTTTTAAATGAACAAAACATGTTTTATCAATGCAGTCACATAGCAACTCAGTAGTTTCTTTTAAATTATTTCAAACCCGGACAGGAATGCAGTATAGGACACGGGGAGGAAGGAGGTTGTCCATTCAGTCACTTTGATGACGTGCATCTTAGAAGCATCATGTCTTATGCAGGCATCGAATCAGAGGAACACAAGACACAAATCATTGGTCTTGCCGAGCAAGGAAGAACGCAAGCTGCCTGTCAGGCGTTTTTCAAGAAGTCAGTTGCTGTGAGCTTGGCCCGTCTTTTGAAGACATCTGTAACATGTGGGAAAAGCGGGAGTGATATGAATGAGAGAGCAGTTGATGAAGACGATGGAATTCTAAAAAAACTACAGCTTGGAAGTGATGAGTTTGTAGCTTCTACTGTCGATGACGAAACAGACACCAATGTTAGCAGGCAGGTAGATGTGGCAAAACGGTCTGAAATTTCAGATGCATCAGGACCTCAAGCCTCAGTTAGGAGTCCCGGTTGGAAGAACATTGGCCTTGGAGAGGATGGGTTGTTGTCTTCTGTCACTAATGAAACAACCTCCGCAAAAGTCCAGTTACCGATGCATCAAGTTTGTAGCGCTAAAACAGACAGCGAAGATTATAATAGTGGTGTACAAAAATCAAACAGCAATTTGGCAGGGGAAAGGTCTAGTCCTTCACTGGGGAAACTTGTAGATATGTTGTCCACACACAATCAGCAAATGGAAGATACATTTACCTCCGAGACAGTTTCTGGCAGCTCAGAAGATTCTAAAGAAGACAAAACAACCAAAGTATTTGTTGGTGATCCTTCTTCATCTAGCACAAGGAAATCTATCTTATTAAACACTCGTCAACCGATACCTCGCATTAGTCAATCCGTGACTGATTTGAGAAGCCATGGAGACTCGTCCTCTGATGAGAGAGAGTATTGTAGCTCCCCAATCACCATTCTGAGAGATGTCCAGATTCATAAACCAGTTGATTACTACAAGAGCTACGTTCAGCTTCTTGCGAGCCTTAAGCAACTCGAGGGGTCAAATCACTGATCTTCGTATTTAAAAATATGGATATCTCATTGGGCGATGTACACACATTCGAAGCTACGGACTCGTTTCGAGCATCTCAAATCAAATGTTACGGAAATCAGTACATACACTCTTATCGTAAAGCCAGAATAAAAGAGAAAGTGTATCAAACAAATTCTATCTTAAAAACAATTAAACATTTTAGTCATTTTTTTTTTTTTTTTTTTATTAATTACAATATAAATGTTATTACACGTGACACTCTTAGCAATTATAAGATAATGCACACAATTGGAATTAGGATATTTTAGTATTTCGGTTAAGCAATAACACCGCGCAAATGTTTTAAAACTACCTTCAATTAATATTTTTTATGCGGTTTTAATTTTAAAATTGAATATTAATGTATTTTCAATTTTTTAAAATGTTTTATGGACTTTGAAGTCGATTGAAAATGAAATTTAGCTATCGATACCAACTGAAATAAAATTCATTTTTAAACAAAAAAGCGAGAATAGAATAATCAAGAATTACATTAATGATATAAACTCACTCGTGATATACCTGGCTAAATAGGAAAAGAATGAAATAAAATACCTTGCCGTGACAGTTTTACGTAATTACCCGTTTGTTTTTTATTTTGTTTTTAGATTTGTCTGCGTTGATAGCAAATTTAATAAATTTAATACATTTACAAAATGCAACTGAATGGTAAGTTATAACTCTAAATCCCGACTATAAAATGCATACAAATACTTCGACGTAGGACGTGAGTTGTGTGTTCCTTTCTCTATGGTTGTACCATAGAGCTCATGGTTATACCAGTTTCCGAACCCCTGGTTGCGTACTGTTTATAATTATCACATGTACATGTGATGTAATGCGATAGTTCACAGAGAAAAGACAACTTGAATAAACAGCCGCCAAGAGAAAGGTGTCGGATTACAAAAAATTACCTTAACTATGTTAGCGCAGTTGGACTTTTCCCATGTCACATATCCCGGCACTTTATACGAAACTAGTGTTCGCCAACATACGCGTGTGGAAGAACACTGCTTTCTCGATCTAGTGCTGTGAGAAATCGTAACTGTAAGGTCATCAGTCGACCAGATTTACTAATACTGAGTGATAACGAAGCACGGGCTAAAGTCTTCGGTAGCACCAGCAGCAAAACGTACGGTGTGCAGCACGTACATGTATGTCCATGGTTTATACCCTGATGCGCTTTGGGCACGAGAAAGACAAAAGACGACCGTATTGTTAATGAAAGACGGCGGTACAAATCGGTAACAGTAATGGATGGGACTGGCCTCAACGCTTAGATGAATTCGGGTTAGAGAGCTTGCAAGATCGGGACTGATATGACGAACTCTACATGGCCTAGTAGTAGTACATGTACTACTACTATACCATAGAGAAAACTCTTAAGATGGCGTTTAAGTTTCTCCGCAGTCAGACCCCTCGTCTACAGTGCCTGCTGTTGCTATTATTCGGCTTCTTATTGGTTGCTGGGCTCTTCATGCACGTATATGGTAAGTCGAAAAGTTACACGCTTCGGTAAGTTGTATTTGGGGTACGGGTGCAGTGGGGACCGCGTTAATTGGAGGGAGGGGGCAGGGGGCAGGGTGAGCAGCGGGCATTGCAGTAATACCTGGAATATTAATCGACAAGGACAACTGCCACTTCAGTATGCTCGTGTACAAAAGTATTTTCTAACAAAATGACAATTTTTTCTCAGTCCGAGATTCATGTCATTTTTGCAATGACTAAACCTTCATTGATTTGCTACCTAATTATAAGTATAGACTTATTTCCAAGTTTAATATGACAACTCATTTTATTAGCCTAATTATGTTTATTCCTGACAACGGAACCAGTATTTCCGGTGATGCATAAGTGGCCGAACGTGTCCTTGCCAAGAGGAAATGAACTTCCCTCAGGTCAAGGGTCAACTTCTAACAAAAACTAAGGCATACTAAGTTATGACTGCATAGTCACTTAATGTGATAACAATGTGGTAAAGGCTTGTTTATTTGGTTTTGAAAAACAATGCTGGGGACTAAAACAAAAAAGTCTATAAACTTGATGCTTTAACTAAAAAACAAATAAACTATATGATAAATACGGAGACCCTAAAGGGACATTCGAAATAGTGAGTCCATCAAATTTTGTTAGACAGAAATGGAGTCCATCTCGAAGGTGTTGTTACACGTACCATGGAGCTATGCACATTATATGTACAAAGCCAACGGGTTTATTGGTAGGGAACAAGCTTATACCTAATTTTGCAAGACATTTATACTGAGGCAAAGTGGCTCGCGTGCATCGATGCGTGAGTTCCCAGCTGTGCACAGCCGATAATAGCGTTATAAAGGCGACGGAAATGTCGACAAGCATTATGAACATCTGTCAACTCGATATTTTCCAAGCGGCAAGGACTTATTTTATAATATCGACGGGGATATTTGCAGTGCTAACTCTGATCTTTGATTTGGAAGGCTTAGTAAGGCTGTTATTGGTTTCGAGTATTTTGACATACATGTAGCTGGAAAAATAGATTTGCAGTTTGCAGCAAGAAAAAAAACAATTTACATAGGCCTATAATTAAAAAATATTGACAAAATTGTAAACTGTTTGTTTTATAATTTTTTTTTTTAAATGTGGACCTTCATGAATCTGCCTAATCTCTTGAGTGTATGTCTCGAAGCTCGCGATTTAAGCTTTAACAGTTTTGCTAAAATTGGCCCCAGACCCGTAACCCATCAATAATTCACTGTAATTACAAGACGTAATTACAAGACGTCTCTATGGTCTGTAACGGTTGGACGCGCGGGAGAGGCACTGATGCGCAACGACTGACGAGTCACGCCATTTTCAAGTACAGAAACTATTACCGAGCGCAATGTGACAAAAAGGGTCCATCCAATTATGTTCCCGCTAATTATGAATGCTTCGTGTGAGTTGAAATTGCAATTAAACTCGCTTGCTCGATCAATATATTAAAAGAGCTTTACTGAAACATATTTCTTTTGTAGTCGAAAAGAATACAAAATGCTTACAATTTATCTTGGAAAATAAAAATATATCCTCTTTGTCCGAGAAAATTGATCGAGTTAGGAGAGGATTTTGTAAAATTTGTAATTCTTTCGTTTATTATAAAGTCCTATTGTGCTTTCCGCGGAAAAGCATTTCGTACATGAATAGATCATTGTGTGTTTTTACGGTCCTAATCCTATACTTGCATGGAGATAGCACATACCAATCGGCTTTCAGCTTGCCCTAGCTTTATACATCACCTTTTGTTTCTTTTAAGGAGCCAGACATTTTTAGGAGAGTTTGCTTTGTCAAAATGACATCAGAAATTAAAAGCCAAAACTACGCATTTTTAGCAATCAATCTCACTGGCAGGATATGCATGATAAATGATATTACATCAATGTTCGTATCCTTTCTGTATATAGGTCCCATGGCAGTGGGTTTAGACTGGAAAGTGGATAACACGTATAAGTATACCAACTCGCACATGTACATGTATACAACTCAGGTAAGACCACATTACAGACGAGAAACAATGCAGTCCATATTATGCCCAGTTTGATAAAAAAAAATCTTAAAGATCTACAAAATAAATGGCTGAAGAGTTTGTATGCACGAAGAAGGGAACGCATTAGTATATTAAACCCAATTTAACATGATTACCAACGTATCTACACCAAAGTTTTTATCATCCAACATTTTACAGGCTCCGTGTAACGCAACGTGTAGATGGATTCGTGAACAACAAAGGAGGAAGCAACGCGTCTCAACTACATGTAACTCATACAGAAACTCACCAACCGACTCGCAGCCAGACGATCTAAGTTACACTTTGACCTCTGAACTCTTGCGATCAATGAGTCATTTCTTGGTGCTAGACTCGCATAAGTTGATCTACTGCTACATTCCCAAGGTCGGTTGCACCAACTGGAAGCGAATCTTTCTGGTTCTTAGCGGTGTTATGAATCACACTAATATGACCACACAATACCAAACTCACCTCAGTACTCAGAAGAACATTCGAACGCTGGCCGAGTATTCCCTAGATGAGGCAAAGCATCGTCTGGCTAACTACACCAAGTTTATGTTTGCTCGCCACCCGTTCGAGCGGCTTATCTCGGGGTACCGGGACAAGTTCCTGATGAATTACCCGTCTAGCACCATCTTCAGAAAGAACTACGGACCGAAGATCGAAAGTTACGGGTATTCTAGACATAGACGCCCTCCCTTGAGATCAGACGGAACTCTTAACGTGTCCTTCGCTCACTTTGTACGGTACCTGGCGGACCCAGCGAACCAGTTCCGCGGTAACGATCCCACGGAACACTGGAACCAGATGTACCGCATGTGTCACCCTTGCGCGGTCAGTTACGATATTGTAGGTAATTTTTCCAGTCTTCACGAAGATGCAGACTTTCTTTTAAACCTTCAAGGACTAGACAGCAAGGTGTCTTACCCGAAGTCTACTAATCCAACCAACAGTTCTGATGAGCAGTATCTGACTAGATACTTCACAGATCTATTGCCAACTGATATCGAAGATTTACTGGCACGGTATTCCGTTGATTTTGAATTATTCGGCTACACAGTTCCGTCTTCGATACAAACAATTCTTAAAGGACAAAGTGAGCTTACAAGTTGAGCTATATGTGTATTTATCCCTGATCGCCGTGTAAAATACCTTGAAAAAGACGCCACCGTCCGCCATAATTATTACCACTTCTATAACAGTGAGAATTGTAGACTAACCCATCATAATTTAACCACATTCTTTACATGTTTTTTAAATCTACATTTGTTTTTTGTATTTTTTATTAGTATAATTGTATTTGTCTGAAACATGAATTTATAAAGATAAAATTGTTTTAAGCACTTAAATTTGTATTTATTTCATGTACGATGTAAATGTCTGTACTGGTTCCCGTAGCATTCGAAATTTGAGCTTCGGAATCCGGGCGTATACCGTATAGCTTCAAAGGTGTGTAAATGCAGTTTGAGGGCAAATTAGATATTTCGATTTTTAAACAGAAATCAGTGATATTTGTCCCGTCTATGGACTTCAACCAAAATAAGTTAGATTTATTAACTCTTTCAATTTATACTTGACGGCACTAACACCTGTTTAATGAATACACACAACACATGCATGAACCCACAAGTCTAAACGTACATTGTGCATGGTAATAATAATATAATAATAACAACGTATATAGCGCTGGTATTTAGAAAAAAATATTCACAGCGCTAGGGTCTGAGAAATTACTGATGAGTGAAAAGGTAGGTTTCAAGATGGGTTTCGAAGGTTCAACATCAGGTTGTCATCTCAGGACTATTGCTAGACTGTTCCACAGGCGAGGGGCTGAAACAGAAAAGCTATGGTCCACATAAGCCTTCAACCTTGAAGATGGAACCAGCATGTGCGTCAGTGGAGCGTATAGTTGACGCACAGGCTTGTACTGTGATATCAGTAGGCGTAATTGATGCATGTATTGGGATGCTGATCCGTTGATGGACCAGTATAGTGATGAGAAGGTGTTTGAATATTATACGTTGCTCAATGGGAAGCCAATGTAGTGCCTTAAAGACCGGTGTGATGTACTCTAACTTCTTTGTGTGTGACAGACAGGATACGGGCTTCAATGTTCTGGATTCTTTGAAGGTGATTGATGGTGGAAGCTGGAAGTCCATAATAAAAGTAAATTACAATAATCAAGCCTAGACAAAACGAATGCATGAATTAACTGTGTTGTCGTTTTGTCAGATACTAGCAGTGAGCGGATATGACTATAATGATTCTGAGGTAAAACATGGCGATACGGGTGTTAAACACGGGCCTTTTTTTGTATTTTGTGTATTTTGTCGCCTACTTGACTAGAAATGGTTTTCTTTGATTTGATTGTATTAACAATTTCTGTTGTGAAAGTGATGAGTTTTGATTATGTTCATTGTTTGGACGATCCCTGATTCTGAACTCTTTTATTTTGGTTCTATTATGTGTGAATTGGCTGTCAATGTGCAATTTGAAAGTAGATAAATAAATGGGCTTTATTAACGAGTCAGCCATTTTGAATTGAAATTAAGTGAGCTACAATTTTAATTTTTGAAACTTGAGGATAGAAATTACCTAAAATCGGTCTTCTCTGACGAATAATTAAAAAATTGTTATTTAACATAGGCCTACCTTAATGTTTTAAGACATATTAAAGGTAGTATACACCATTTGCAGATATCGAAAATATTTACTACCGAATTATTAAGAAATATCTTACTCAATTAAAAGTAAATAATGATTCTAGGCATTCAGCAAAAGGATTGCGCTAGATATCCTAGATATCGGACGGCGATCGCGAAAAAACAAAGATAACGGCTCGACCCCGGTTGAAAACAAACGCTGTTTTTCATGCTTTTCTCGGCATCCATGATTGTAAAACTTCGGAAAAGTCAGTTAAACGATATTTACTATGAAATACAACCCCCAAATTTACCCATTCATGATAATTCAAGCAATTACCAAAGGTGTATACTACCTTTAAACAAGTTGAAAGTGAGGCTAGAATGTCAAAATAATCTGACACCATCCCATTCAACAGTTTGTTTGTCATCCACCGTTTGTTTATAGCGGTAACCAATCACAAAACAGAGTACTACGAGTTCCCTTCCCGGGTCCGGGTCTGTATATAATCATGCAAGAGGTTGAACAGTTCACCATAAACGAGGCTGGCGCGAACCATGCTCGAACACGGCCTTTTGCGTTTGAGCACAACCTTGTACATAGCATGCAATGTGTATGTCTACGTCCGTTCTTTGTATATAGATAGTTAGATACACTGTGCTTTTCAGATACAAGCACGCAGGATGTGAATCATCAGTTAAATAAACCCTTCCTCTTATGCATCAGCCGCCATTTTAAACAGAAAAAATAGAGTTGTGCCTACACACCGATGTAGTTTGGTAATTTGTGGCCTTCAATTAATGACGAGTTGTCAACGACATCGGCTCAAAACGAATGAACCAATACTTAAATCAGCTCAGAGTTCAGCTCGGCTTCTGGCGCGAAACCGTCAAGCACCAACTTCATCTCTGAAATGGTTCATTTTAAGCCAACTCTCTGGTATTACACGTAAATATCGAAAGCGACCGAGATCGGAGTCAAGGTATAGTCAGATACATGGCGCTAGGCAATCCAGCACGCCGAGTAAGCAGAATGATCGGAAACAAACGTTTCTTCGTCAGCTGTGCATTCCTAACAGCAACGCTAACTGCAGTTTTTTTCTTCGTAGTCAACAACCCTCGTGATTATCCCACCTATTCAGGTACTTATATGTTTACTTGTTTTACTTTATGTATTCCTTTTTATCTTGACGTGTTCTATTTTAGCCTCATGTGCGTGCTTCCTGCTTTAACGATGTTTGCTTTTCAAAGTGAACTTTGCACTAATGTTTCCGTTGTGAAATGTCCAAATTTGGAACACCGTTGTTTGCACAATCGTTGGTATAGGTCTACCCACCTATAACAAGGACGTCGCCGATGCCGCATTTATTTCACAATATTCTGATTAAAAATACACAACCTTGTGAGTAACCTGCCGCCGTGAACAGTGCGCATGCGTACTTGTTGACCCCAGGTCACTAATTAAACAAATTAACAAAATCTATCCAATGAGAGCTCACAGAAATTGGATTCGTTAAGTTAAAAACAATGGCTCGGAAAATTCAAGACTTCATTCCCGGTTTGGCGTCTGGGTTTTAGGTTTCTCACTCGGGTGACTCCAGCAAAATTCGATCTACTGTTTACTTAAATACTCTAATGAGGCTAGAATTGAGAGCATCAAGGGTTTGAAGCAAGGGGTGACACCGATGCTATATAGACAATGCTGCGGGTTTATAACCCTGGATGGGATCAGTGCAGTTGTGATCGTGTTTATTGTGTGGGTTACTCATACGAGAGCCGAAAAAAGACAACGTGATATCCAGACATCTTTTGCATCATAGACGTAAGATTAGCAGAAATGTATGGTATTGTTATTCATTTATCACGGTGTTCTAGCATGGAGCAATAAACTAGTTTATTGCTCCATGGTTATAGTGTTACAGCTACAACGGAACGCCGCTATACCGAACACCACTATGAACATTCGGCTATACCGAACACCACTATGAACATTTGGCTATACCGAACATGAACATTCGGCTATACCGAACACCACTATGAACATTCGGCTATACCGAACACCACTATGAACATTCGGCTATACCGAACACCACTATGAACATTCGGCTATACCGAACACCGTCCTTGGCTTCCGATGTTTGTGTCCAAACATTATTGTTGAAAATAGGTCAACAGATTTGTATGTTATTGTTAAAGAGTGACCGATGGTTATTATTTAATGTGATGAATAAGAATTGGGTGTTAATGAAGTAGGCAGGGAGAGAGCACTGTTTAAAAAGATAAACGCCATGTCTTTAAAAATGGACACCCGTTCGACCAGGAGCTGAAAATCGCTATACTGAACGATCGACTACCGAAACAAATATGGATCCATTGTATTCGATTCTATTCATCTCTTCTACAGAGCAAATACTGCAGATGCCGAGTAAGGAACTTGGATTGGACCTTCAGGATACAAGACAAATGTTCGCCTTGAATGTGAGTACAGAATCAACCATCAGGTTTAGAATTATCCGTACCTACACAACCTATAGGCTCAGCTACGCACAAATCATACACCTGCTTCGTGAACAAGCTATCGCTCCTATAGGTTAATTTGTTTTGATTTGTTTTATCTCGTTAAAGTATTTGCAAGAAACTTTTGGTTTTAAATTTATCACCTCAGATTGTTTAATTATTATGTACTTACTAAGAAACGTCATCTAGTTCGAGTTTTATCTTCATATATCGTCAGAGTCGCATCTTATGTTTTACTTCCTTTTATAGAAGCCAGACGGCAATCATTCACTAAGCTGGGAAGATGAGCAGAAACACCGTAAGGAGCTAATGTCACACACCTGTCTCGCTGTCAAGAACAGCTCCAATAAAATCTACCCAGGACTGGAGCATAATTTCAGGAAGGCTCATAAAAAACACTTGCTGAAGTTTCTGTTAGTCGTAGACTCCCTCAAGATGATCTACTGCTATGTTCCTAAAGTGGGGACGACGAGCTGGAAGAGACTACTACTGTTTTTAGAAGGAAAGGTGAACTCGACCGACAAACTGGGTCAGTGGATGACCCATAACTTGACGGATTCTTTTATGAGGAGCCTCCACACATACACGCCGAAGGAGGCAAGGTCGATCCTTGCCAACTACAAGAAGTTCCTCTTTGTCCGAAACCCCTTTGAGAGGATCCTGTCGGCCTACCAAGACAAGTTCCAGAACGACTATCCAGCCAGCAAGAACTTTCGCAACATGTGGAGCGAGGTTATTATACAGTACAGCGGGGGCGATATGAGCGTGGCGCGGCTGGCCAGCCTGCGGAGACAGGACGGCACGCTCAATGTCACCTTTCCGCAGTTCGCTCGCTTCGTGGCGGACTCCAAGTCCAGAGTCTCTGGAGTCCACAACCAACGAAACGAGCACTGGATGGAGACTTACAGACTTTGTCACCCGTGTGCCATCAACTATGACTGGGTGGGTCACTACGATTCCATGCAGATTGACGCCGATAGGATACTCCGTTCAGCAGGGGTTGATTCAGGGGTCAGGTTTCCAAACTTTACGACTAATCCTACGGGTAGCTCCAGCTACGACACGCTGCGACGGTACTATTCGCAGTTGTCTACGGCGGAGATTGTGAACCTCTATCGCAATTATATTCTGGACTTCACAATGTTCGGCTTTAAAATACCCGAACCAATCAGAGCAATTCTGGGTTGAGAAGCTTGCAGTTAAATCTAGATTTTCTTGGATTTTATTTTGATAAAGATTTCAATAATTTCTCGTTAAAGTGATAGCTTATGCAACTACATGTATAACAAAATAATCAACCAAATTATTGTTCAAAAGCAAAAGCTTAAAGTTGATGTAAAGATTTTAATGACTCTAAACTTGTGAAATTATTCCTTCTGGCATACTGTAATTTAAGGAAATGATAATAGTAATGGTTGGAAAGTTGCAAACTCTATCCCATTTGCCAAAAAAACACAGGCAAGTTCGAGAAGTACTTTTACATTAACCTCATTGTTTTCTCCAATCTGCCGCTAGGGGGGGCGCTATAACATTTTATGACGTCATCGGTAACTTTTTTGGTAAAATACAGTAGCATTGTTGAAGGCAAGTTCACGTCATTTTCCAAATTATAAGGCACTTCCGGTTTGGCGAAGAAAAAGATTAGCGTTAACGATAGTCATATTCGAACCACAGACCTTTTGATAAATAGCTCACCACTGTACCAACTACAAGGTATTGACGAGTTGGTTGAAGACATCCGTTCAATACAGTTTTTAAATGTAGCCGATTTGCCATTGTTCTTTCTCATTAATACGTGTATACATTGACGCAATACCCAGCTGCTAAACAATTTGAGAACCGCTACACGGGTTGGTATCAATTAGTGTCTTTCATTTTAATTGTTTGGGGCAATAAAAGACACAGTTTATTACCTTGTTTATTTTGTTACCAATCGTCTGCTATTGTAATTACGTATGCAGTCCCTGCCGACTGGCCAAGCCCCTGGGACGAGATGCAATTCGCCCCGAAGCGACGTCGGCAGATCGTGTTACTTTTCTAGCACAATATCCTGTCCGTCCCACGCTTACGGTATTTTTCTAGGGCGCGCATGTTAATTTATGCAGCAATCGACAATAGTGCACTCACCGTGATTTCGCTCTAGGGTGTCAGCATTGGAGATGTCAAGGTCAAATTTACTGACAAGCTTACAGAAAATGAGACTTTAGACATTAGAACTGAGTCCTAATGACGTAATGGCTTTGTCTACTCTAATCAAGTGCATTAAGGTAAAAACTACATGTGTGGATCCCCCCCTTACATTTACATAATGCGCTTTTCTAAGGGAGCAAAGTCGGGACGCCAGACGAATTAGGAACGCTGGCGCTTATACTAGAAACTAGCGGGATGCCGCGCTGGCGCTCATCGTAGAAAAGCGCACATTTTAACAAAGCGTGACATCATTAGGTCTTAGATGACAAAGATAACACGAGCTATAGGCAATATTAGAACTGCATAAAAATATGGTTTTGGCAACCTTAAGAGCTCAAACAATCTATGACATAGAACATTAGCTCCCGCGACACCCCTCTTCAGAACACAGAACCACGGCACATGGTATTGATGAAGGCCCTGAAATATTGGCAGTAATGTAGACAGAAAATGTGTACAAATACAAAGATGCAAATGCAGAATTCGGTCCAAACTTGTCATTGCATAAAATTATGTATGTTCAAATTATCCACCATAATAGATTAATTAAAATGGGTTTTTGAATCTTTTTTATGATACACGGTCTATTCGTTATTTCCCAGTGATCTATCCAATAACGAATTCAAAACTTAAAGGTCATCTCCTTGCCCAGTGAATATGCCGTCAGTAGAATCATAGAGAAAATAACCACATCAGCGACCGTAAAGGACGGTTCCCTTTAACGGTGTCGCATTACGACACGTGATCTTTTTTTGCGTATGTGTGAGTGTGAACGTGGAGGAAGGAATTCGTACACAGAACACGCACGTTGAATATAACATCCGTAAACTAAGCTTGTACATAAACCTACACTGGCAAGGTTGTTTGCTCCAAACTCTCAAGGAACTAGCGCGCGTCAATTGGGAATTCGTTACACGTGTTATAGCTACAGGGAAAATACGCGAGAGACAAGTCGTCACGAATAAACATTGTACTTTGGGCTAATTCTGGCTTCGGTCATGTGGCACGTCGTGTGATCAGGTGGAGACGGAACACCAATAAAAGCAGTTGTCATGTTTTCTCCGCTTCAAACAGCAACGCTGACGCCATTTTTACCGATGTTCATGTCTTGAAGTTTGCGTATAGCAGATATCGATCTCGTACGGTGTGTTGTGCGCCCTACGACTCAGTTACGAGAATCGTCAAAACTATAGCCAAGTTTAGTACAGGCTGCACGTAGTTCATAATGAGCAAGGTCTCGGCGCGATGTATAATCTGCGGTATAGTGGTTCTGATCGTGACCATTGTGCTTAGTACTAATAGTATTCAACGCTTGGGTCTCGGCCGCACAAGAGGTAAGCCAAAACAAACAACCAGCCTAACAGTTTATTTCTTTTGCACTTCCGATACACCATTGGTAATTGCTTGAATTATGAGAAATGGGTGGATATATGTATCATGATTCCTTTTTTTTGGGGGGTGGTTGTATTTTATAGTAAATATCAATTAACCATTAACTGACAAGTCCGAAGTTTTAGAATCATTAATGCCAAGAAAAAACACCAACAAACGGAGATCGTTTCCAACCGGCGTCGCTCTTGTTTAGTTTTTTGCGATCGCCGATTCAATTTTTCGGAACAATTGCAATACATCTATAGCGCAATCATTTTGCCGGATGCCTGCAATTATTATTTACTTTCAAATTAGTAAGATATTTCTTAATAGTTCGGTAGTAACAAACAACTTTGTATATCTGCAAATGGTGTACCTATAATAGCAATGACTCATACATAGACGCTAAGAGCAGCTGCTCTATACTCGATTCGAAGGCAAAATGTTAATGACAGCAGCACGGTCATCAAGCACCATGGATGCAATCGAGACTGTATTCGGCCACCACATAATACTGAAGTCTTTGAAAATACCCGAGGTTTAGTCCATAATTTAATGTACATCTATGGTTGGGAAATCTTATCTGACCAGGAAGGCAGCCATATTGAATAGTCAGTGTGTTGGAGTATCTGCCATGTACACGTATGGTAGTTGGATACGGAACTGTTTTCAGAATGCGTAACTGTAAACACATTGTTCGACGCGATCGTTTCGACGCCATCCTAATGAATATACTGCTGCATGTTTTATTGCGTTCGATAAGACAGTCATATATTAAAACATAATGTGATAAAATACAAAGCAGGTCCAGTCGCTTCATCTGGTTCCAATTATTGCAACTGGAAACCTACTTTCGTGTACTGACCCTAACTTACGCCATCCTTTGATTGGTTTCCTGTTTGCAGGGCCTATTTCCACCAGCAAGCTACCACCGAAGCGAGGAAGAGATCAGTCACAGAAACACAAAGTACCTTCTGTAAGTTGCGTACTTTCGTCCCTGACGGCGCTGCAGTGATAAGTGTGTCAAGTTTAGTCACGTTTACAGCAGAAAAAAATGGATCAGAAAAATCTTGAACCAAACACTCAGCACGATATGTTGCAGAGGGGTACCCCCTCTCATCCCTATACCTTATACACACATCCCCCCTTAAAGCCTAAACAAAAATTATGAGAATCCGGGAACACAATGGCCAACAAAAAAAGGGGGGAAGAGGTGTGTTCCCTTTGCCACATAATTATCGTGCTTCATTATAAACACTTGATATCCAACTGGGAAAGCATACTTACAAGTCGGAACAATACAGAAAGCATTATAAAAAACAACTTAATTAATATGGTGCTCTATAAAGCACCTGCCACCACTTTGATCTTGTTTTCTGTTCCATTTATACAGGATTCGTGCAGTAATCAGACCTGCTTATGGAAAAAAGAGCAGGTATATCGCAAGGGTTTAACGTGGGATATGTGCCGTGCGCTACATTCCAATGGAGTGGACACTCATAGTCATCCGCCAGTACGCTACCGTCTGGACGAGTCAAGGAACAAGACCAAACTGGCTTCCATGTTACAGCACTTTTTAGTCATAGACTCTCTCAAGTTGATTTATTGTTTTATACCAAAAGTAAGCTGTACGAGTTGGAAGCGACTGTTCCTGGTCATGAGTGGCAAGTATGATTCCATGGAAAGAATAGGACAGAGGGAAACGCACATTCTCGCTTTGAGAACGTTCCGTACTCTGGCCAGCTATTCCGTTGCCGAAGCTGAGAAGCTGTTGGCTAAGTATAGGACATTCGTCTTCGTGCGGAACCCTTTCGAGAGGGTCTTGTCGGCGTACCAGGACAAATTTCAAGAGGACTACCCTGCAAGTCTGGCTACCAGGCGGCTGTACAGCGAGAAGATCATTCGAATGACCGGAGGTTCGCCTGAAAATGTCCGGAAACTGTTGCAATCCCAGCGCAGGATGGACGGCACGCTAAACGTCACTTTCTCGCAGTTTGCGAGATTCTTGTCAGGTCTAGGCGGTCCAGACATCCGACGTTACACGAACGATCATTGGAATCCAATGTATCGAATCTCTTATCCGTGCCTTGTTGACTACGACTGGATCGGACACTACGACTCTTTGCGGACCGATGCCGATTTTATTCTAAGAGCCGTCGAGGCCGACCCTAATTTAAGATTTCCGAATTTCACCACAAACCCTACGGGTAGTTCTAACGAGAACACGCTGCTTCGCTACTATTCCACTTTAACCACTGTGGAAATAGAGGCTCTATACCAACACTACGAGTTAGATTTTAGTCTATTTGGGTTCGATATACCGCAAAGTATACGAGGCTTGCTGAACAACAGAGGGCGGGCTGACGATTATACCATCAATGATCAAACACATCTTACTTAGAGTTAGTTTACTGCCCAAACTCAATTCCACGCAGTGCTTCCTTTCATAGCTCGATGGTCTTTTATTGCCAATGAATCCGTCTAAGGCTTCCAAATTAATGAACTCTTGATCTCATAGCCAAATGTTACCACATTCGGTAATTCAACTGGGTGCAAAATTACCGATAGTTAAGTACACTCAACCTCAACATCCAATAACTTTAATACGATTTGCTTCACTAAATGCAACAAGAAAACGACAACTCCTACAGTTTAATGAATTAAAAGCATTTGATATTAAAATTTCACGTAATTAGACAAAGGAATTTACAACAAAGTGTTTTTTATTTAAACAAAATAAAGTTTTAAGTTTTAACAATATTACAGTAAACATTAGAGTCTTAAGAATAAAACAGAACATAAAATGACATTCCTAACCTGCGCCAATTTGTTTGCGATATTTTGTGCCATAATTTTTCCAAACTTTTACAAAAATGGAATGACAGATACAAGGTTTTAATAACAGTAGATTAACAATTATGAATAAATTAGCATTATGAAATAAACACAAACAGCCTTTTACTATGCAATGGAAATTATTGGTGTACATCATAACAATTGTTAATCAAGAAATCAGTCAACAAAATTAATGATTAATATTCGAATTCATCATTTTGCATGTATTAACAATATTGGAATTAAAGATCTATACTTTCCTACTGAGTGGCAAACAGTGTTTTAGATTGTTTACATATCGCATTTCAAAGACCTGGATCAAATGAAAGCCACACAATACCATATAGTTTTGACTTAAACCATCCAATCACGGAGCTATTAAACAAGAGCTGAAGCTGTTGTTTTCAGATAACCTTTTCTTTCATTTTACAAATAGCGGTACAAGGCAAAATGACAATCTTACTCTGAGGGTTCCCATGGCCAAGAAAGAAAGCCTGCGCTCAAGTTTTGCTATTTCTGGAGCCAAAATATGGAATGATCTGCCTAACCATGTGAGAAAAATTGAATCCATGTCGTTTTTAAAACTAAGCTATTTGAATTCCTAATCGCTTAATTTATATTTTAAATTTTTGTAAGTTTCGTTTTTTGTTTATTGTATAGTTCCTTGCAGTTTTTATGCATTTTATACATTTGTACCAATACTGCTTTTAAATCAAAGCTGTTTTATTCTTATCCTTATTCCTATATTTTTTTACTGTTTTATCTGCATTTTAAACGTTGTATTGTTTTTATTTAACTGGTTTACATGGTTATCACCGTCGTTGTTTTATATTGTTAATACCTCTATACACTTTTTAAGTAATGTAATAGTTGTATTTTTAACAGTAGTTGTAGTTGTCTTGCTACTGATTTGGCTTACCCTGGGTAAATAAAGGAAATAAATAAATAAATAAATAGGCAGTGAAATTGACGGCATTTTCCCTTTGTAACGACCCCAATATTAAACGCATGAGTACCTTCTAAAAGAAAGACGGTCGTGCCTCTTCTGACCCCGGTCCACCGATTCACATTAATGACCTAAATTTGCAACTCTTTCTACAAATACCTGTACAAGCTTGGTGGTAATGAGATCATGGGTACAAGTTTTTTGAGAGTATTGTTTTGAGAACTTAACGTTTAGATAATCAATGCATTATAAACGAAATTCTACTTTTGATTAGTTGTGTACTCTCGAGTTCCGTTCTGTCCACGGGAGTGCAATTCTACAGTCTACAGTCTACGATTTGGCGCCGTCTCATTGGACCACATTCTACAGTCTACAGTCTACGATTTGGCGCCGTCTCATTGGACCACATTCTACAGTCTACAGTCTACGATTTGGCGCCGTCTCATTGGACCACAGTCTACAGTCTACGATTTCGCGCCATCTCATTGGACCACAGTCTACAGTCTACGATAATTGTCTGGGTCAGGGGTCAACTCGTGCTTTAATTTTTCACAGCGCTGCGACGCGGCACGTACACCGTATGTGTGTACAATGCAAGCTAGCTTGTGTACATGTACATGTACGTACATGTACATGACATACACCTGTACATAATATGCACGTGAATCTATGTACTTAGTACTATAAGATCAGCTGCGAAAGTCACTTTTTGCAGCTTCGTGTGTGTTGTTTTGGTGGTGAACAAATATCAAAAAGGTAAGCATTATTTCATATGTGTCTGCCATTACTAGTCAAACTTTTTTTATTGCAAAATTATTAATTAAAAGTCAGCGAAACTCCGCGATCTCCCTCGGTGAAAATTGAGCAGCGGGCCGGCCGGCTGCTGCGAAGATAGGTAATGAATCGATTCTCATGCCGGGGTAGCATTTACAAAAAATATCTCAATAGTTTATCAGGGATATTTGCGGTGTAATCATGCATTTGATACGGTGATTTCCAACCATTTCAAGTAAAACAAAACTATACAACTTACAACTAGGGGGGTACGTTCATGGGATCGAGCCGCCGGCCACAAGTTTCCGTTTTTTACAGCTAGCTGTGTACAATTAATAATGCTATACCTCGTGTTACTTTGTTTTGATCTACACCAAAATGTTTGAAAATATAGTCGCAATTGATTGAAATTTACATTTCAAAAGGCAAATATAAAGCATTTAAAACGATTAAGTTACTGTCCACTGAACTGTCATAACCCCCGCCCCTTCTCTCCCCCCCAAACCCCCCCCCCCCCGAAAAAAAAAAAAAAAACACCAAAAAAATGTTATTAAGTATCATATAACACTTCTTTCTTCAGTCAAGGAGGAATGCGTTTTGATTCCAAAAAAAATAAGAACAAAGCCGAGCCATGGTCTAATGGGCAAAGTACTGGGTCAAAACGATACGTGATGGGTGGTTGAAAGATCACTTTGTACAGTACGCTGAGTTTGTCAACCAGGTTGCAACTCATCTCGAAAAGAACATTGATCTGTGCCTATATCCAGTACAAGACACCATAGAACTCTGAAGGAAGGCGTACAATTCAGCACGATACTGGCTTGCGATGGACCCAAAGGGCATCTCAAGTCAACAATTGAAGATGTTCCGCCAGTATATCGTGCAAAAGGATGCCAAGGTGAGTTTTTCCACCAGGTTGCAACTCGTCTCAAAAAGAACATTGATCTGTGCCTTTATCCAGTACAAGAAGTCAGAAGTAGGAGATTCTTCGAAATGTGGAACATGTACAAGATGTGGAACATGTACAAGATGTACAAAACAGTGTACATGAAGGACCCATACAAGCCGCAGAGCCAGACACCATAGAACTCTGCAGGAAGGCGTACAATTCAGTACGATACTGGCTTGCGATGGACCCAAAGGGCATCTCAAGTCAACAATTGAAGAGGTTCCGCCAGTATATCGTGCAAAAGGATGCCAAGGTGAGTTTTTTCCACCAGGTTGCAACTCGTCTCAAAAAGAACATTGATCTGTGCCTATATCCAGTACAAGAATTCAGAAGTAGGAGATTCAGAAGTAGGAGATTCTTCGAAATGTGGAACATGTACAAGATGTACAAAACAGTGTACATGAAGGACCCACAAGCTGCAGAGCCAGACACCATAGAACTCTGAAGGAAGGCGTACAATTCAGCACGATACTGGCTTGCGATGGACCAAAAAGGCATCTCAAGTCAACAATTGAAGAGGTTCCGCCAGTATATCGTGCAAAAGGATGCCAAGGTGAGTTTTTCCACCAGGTTGCAACTCGTCTCAAAAAGAACATTGATCTGTGCCTTTATCCAGTACAAGAAGTCAGAAGTAGAAGATTCTTCGAAATGTGGAACATGTACAAGATGTACAAAACAGTGTACATGAAGGACCTACAGGCTGCAGAACCAGACACCATAGAACTCTGCAGGAAGGCGTACAATTCAGCACGATACTGGCTTGCGATGGACCAAAAGGGCATCTCAAGTCAACAATTGAAGAGGTTCCACCAGTATATCGTGCAGAAGATGCCAAGGTGAGTTTTTCCACCAGGTTGCAACTCGTCTCAAAAAGAACATTGATCTGTGCCTATATCCAGTACAAGAAGTCAGAAGTAGAAGATTCAGAAGTAGGAGATTCTTCGAAATGTGGAACATGTACAAGATGTACAAAACAGTGTACATGAAGGACACACAAGCTGTAGAGCCAGACACCATAGAACTCTGAAGGAAGGCGTACAATTCAGCACGATACTGGCTTGCGATGGACCCAAAGGGCATCTCAAGTCAATAATTGAAGAGGTTCCGCCAGTATATCGTGCAAAAGGATGCCAAGGTGAGTTTTCCCTCTTTATAACATCAACGGGACAATGAAATAGGCACATTTTATATTCTACTTTTTAAGAAGTTTTACAATTGTTTTCAGTGACTAAAAACAATTCTAACATAACAAATAAACTGAAGAGGTGTGCCTAAATAACATCACATAAAAGGCACCTTTGTCAGGAAAAGCGTTTAAATTTAAAATATTTAAATGCTTAAAGGTGAACTTCAGAGCTTTTAACAACAAGGATTTTCTTAGTCAGGCAGTTTGGTGAAGAAAAACAATGTTCAATCTAATGAGAGAAAAAACATAGAATTTGGCACACAATCCTAGTAATTATAATCAAATCTGTGATGGCCCTATAACCAAATATCTTTGTCATGACAAACTCTGACTGTGTCAAATTTCATTTTGTTTTCATCAAGAGAACAATTACATGTATATCATAATGTGCACCAGTCTGCCTGACTACCTATAAATGCCATATATTTGAAAGGAATGGAAAACTAAACAAAATACATTAATAAGTAACAAATTAAACAAATTTACATTGTGTGCTCTGTAACAGAAAATATTTAATAAGAACTGCTTGAAATAATCTTTAAACAGCCTTTTGATTGCCAACCGAATGGGAACTGATCACAAAGTAGGAACTATAAAAAGTGTTTACGTTTTTTTTCTCAGCTGACCACTGGCACTTCAGAAAGAGGAAGGAAAGCCTCCCTCACCCCAGCAGAATCCAGTTCATCAGGCTCTCTCCTCAAGAAAAGCAAGATGTCGTCAATGTAACGCCCACCCCAGAAGGCATCAGTGTCTCGCACACCACCAACAGCATCAGTGTCTCGCCCACCCCCGATGTCAACAGTGTCGCGCCCACCTCCATCGGTGTCACCTCGGTTGTCCGTGTCATATGAGCCCACAACAGAGTTGGAGGAAATTCCCTCAAAGGCATCAGATATCACCTATGGTGGTTGGTGTAAGTCTTGGGAGGATGATATTCCATCTGGGATCCCAGCTGCAGACCACAAGTTGCTAAAGACTGATGCGGAACGGGGTATGTTCGGGCCTATTCAGGTGTATAAAGATGTGAATGGAGAGTATAGACGACGCCACAGACTGAAGAATGACAGAATGTGGTTTTACCCTGTAGAAAGCCCAGGTGTGGTACACGGTACGTCGGTACTATACCTGTGCGAGATCACTTTTTCCACGGGCGAGTCTTTTTCTGACGACCTGTTGGTGTCTGGCAGTACAGCATACGATGTCCCCGTCCCAACTGCCCTGGCCGTGGTGATGATAACATCTTTCTGTATCGTTCGGGGTACTACGCCAAATGCAGACAAATCTGCGACATCTCAGGCTGGTATACTATGCTCACAGAAGTCCTCGCCTGTGGCCCATGCAACAAGGCGAGAAAACGAGGCAGCGACAAGAAGGCCAAAATTGGGAGGTTTCATGCGTGGGATATGAACATCATCTCCCAATTGAGTGAAGCCCACCAAGCAGGGTTTCCAGCAGTTCTAACAGCTCGGTAAATGTTTTACATTTGTAGTGGCGTTATTAATTTTTACTCAAAGAATGATAAAGAATGACCCAATTTTTGAAACGCGTCTAAGCCAATGAACCGGTTTTCAACATTCTTGTTTAAAACCGCCCAACCACAATAATTTTAACAAGACAAGATTATAAATGCAACTGCAGAAAGTCAAAAGAAGTGCTAACTTTTACAGTAATGTTTTCACCAAGTTCCAGATTTGATTTAATTACACAGAGACAGCGCGAACGCAGTCCCCACTATCAGAAAGTGTTCTCCCGAGTTCTCCACTTTTGTAAGATTGTCCACATGAAAGTGAAAGAACGCCCCCTACGAGCAGAATGACCGCTCCATACAGCTGTCGACAAAAGTTGGAAGAAACGACCTAGGATCAGAGACTATACCCAGCACGATATGTGGCAGAGGGGTACCCCCTCTTATCCCTATACTTTATACACACTCAACACTATTGTAACCTAACCCATCCCCCTTGAAACCTAAAAGGAATTCCTGAGATTCCGGGAACACAATGGTCAACACAAAAGAGGGGGGGTTTTCTCTGCCACATATCGTGCTTCATAATATGTAGGAGACACCGGACCTTCTGTTGACATGGAAGTAAGAAGTTTTGCCATTCCAGTTCGCTACTCGCTCACTACTAAGAATGGCAGCCATAACGATTGTATACCCAGCACGATATGTAGCAGAGGGGTACCCCCTCTTATCCCTATACTTTATACGCACTCAACACTATTGTAACCTAACCCATCCCCCTTGAAACCTAAAAGGAATTCCTAAGATTCCGGGAACACAATGGTCAACACAAAAGAGGGGGGGGGGGGGGTTTCTCTGCCACATATCGTGCTTCATATGAAAAATTGATAAAGAACGACCCCATTTTTGAAACGCGTCTAGGCCCATGAGCCGGTTTTAAACAAGTCAACAAGTGAAGAGGTTCCGCCAGTATATCGTGCAAAAGGATGCCAAGGTGAGTTTTTCCACCAGGTTGCAACTCGTCTCAAAAGAACATTGATCTGTGCCTATATCCAGTACAAGAATTCAGAAGTAGGAGATTCTTCGAAATGTGGAACATGTACAAGATGTACAAAACAGTGTACATGAAGGACCCACAAGCTGCAGAGCCAGACACCATAGAACTCTGCAGGAAGGCGTACAATTCAGTATGATACTGGCTTGCGATGAACCCAAAGGGCAACTCAAGTCAACAGGTGAAGAGGTTCCGCCAGTATATAGCGCAAACGGATGCCAAGGTGAGTTATTCCACCAGGTTGCAACTCGTCTCAAAAAGAACATTGATCTGTGCCTATATCCAGTACAAGAATTCAGAAGTAGGAGATTCTTCGAAATGTGGAACATGTACAAGATGTACAAAACAGTGTACATGAAGGACCCACAAGCTGCAGAGCCAGACACCATAGAACTCTGAAGGAAGGCGTACAATTCAGCACGATACTGGCTTGCGATGGACCCAAAGGGCATCTCAAGTCAATAATTGAAGAGGTTCCGCCAGTATATCGTGCAAAAGGATGCCAAGGTGAGTTTTCCCTCTTTATAACATCAACGGGACAATGAAATAGGCACATTTTATATTCTACTTTTTAAGATGTTTTACAATTGTTTTCAGTGACTAAAAACAATTCTAACATAACAAATAAACTGAAGAGGTGTGCCTAAATAACATCATCATCATACTATAATTCGAGCAACGTTTGTCTGTCTGTTTGTTTCGCTACTCCTCCCAAGTCCTTGGTCCGATCTCGCCCAAACTTGGTGGGTGGATGTAAGTTCACCCCAGAATTGCCCTTGAGGGGTTCATTTTTGGAAAGGTCAAGGTCACTGGGGTCAAAGGTCAAATGTTCGTTTTTCGCTACTCCTCCCAAGTCCTTGGTCCGATCTCGCCCAAACTTACGGGTACGGGTACGTCACCCCATCCCCAACTTCCCTTCTTCCGGTCATATGTCAAGGTCACTGGGGTCAAAGGTCAAATGTTCGTTTTTCGCTACTCCTCCCAAGTCCTTGGTCCGATCTCGCCCAAACTTACGGGTACGGGTACGTCACCCCATCCCCAACTTCCCTTCTTCCGGTCATATATTACACCCACGGGTACTTTTGACTAGTCACATAAAAGGCACCTTTGTCAGGAAAAGCGTTTAATTTTAAAATATTTAAATGCTTAAATGTGAACTTCACAGAGCTTTTAACAAGGATTTTCTAAGTCAGGCAGTTTGGTGAAGAAAAACAATGTTCAATCTAATGAGAGAAAAAACATAGAATTTGGCACACAATCCTAGTAATTATAATCAAATCTGTGATGGCCCTATAACCAAATATCTTTGTCATGACAAACTCTGACTGTGCCAAATTTCATTTTGTTTTCATCGAGAGAACAATTACATGTATATCATAATGTGCACCAGTCTGCCTGACTACCTATAAATGCCATATATTTGAAAGGAATGGAAAACTAAACAAATTACATTAATTTGTAACAAATTAAACAACTTTACACTGTGTGCTCTGTAACAGAAAATATTTAATAAGAACTGCTTGAAATAATCTTTAAACAGCCTTTTGATTGCCAACCGAATGGAAACTGATCACAAAGTAGGAACTATAAAAAGTGTTTACGTTTTTTTTCTTCAGCTGACCACTGGCACTTCAGAAAGAGGAAATAAAGCCTCCCTCACCCCAGCAGAATCCAGTTCATCAGGCTCTCTCCTCAAGAAAAGCAAGATGTCGTCAATGTAACGCCCACCCCAGAAGGCATCAGTGTCGCGCACACCCCCAACAGCATCAGTGTCTCGCCCACCCCCGATGTCAACAGTGTCGCGCCCACCTCCATCGGTGTCACCTCGGTTGTCCGTGTCATATGAGCCCACAACAGAGTTGGAGGAAATTCCCTCAAAGGCATCAGATATCACCTATGGTGGTTGGTGTAAGTCTTGGGAGGATGATATTCCATCTGGGATCCCAGCTGCAGACCACAAGTTGCTAAAGACTGATGCGGAACGGGGTATGTTCGGTCCTATTCAGGTGTATAAAGATGTGAATGGAGAGTATAGACGACGCCACATACTGAAAATGACAGAATGTGGTTTTACCCTGTAGAAAGCCCAGGTGTGGTACACGGTACGTTGGTACTATACCTGTGCGAGATCACTTTTTCAACGGGCGAGTCTTTTTCTGGCGACCTGTTGGTGTCCGACAGTATAGCATACGATGTCCCCGTCCCAACTGCCCTGGCCGTGGTGATGATAACATCTTTCTGTATCGTTCGGGGTACTACGCCAAATGCAGACAAATCTGCGACATCTCAGGCTGGTATACTATGCTCACAGAAGTCCTCGCCTGTGGCCCATGCAACAAGGCGAGAAAACGAGGCAGCGACAAGAAGGCCAAAATTGGGAGGTTTCATGCCTGGGATATGAACATCATCTCCCAATTGAGTGAAGCCCACCAAGCAGGGTTTCCAGCAGTTCTAACAGCTCGGTAAATGTTTTACATTTGTAGTGGTGTTATTCATTTTTACTCAAAGAATGATAAAGAATGACCCAATTTTTGAAACGCGTCTAGGCCAATGAACCGGTTTTCAACATTATTGTTTAAAACCGCCCAACCACAATAATTTTAACAAGACAAGATTATAAATGCAACTGCAGAAAGTCAAAAGAAGTGCTTACTTTTACAGTAATGTTTTCACAAGTTCCAGATTTGACTTAATTACACAGGGATAGCGCGAACGCAGTCCCCACTATCAGAAAGTGTTCTCCCGAGTTCTCCACTTTTGTAAGATTGTCTACGTGAAAGTGAAAAAACGCCCCCTACGAGCTGAATGACCGCTCCATACAGCTGTCGACAAAAGTTGGAAGAAACGACCTAGGAGACACCGGACCTTCTGTTGACAGATTTGGAAGTAAGAAGTTTTGCCATTCCAGTTCGCAACTCGCTCACTACTAAGAATGGCAGCCATAACGATTGATAAAGAATGACCCCATTTTTGAAAAGCGTCTAGGCCCATGAGCCGGTTTTAAACCAACCACGTTTTAACAAGGCAATATTATAAATGCAACTGCAGAAGGTCGGAAGACGTGTCAATTCTTAAAGTAATGTTTTCACAAGTTCTACTTTTGATTTGATTACACAGGGATAGCGCGAACGCAGTCCCCACTATCAGAAATTGTACTCCCGAGTTCCCCACATTTGGGGGAATCGCATAGGTCAACCCACCGAAGTGCAATGGTAAGGCCTCGCCATGGGAGAACCGCCTAAGTGATCGCGGTATCTCCTGAGCCAGGTAAGTATGCTTTGGACAACAACTTCCTTGGTACCCGAGAGACAGGTGTAACGTTGTAGTTACTGTATGCTTTGGGACGGCGAGTCAACACACATATTGCATTGTGTATGATGCTCCGCGCATGCGTGATTACTATTGATATGTAAATGTTTAACTTAACGCCTCAGTAACTACACTACAGCCTACAGGTATTTGCAATGTATATGCAAATTATCACCCTACAACAAAAAGAAATTCAATTCAGATATGTTGCGCTTGGATATAATTAAACCACACAACACGAGAAGAAAGAAAGAAGCGGCCACGGATGTAGTTGGCAACATCTTGATCATGGTATCTCGGATTTCCAAGTGGAAACGCCGATTCAATTTCATGCAGATGATGAGGGTAAGCTGATGAGTGTAAGTTTTCCCTGTCTGCGGAGACAAGGAGCTCGGTGATTAGGTCTTGGAACCAGCTTGAGGAACAGAGTCCCCACAAGTTTCAGTCACGCTATAAGTCGCACTGAGGGTATACAAATATGGCCGAACTAAAGGGGACACATAAGAGGAGAAAGCCATCACACAGCGCGTACAATTTCGAAATCGGTACACCCCACATTACAGCTCGTTAAACACATCTGGTCGCGGTCTGGCGATGTCTCATCGCCTGAGAAAACAAATATTGCCAAGTTACATGGACGTATGCAGCAGAGAGTAATGATAGAGGACCCCGCCCTCAGCAAACTTGGTATTACCACCCCCCCCCCCCCCCCAAAAAAAAAAAAAAAAAAAAAAAATTAACGCCAGATGTGTCCGGGAATTTCTTCGCCGGCAGAAGGGTGTTTGCCAGTTTAAACGCAACAAGTCATGGCAACACCATAACTCGATGTTACCAAAGTGTGCCTGATGACAAACCGCTGCCAGATGCGCCGGAGCTGCCTCAAAAGAAGGGAAATAAACTGATCAGAGACAGAATATTCAGAGATACCTTGCATGGCTGGCACAAAAGTAGTCAAAGCAAGACAAGATGTAGTCGAAGGTGTCTGATCTCTATACAGAATCAAGAAAGCCAGAAAAAATGGCTTTACAAGCAAAACGTATAACAGAACGAGTTAATTTCAAAGGTGTCATAAAACGCGGAACATTGCCCAACGCAAAATCGGCGATCTGTGTTTTTTAGGGCTGGCACACTTTGCTGGAGGAAGTCACCAGTGGAGGAAGTCACACAAATAATAATAAAATGAGAAAGATTTGGGGCCGAAGATAACAGTGGATACTGGAGCTTATACTGTACAAGGGTTGCAAGTTAAGGTCCCGAGCACATTTTGCGGTGGACGCGTGGTGTTAACAATAACTGTCTACATGTACATCCTACAACTTGTTCTACTAAAACTGAATTCTACTTTTTGTTTATTACTCGGGGAGAGCGCGAACGCAGTCCCCACTATCAGAAATTGTACTCCCGAGTTCCCCACATTTGGGGGAATCGCATAGGTCAACCCACCGAAGTGCAATGGAAAGGCCTCGCCATGGGAGAACCGCCTGGGTGATCGCGGTATCTCCTGAGCCAGGTAAGTATGCTTTACGAGAATTTTGATCAGGTAGTCTTGAACAACGGGTACCGCTGCAGTAACAGCATATTTTTGGAACGCGATGCAAGCACAAGAGGTGCAGTTATGCCCACTACGATGCGCATGCGTGTTAACATTGATATGCAAATTTATGTTAATATATGACGCAACGCGTACGTACGTGCCAAGTTGCAAGGGTACTACGTAGCATACACATTGTACTTGCGGTACGCGTACGGTGGACGCGTGCAAATCCTAGGTCAACGATTTCGCACCACCTCATTGGACAACAGTCTACCATAATGAACTGCCTACTAGTACTAGTCTACAACTTGACTACAATCTACATAAGTCTACAGTATACAACTTGTCCTATAAACAATGTAAATGTACAATGTGCAGATACATTTACATTGTAAAAATAGCTGGCAGCCCTGTCAGTCAGGCAAATTAAAAAAAAGTAAGGTAGCACTTTTAATGACTAACTAGACTAGAGTAAAAGTGTACATAAGCTTTCGTAGCTACAGCTACTTCATCAGATGCAATGAAGAGGGGGCATCATCATGTGTGTGTACAAGGTTTATGTACAGGGGGAACATGCACAGAGAAAAAACATTGTGTATGACGTACATAAAATATGGTTGATGTGAGGTTCACTTAATTATACATACACATGGGTACCACAAACATTACAGTCTACGATTTTGCACCACCTCATTGGACCACAGTCTAGATTAACTGTAGTCTACAATCTACATAAGTCTACATATAACTTGTACTATCAAAGCCGATTTCTACTTTTTGTTGTTTATACGGGGAGAGCGCGAACGCAGTCCCCACTATCAGAAATTGTACTCCCGAGTTCCCCACATTTGGGGGAATCGCATAGGTCAACCCACCGATGTGCAATGGAAAGGCCTCGCCATGGGAGAACCGCCTGGGTGATCGCGGTATCTCCTGAGCCAGGTAAGTATGCTAGTAATTAATTTTCGTCGGGTAGTCTACAAAACCATGTACTTTTGTGTTCACAGTGTTCACAGCGACGCGAGTGTGGAATAAAGCGCCGATTTTACAGTCACGTTGCGCATGCTTGTTGACATTGATATGCAAATCGTATGTTAATAAGCGACAGGTTAATGATACACATTGTATACATTGTATACATTGTATAGGTAATAATAGTATAGAAGGAATAGCGCGAAAGAGTTCCCCATTATAAGAAATTGTACTCCGAGTTCCACAAGTTTGACAGGATTTACCACACTGTTTGTTATGTGTGAAATGTGTGAAATGTGTGTATTATTCTTGGACGTTGTCAATTCGCGTAATAACAGTACAATAATAAGATTGTAATAACAGATTCAAGTCTGGACGATGCGGCGACATGAATCCATTAAAACGTTTTCAAGAAAGGAAAATGCATGTGGCCGCGTATTTAAGTTAATAACGTCACTCGTCGAGTGGAGTGACCCGAGATCGTTATTTACTTGCATGTATTGCGCATGTACAATTGGTAGATCCACCCTGTATCATATCGAATTTCAATTGTAAACCACCCGCTCTATCTGGTCATCACGTCGGGCTCCGGTAAATAAACCTTCATTAATTTAAACATTCACGCACACTTCAATAGCCAGCTGCGCGCACCAGCAGGGGCCAATTGCACCGGACAAACTAAGAAAGGTTGGAATGATTTCTACCTTCAAGAGAAAACCATACTTATAATTATGATCTGTTATTGCAAGTATGTATAGCTGCATGGTTAAGATGAGTAAAATAGGACTTATCGAATACGTAACTAAAGAAACAATTCAACCTCTATATAAAATTACTTTCAAGTGTATGGTTTCTACACTAAACCCAATAACTGAGGTAATTTTTGCAGCGAAGATCGTTTTTGCATTTTCATTTTACATGGCTAAAGAATCTGGTTAAAACCCAGTGATAGACATGTAGTTGCTTTACTATCTTCTTTACAAAATTATTTTGCTTGAAATTTGAGTAATTTTATTTTGTTTCCCTTCAGGCTTCATTTCCTAGTTTTTCAAAAATGTCTAACCTTTGATGCATTATGTGGATTTTATTTGACCCAAATCTTTGACTTTTGATTTATGTTGACACACACGTAGTACACTTTTTTGACCGGTCGTTTGTTGCATTATATTACAAGTTTCATTATATTTGAAATTTCAAATAAATATGACAACTCAACAATAAATTTACCCTAACAGTCCCCAATCCTCCAACAGGTAAAGGATTGAGGAATGTTGAGTGAATTGTAAAATTGCCAACCAGACCTAAGCATAATACATATAAAATGGACAAAAGAAAAGAAAAAATTAAACATTTGGCCCTAATTTACACACATTTCATGTCGTTTAAGGTGACCAGGGAAAGAATGTAGTATTCTGACACTACTTCAGCGGTTGTGCACAAAGTGTATGTAGAGTCAAGAAAATTGTTTCTCAGTCCCAGATTCATGGCTTTTCAATATTTGTGCACTGATTGGCCTTTGTGTCAGATTGCAACATTCTTTCCATGACCAAAAGGAAAAACGACAGACTGGTTTGAAATTCTTCATCCATTTTCTAGAAATGCAGATTACATTATGCTTCAGACCATGTCAAATGGTCCGTTATGCCGACAGGCAAACGACAAGCAAACACCTACATAATTTGTTGTTTTGTCCTCACATTGAATAGTAAATATAAACCACCTGTATGTATGTACGTGTGTGGTGCAGATGATGTCATTTGAACCATCTTTTCTGGATGTTGGTTAAAACCAGAGTGTTTTTGTTAATGTTTTTTTTATTATTAATTTTACTTTGTGTTGTATTTTTGTGTTGTATTTTCATGTTGTGTATCAAATAAATGACGTCAGTGAGAGTTGGCTTGGCATAACATGAACACAACATCAATGACATGGTCTATTGCTTCAAATTCGAACACCATTAATAAAATGTTACCTAAGAGGAACACCATTAATATAATGTTACCAAAGAAGAAGAATCCAATAAGGAATGATGATGTCATGGCTAAAGTTGTACCTTGTTTGTTGTCATCCATGACTTCTCCTTGCACTACTCGCAATGATCTTCTGATATTTTCCATGCATTCTCCCTACACTACTCGCAATGATCTTCTGGTATTTTCCATAATTGCATCAGCTTTGTACATCCTCCAAGCTGCCGTCTTGTTTCCTGTCTCCTTCCTTCCTGATAGCAAGGGCCTGAATGTTAGTCAGTTCTTCCTTGGCCTTCTGGGAGACTTTTCTGGCCGCATTTAGCTGGGCCTGAACAAGTTGAAGATGCTGACCTGCTGTCAAGGCTGAAAGCTCAGCATCTTAAAAAAAAAAAGAGACAAACTTCAAAATAAAGGATCTATTTCAGTAGATCCATTTCCAAACAAATTTTCTTGTTGGAACGTAAGCAAAGACCCTTTCTCAGGAACTTATTAATCACTGAAAATATCTGTACATGTAGCAATAACACACATATTTTAGTTTACATACTCAATATTCTCAAACATCAACCAAATCAGACTGTGTTACCTGCCTGATATGCTGCTTCAGCTGCCCGTTCAATAACCAAGATAGCGGACGTTAACATCACACTTGCATCCTGTTAGCAAAATAACATTTTTTGTTAGTTCTTCTGAAATAAGACATCTCATCTTTTCCAGGGTTGTGTAAGTTACATCTAACAGATACAGAACAAAAAACAATTTAACGAAAGTTGGTATCAAGTCATCACAAAATCTAATTTGTAAGTAAATGTAACATACGGCCTATGAGCAGTTCTGATTTCAGATACATTGTGCATGATCTGAAATTTACCAAACTTAAAAGAAACAAAAACTTCCAACCATCAAAAATGTAGTTGAACAGATTCTCATTCCCAAAAAAATTGCGAGGACAAAAGAAAAGTTTTAATATAACAACCTTTTTCTTTTTAACCAGTTCGCGCCGGGATTATATTAACATCCTCGAGTCGAGGCGCGGGATTATTTTTAACAAAACTTAATCTAAGGCAGGTTCAGGCCGATGGTACTGGAAAGCCCACCCACGCATTTCCGGCCTTGCTCGCTGCTGACAGACATTTCCGGCCTGGAATGTGACGTGTTTATGCGTCATCCGTTTCGAGTCTGGGGGAAACTTTGGGTGTATATACGTCCTCTGGCGTGAACTGGTTGAAAGGATTTACCTCAATTGCTTGCAATTTGTCTTCAATTTCCACCCGTTGACTGATTATATCCTGCCACAAGTCATCCTCATGTGATGGTGGGCCAACAAACTGCCCATGCTCCTCTAAAAGAAACTTCAATATATTCACCATCTGAAACAAGACGAACCAAACCTTAGACTAACAAAGGCCAGAGTCGTACATGTAGGTGGGAGAACCAGGCTTGAGAAATGCTCTGCTCCAATTTAGGGTCAGTTCCGACAAATATAGAATTGTAAAAATTTGTAGACGTCATTATGATGCAGCAAATAGAATAAGACATTGTCGTGAAGATTTGTATGTGACATTGATCTTTACATTCACTGCACATGGACTAAACTCAAAATAAGTTCTGTTCATCAAACAGACAGAACACTAGTTTTTGTTCATGTTCTTCCATTCCAGATCCCATAGATATTGTACATGTTTAATTTTGGCAGCATCATTTGGCAATAAACAGGCATCCAACTCGGTGTAAATATGTACAGCCTGAGACCCTGTACTGAACTTGTGAATGGAACAGCAGTGATGGCGAGCTTACCTCGGCATATTCTTTATGCAGTGATATAGCAGCTAGCGCGGCATGTGTGAGTAGTATACAAGACGAGTCAACGGCTATAGCAGCAGCATTCTTGACGAGTTCCCTATGATTCAAGGATCCCGCATTACTCTGTAGATTCAATAATATAATGCATGTCTCTTATCAAACAAAAGTACATAATCAAATCACACAATAACTTAATATCAATCAGCTTAGAAACCAGTTGTGATGATACAAAATACTTATAGGTAAAAATGAAAATATGGTACAAATACAGCCGACATTTCACCAAAACATTGACCGAACAAACGAATTGAAAAATGTGTTTGAAGTGTGGTTCTGGGTTCGTGCAAAGGTAATGTGAATATAAATTGTGCACTGTACGTGTACGTCATTGCAATTTTTCGTTTAGCAAATTTTTTTTTTAGGGGGAGTCGAGTCAAGTCTTCGGAACAAGGACTTGAGTCAAATCGAGTCGATTCACTTGCTCGCAGTGACTCAAGTCTAGTATTAGTCTGTTTACGTATTAGGCCCAATTGCTCGTTGCGACTCAAGTTAAGTCATTTATCCATCAGTACTCAACTTCTCAAGTCCAGTCGAGTTGCAAACAATCGTGACTCAGGTCGGACTTGAGTCGAGTCATTACAACTGCTCTTGGAAGCCAACACAATTTGAGAGAAAATGTTCCATACCTGCAGTGATGCTGACGAGCTTTGCATAGACGGTTTGTCATGGCTGTTAATTGGTACACATGGTATGGCAGACAGTAACACACCCCCTCCAGTGATACCACAAATTCCAAAAAACCAGGATTGTAATGAAGGGTGCGTTACTGCTCTCGGTGACCATAGGCCTCGGTTTGGGGAAAGACAAATAGGCCGATATCTGTTCCATACTGACTGAAATAGCCGCCTCCATCTGCAACAAATACGTGTACACATACACTGTATCAGTAATATAATACCAGTATCACAATTGCATAATAAACAGATTAAAATCATTAAAAATAATTACCTAGTAAGAGTAGGTGAAGACATGACTGCTGCAATCCAGGACAAACTAACTGCAAAAAGCAAGACCAAATTTCTTGTGTAGAGCTACATTTGTTTCGGTCTTCACCTATACAACCACAAGAGAACGACCTTGTCCCAACTGGTATTCAACTACAGTTAGGACCGTCCAAAGTTAGGATTTGGCCTAGCCCAGGTTGGACAACGTTACGACTGACGTACTGTAACTTAAGGGAGTCCACCTGGGCTAGGATTTGGCCCAACTGTTGTTCCAACAAGAAGAATTACATATCCGGACATCAGATGTTAATTACGCTGAAGAGGTCACATCTATAGAGTAATGTCCAGATATGGAATTCTTTTTTGTTCCAACAATACATTACAATAATGTAGTTGGGACTGCTATAGTTGGGACTGCTATAGTTGGGACCAGACTGGAATCTTGAGTGCTGAACTTGAGATGCAAAATCTTGAAACAATTTCAAGCCAAGAACTGTTCTTGAAATAGCAGAACAAAATCCAAATTTTCTTGAGGCAAAGCTAGACAAGATCCTATTTCACAAGCCAAGTTTGAAGTCTCAAATTACCTAGCCTGGGCTAGCCTAGTACTAGCCTTGATTGGTCATGTTTAGTGTAAAGCATTACAATTAACCAGTTCGCGTCGGGATTATTGTAACATTCACCGAGCCGAGGTACGGAATAATCTTTTACGAAACTCGATTCGACGCGGGTTCAGGCCGATTGTACCGGAAAGCACACCCACATTTTCGGCCTTGCTTGTGACGTGTTTATGCGTCATCCGTTTTTAGTCTAAGAAAAACTTTGCGTGTATATTAGTGTACGTCCTCCAGCGCGAACTGGTTAATTATGCTGAAGAGGTCCCATATATGGAGTGATGTCCAGATATAGAATTATTTTCGTCCCAACAATACATTTACATTAATGTAGTTGGGACTGCTATAGTTGGGACTGCTATAGTTGGGACCAGACTGGAACCTTGAGTGCTGAACTTGAGATGCAAAACCATGAAGAAATTTCAAGCCAAGAACTGTTCTTGACATAGCACTAGCAGAAACAACATCCAAATTTGTATGAGGCAAAGCTAGACAAGATCATCAGCAGGCTCAAGTTTTAAGTCTCAAACAAATTACCTAGCCTGTACTAAATTTAGTACAACTTGAAATTCTCCGGCGTGCATGCTAACACCGGCTTTAGTCTTGAATCGAATTCAAATTGTAATGCTTAAACCATAGAGCAAGGAACAGACCAAGGTTGTACATGTACCATGGAGGAATAAGGCCTTATGATCCCCAAGTTGTACTAAATTTAGTACAGGCTAGGTAATTTGTTTAAGACTTCAAACTTGAATGGGCTATAATTAAACACGTGTCGCATGAGTTTACTACTGCTGGTAAATAAGTGGTATGGTACATGTAAATATACATGTACCAGCACGTGGTAGTACCCGTCAATGCGTCACACATTCTTAATTGTTTTTAACCACACCAAACGATTACTTTAGATAACTTTGAAAGCCATAGATAAAACAGAGGTTTCATTATCCCATAATACAAATTTGTTCCCTTTATACTATTACTACTAAGCCTACTTTACGCGAGAATTACTATTTTTAGAACTGATTTAATCCCGCCAAACATGAGACGACTCATCAAATCGTACCACCTCTAAAACACGACGTTGGTGACGCTGTGTACGTACGTGTTTATTCGATATTCGTTGCTAGCTAGCTGTAAAGAACATGTAGATGGTGTAAGCAACGTAAGCACTTCGGCCGTTTTCAAACTCCAGCTTAAGTCCCATCACGGCTCCCTCGCTATTGCCAAATTGCATGAGCGAAGCCCCAGTAGAGGGGTACGAAGCTGGAGTTTGGAAAACAGCCTTGCTGAGGTAATGCCGCACCAAATATATATGATCAAAAACAAGCAACCAGTATAATTTTGTGGACTACGTGAGAGAAAATCGGGTGAGATTTATCGATTAAATCGAGATATTTGCGCATTATTTCATTTATTGTCATTTACTAGTGGTTTATGCAGTAGATAACGTTCCGTTAAAATCAAAATGTTACCGTTGGTTTGCAGCCATAATTTAGAAAACTAGGATCGTAGGCCTATTTTTTTCGACATTCTCAAACCCAAAAGAAAGAATGGGATTGGATCACAAACCAACCTGAGAAATTGTGCAAAAACCAGTGGAGCCGAGTACCAGTTACAATTTTTATTTGATTTTCCTTATTTTTATTGTAATTTGTAGGAGGCCCTATTTCAAGAATGGGACTATAAAATATCAAAAGTAAACGATTTTCAATTGATAACAGTCTTTTACAGTAAGTATGTAGTTTGAGCAGACAGTCTCAAATCTGGTGCTTCTGATGACTACGAAGATTGCAAATATATGTTTTTGCCCAAAAAGGTCATGTGATGTAAAACCAGTATAGAGCAAGAAACAAGTATGAAATGTGAAGATTTTTTCTTATTTATTTGTATGTTTTTTCTTTGCTTTTCAGGATAGATATCTACAGAAATTCTTTTACTTTGCAGCAAACTAGCACAAGCAGATATTAAAACCAACATGGATGCTCTCTTTGGAAAGCGCAAGATTAAAATGTCAGCTCTGACTGACTTCTCCCAGTTGTAAGTCTACGCATTCAGGATCACCTTTCATCTTCTCTTCTTTTTACTTGACCCTAACCAAACGCAACCCTCATATCCTCCGGGCGGTTTTGAAAGATTGAGGCTGAATGGCAAAAAGTATTTTCGAAGATGCATTGTCATTGAAAATGTTATCCCTAAAGATAACACACATTTGTATAATTGATAATCAGTGATAATTACATGTAATTTATAAAACGGCTAGCTATTCTCAAGATTACTTCCCTTCTTATTAATTCTCAAGGAACAAGTCGACACGTTCACATCTGAAGAATGTCTACAGCTGTCTGGCCATTGCCATGTTAGCTGCGGCGGCTGGTGCATATGTGCATCTCTTCACTGGATTCTTACAGGTATTTTACCCTTGAAAATTTTAATAAAGTAAAGAATCACTATGTACATGCTATTCACTAAAAAGCAACTGAAAATCCAAGCCACAAGTACAATTTTAAAAATGAGGGGGAACTTTTCATTACAAAAGAGAAAAACTGAAGGTGTTAATTCACCGTTTTAGTAAGTTTGTTGCGACTTTCATGTGCTTGACATCTCCAAGTCGTACTGTCCAACCGGCAAAGTTAGGAATTCTGTTTCTCCCCATGTATTCTATAATGATGGTGTTTTTTCTTTGTTAGGCTGGATTTCTGACATCACTGGCTGGCTTGGGACTTCTTATCTGGCTGGGAGTCACTAAAGATGACGGCACCAATCAAACCAAGCGTCTTGGACTGCTGTCAGGGTTTGCCTTCTTTACAGGTCTTAGCCTGGGACCCCTCATGTTTATTGTGGCAAAGATTGATATCCAGTGAGTAACAGTTAAATACCTCGGCGTATGAATCACAAAAGGCGTGCGTTGGCTTTTAAAACAATAAGATCTGCTCAGCTGTGTATCACAAAGTGTCTTAAGTGTATTTGCATAACATATAAATTACTTGCAATGACAAATTCTTATGTTAAATCTCTAGCTCATTTTGGGGCTCAATACACTAATTATCCTCAACAATGCCGAATCCATCAATTTCAATACAATGTTTCACACACTCTAAAAGTATTTTGCATTGCGAGTCTAGTTTTAGAATGATCACTTTATAATCTAGAATCGGTCTTGTTATTTAGGATTATCCCCACAGCCTTCTTAGCGACGTGCGTCATATTTGGATGTTTCACTCTGGCTGCTCTGTGGTCAGAGCGACGTAGCTTCTTGTTTCTTGGAGGTGAGTAACATGGACCAACTTGAACAGATATTTCAATATACGACTTATCAAATTGGGATCTTTTTGAAAACTTGATAGATACTCCGACAGAAGTCGCAAACCAAATCCTGGCATCCTACAGAAACAAGCTTCACATTGCGTCACAATTGTTTGGAATGAAATTCATCAGCCAATTTCATGAAACAGTGTGTAACTTACGCTATGTGTGGAACTTAAGCTACCAATTTGTTACGCAGCAGTACTATAAACTCACGATCGATTTCACAAAACTTGTGGTAGTTAGACATCGTTTAAAATAAATTGAACAAGATCACAATTGAAGTGCTGTGCAGTGACAAATATTGTGCAGCTTATGCAATTAATGTGGTGCAAGTGAAGTTGCGCCATTGCATCTTTAAAAAAATAATTCTGATAACATTTGGCTTCATATTTTGACAAAAAGATCTTACGTAACAGAAACTTGACCAATGATGAGTCAACGATTATGCTTGTTACGTCACACGCACATGCAAATGCGGCACAATTCTGCTCCAAATTTTTCTAGCGCTTATGCGAATTAGCCAAGACGACCTATTCGAAGGTCATGGCATGCTCTACTGCGTACGTTAGAGGGCGCCTGCATCGACGGCCTACGCGCTGCATACCGCCATTAGGACGTCTTGCAACCAAGACTAGCAAAAAGTCAGCATTCATCTAAGATTTTGAAGAGACTACTTTACTAACTACATGTTTCTTTAGGCGCCCTGATGTCAGGCTTGTCCATTCTGATACTGATGTCACTGATCAATATCTTCGTGGGATCTTCTCTCATCTTTAGAGTGAGTTGTTCTTTTGCCGGTTAAACACTTCAAAGTAATTGCGTAACCCTTTAAGATTGTCTGCTGTCACCTTAACCCTAACTCCCTACACAACAAAGGAAGTTGGAGGATTTTGAAGGAATTGTATTGTTCAATAACAATGGTGAGGGAGTTAGGGTTAATGCGATCTGTTGTGAATTGCACAAGGTTCTCATAGTGTTTAAAAAGTCATGGAATGTTGTTATTTTACAAGGAGTCATGACAAAATTGGTCCATGATGCTTGTATGCACTGGTGTCTATGATATTGGCTCGACGGGATTCAAACCCGGGTCACAGCGGTGGAAGGCGAGGAAAGAACAGCTTCGTCAACCTTACTCCAATGCTGCTATTAGGCTCACTCAACCCAGGAGCTGTGTACATACATGTCTTGAGTTTCTTTAATCTTTGCTACGAGACAGGTTGAGATGTATCTGTGCCTGGCAGTCTTCATGGGATTTGTGCTGTTTGACACTCAGCTCATTGTAGAGAAGTGCAACAATGGCGACAAGGACTACATCTGGTAAGTTCATGCACAGCTGTTTTAAAACGGCATTCAAATATCATTTCTTATCATTCTTTTTCATAAACCTCGATCCGAGATGGGTTCAGGCCAGCATCTGGGGGTACCACACCCTGATATTTCCGGCCTCGCTTGCCGACAGATATTTCTGGCCTTGCTTGTGACGCGTTTATCTGTCATTCGTGTAAATCACATTCTCCGACACAAACTGGTTAAGAGGATTTTTAGGCAAAAGTCTGGCTATTTGATGGCACATTGTCAACAAGATTAGGTACTATTTTCATTTTGTCTATGTGCTGTTATGTTTCAGGCACAGCGTGGATCTCTTTCTGGACTTCATCAATATTTTCCGCCAGCTGATGATAATTATGGCCATGAACAGCAACAACAAGGTCAGAAAAAATACATTTTCTGTTTTGCTAATCTTACCAGACTACCTGTATACCAGTCCTTTCAACAATTTGGATGTGGCAATACTAAATTGAGGATCAAAGTCTGCCTTATAGTTTTATTTGATTAAGTTTTGTACTTTTTTATATTTTTGTTATCACAGGACAAGCGCAAGAAGTAGAGTGCCTTAAACGGTTGCATTGCAGTGGATCTATTTGGTCGTTATTGTCATTTCAAAGTTTGGGGTAGTTAAAATAAACAATTATTGGTAAAGTATATTCTGTTTTTGGTTTGATTTTGTCACCTTTCTTTATTAGCACAGCCTTCTGGGTACATCTTTTACAAACTTTCCTTCTATTTGGGGTTAAATTTCTTTCATTGTGATTATCTTTATGTTGTGATAACTGTAAGATAATGTGACATGTAAGGTTGTATGTTCACTTTGTGGAAATTAAAAGAAAACAATTAACTGAACCAAACCAACTATTTGGGCTCTCACAATATCATTTACATTACCTTTTGGTGTTCGTTATAACACTTTTGTAAAGAAACTTTCATTTGCACGCTGATATTCAATGTGAGTAAAACACAAAGTATTAAGTAAAATATTGACGTAGAGATAGCAAGCAAGGTGTATTATTCATTATGGTGTTTAATACAGTAATCACACGTTATTTTTTGATAATTATTATTGGAAAAGACTGGTTCAAATATTTTTTTCAGGGAGGCAAATGATCGACAGGTTTATGTGTAGATTTGATATACTTTCTATGATTAACCATATTTACTTGTAGGTTTAAACAAGTTACTAATTGTTTTAATCGATGTTTACTGTAGATGCTTGGAGTACATGTACCTCTATTAATAGGTCGAAATATATTCAGTATGATCCTAAAGCTATTCTATAATTAATTAATATTGATTATTTCTGTGTGTAGGGTAATTTACCGACAATTCTTGAAATACATGTAACAGTCTTGGCTTGTTGAGTCATGTTTTTAAGCTTTTGCCAACATTTTTTTGTTTTGCAAATGTAGATTAATAGGCAATGGCGTTTAAAGCTGTTGGAGAAAAAAATAGGCAACAAATGTAACGATTTTCTAATTCAAAGTTCAGACAAGGTCAAACGATTAAACAGCCACCGTGATACTGATAGCTGGCCGTCGACTTCAACAAAAGTCTGTACTTTGTAATGTGAATCGTTGAGCAGCCAATGCACTATATTGATGACCTTTGACACAGAAGAGACGATTTCTTACAGCCATTTGAGTTTTGTTTTGTTCCAAGTCGATATGCACGAGTAGATCCGCAAATATAAATTCCTTCCTAGATGGCTGCCACATGCAAAAGGTCTATATACTAATTACAGTTTAACTCCGAATAAAACAATTTGAAGTGGAAATGTTTACTGGCTTAACATTTTATTCCTTTTTCATTAGCTCAAAATGATTTTGTTTGCGGTTAATAACAAATACCGCAATCTTCGCCAGCCTTGAATCTTCTCCCACAGCACATTGTTAATCTTCCACACACCTGGTCCTCCAATTACTGGGAAAACCACCAGACATACACGTACACTAAGCGCTGAACAAAAGCCAATAGTTTAGGGGAGGGGCCTGAGGGCTACACTTCGCACATCATGACGTCAGAATCTTTCAGAATCTTTCAGAAATTATACTGCATGAAAACGCCTGGGGTGGCTTTCTAAACATGCAGTACGTCATGCATGCAGCATCTAACTTTGGCTACTTATGTACTTTTTAATTGCATTTGGGGGGGGGGGGAGACAACCCCCCTCCCCCAGAACCGCGCCTGGTGTACAAAGTTTATTCGAAAATGACCGCTCTCATCACTAGAACCTCCTATAGTACCTTGTGGAAGGATTGTGGAGGAAAATAACCAAGTACGACCTATAGATCGACACGGCCAGTCTAATTCTACCCACGACTCGACGTTATCGGTGCTAGACTTTGAACCAGCAGGTTTTCAAACTTCACTTGGCAACCAATACCCCGCGCTTTTCACCCGGTGCCATAGAAACGACACCTGAGCTTGCACTTCTTTTAATGACCCTAGGGTGAGGCTTGTGAGTTACGACAAGCCATAAAACACATTTTTTTTCTTAATGGGGTCATGTGGAGAGGAAAAGGTGAATGTGTCAACGACTAATGCTTACTTCTCATATAGTCTGCCTGTAACTCTACGATCTCAGCCTTATCAATCACTAAACGACAGCCCTTCCACAAAGCTCTCGCGTCTTGAAATTCGTCATGTAGGACTATAGGACCATAGAGAGGAATACCTTCTTATTCCTCCACGACAAAATTATGCATTGTAGAATATGTCCCAGCCAGAGTGATCTTGAAAATTATTGGAACAGACGACACAGGACTCGAACACTAACAATAAATTGCAAGAAATGTGGTCTCACCAACAATTCGACATATGACCACCCCCCCCCCCCCCCCCCCAACGAGTCAACATGTTTGGGTCACCTCTTATCGTTCGAGCCTATTGTGCCCGAGCAACTAGGGCCGTTTTACAAACACCAGCTTCGTCTTCGTGGGTGGCTTTGTCCATACAGTTTGTGTTGGAGCCTAGACAGATCCTAAGTTGGGGTTTGGAAAACGGACATTTCTGCACTTCGATCCCAGAGCAAACTGCAGGCTCAGTCCACCCACGCTCGATCCAATCGGCATAAGTCCACTTTTGAGGCTCAACTCTTGAAATATGGAAGCGAAAAGTTGGTCCCTTTTGCTTCTGTTCGTCTCACTGGCGTCGGGTAATCACCACAGCTCAGAGGAGCAAGGTGGGTATTATAATGGACTTGTCTGTTTAGAACTTGGCAGATAATTATAGCTCTCGTTGTTACCGTTAGTAATAAATTGTTCATAAAAACTGTACAACAGTGGTTCCCATTACATTAATGAATAGTAAACTGAATTCAGTTGTATTTTGTGCAAACTATAACACTAAGGTGACAAAGGGTGCTGGGGAACTTTATCCATAGCCTACACAATATTGATTGGGGGGGGGGGGGGGGGGGGGGTATACATGTTTTATGAAATTGGCCCTAGGTAATTTCAGTCGCTGAGTAAACAGTTTGCAGTATATTATTTTCCTTTAAAAAGAACACCGTAACTGATAGCACTGCGGAGTTGGATAAGGTAATAATTTAATACTCAACCAAAGCAACCAGAAACAGGCCCGGGGGAAACCCAGATTGTTCTTCTTATTTTTTTCTTCTCAGATTGTAATGAGCAATGTACGAATGGATGTTTCGGGCCAGGCCCGGGAGAATGTTGTCATGAACAGTGCTATAAAGGATGTACCGATACCACGGACGTGGGATGCGAGGTAAATCAACACCAAAGTAAAACTGTTACGCCCTTTAATCCTTGTGCCACTGTCCCAATCGAAACGCCAAAAAATTAAGAGAGAGCTTCGGAATCTTTCATTTAGTGCACAGGAAACCTCCTGTTCTATATTAAAACAAAAGTATGTTTGTTCTACCAAGACATTATGCCAATCAGCAAAGTTTGTAATACTGATTTTAATTTAAAATTCAAAAACTTGCAGTCGTGGACTGACCAAAAGACGTCGATAATGTTGAAAGGTTTTCTCGACCAAACAAATACGGACAATCTCCACAGGGTTTAAGGAGCATTATACTATCATCAGCATGCATGCCAAAGCCCCTCAGTTGTGTAATGCATACTAATGCATCAATAAGTTAAGACGTCTGGGAGGACATTCTCGGAGGGGATGTAATTGTCTTCCATCAGACCCAAAAGCAGCGGGGTATCATCTGCACCATAAGTTAACGTCCGTTGGCTATAACACGTTCACGAATGTCATTCGCGTAAACAGCGTGACAAGTTGGTCTTCGTCTTTGCATTAAGTACATCCCGTTGTTGTTTCGTATATATCCATAATTATAGCTTTCAGACGACAGACGGAGCTTTTTAATGTTGTTCCTTCAGTGTTAAATACATCCTTTAATTATTGCAGGAGTGTAGGAGCGTGATGGTGGACGGTAGATGCCAGGATAACTGCGGACCAGCCTTCATCTACAATCCGGCCACTTTCAAGCTGGAACCAAATCCAGACTTTAAGTTCCAGCATGGACAGGATTGCGTGGAGAAGTGTCCGAAATGTAATACAATAAAGTGCATTTCAGCCATTGAAACTCTCATCTTTATCCGTTAGAAGGAAACAAACTTTGTCTTAACACAGATGACAAAACATTTGGACTTTCGTAAAGGGAATTAAAATAGTCTTTATTTGGATGTACATGTACATCTTACAATGTATAGGCTAGTATTAAGAAGGTTCGTTGGTGTGCCAACTGGTAAGTGAAATTATTCCATACATATCTGGTCAGGGCTGCTTTTGGACAAAAGGTGGAAACAAAATTAGCCATATTCGCTTTTTGTTTATTATCTCATTCCCCCTCTTTAAACAGTTGCCTTCACGGAGGGCCCCATGTGTTTGGATCGATGCAGTCAGGGGTACAGACCGGAGGGAGATCAGTGCGTCAGCTGTGGTTGGGCGTGCCCTGAACAAGGTGAGATACACTGATATCATTATGGTCTTCTTGTTTCATCCAATGCCTGCACATACGTTACTCTACTTGGTAGGTCGTGGCTTTTAAGGTTTATGGAGGATGAAACATTGGTACAAGTGTTTCGAATTTTAAGTTCTGCTTTTTTTTTAATTTACAAATTTATAAGTATACCATGTTATTATATTAAGTACCGTGACCGCTATACTTGTCTGTATTTTAACAAACAATGTTGGCGGATTATAGGACGTTTGAGAAAAATAGCTAGAACCTTGATTTTTGTGTTAATTACTGCCCCATAGCCAATGCAGTTCAGAGATCATAAGCATAACTCATGTACCCGACTGACTGGGTCTACTGAAGAAGATGGTTAAAGCAGACCGTACTGCTTTCGAGTTAAACGACTCTATACTCAGAACCACATAACTAGACCCAAGACCCACGTACACGGTGCTTCCACCAATACTGACTCTCCACGATGTAACATTTCACGCCTTACAAAAGGTTCAGGATGAGATTTCTGGTATAGTGATCAAGTGGTTTATACATCGATGCAGGTGAGGTCAACCCGCTAGTAAGCGATCAATGCGATGGAGTCAAGCAGTACGAGTGGGGTGTGATCAATAGAAAGAACAGCCCCACGGGTAACGTGACTTGTACTCAAGTGCTGATTGGTCCACCGGGTAGTACGCTGAAGCTCAAGTTGACGGACGTGAACATTCACAACGCCATTGGTGAGTCAGTTTTCGCATAACAAAAAAAGTTCATATATATATATACAAACCAGGCCATTTTGGTAACTTTTATCCCTAAAGTTAATCCGTTTCGTTTTCGTCTTAAATCGTAATGGAACCTGAGCTAATGAACGAGTCCGCTTATATGAACGAGTCCGCTTATACACAAAGTAGTGATATCCTATTCAGTTTCTTCATGCAGTCATGTGACTACTCTGAGTCAATCGTTAATTATATAAATGTATATATATCTAAAAGAAAAATTGAGAAAACAAAATTCACAGCATTAAAATAATATTTGTCTGTTCCATGTGATTTACTCGTGAGGCGACTTAATTCGAATATGGAATACTGTAGAAAATGTCCTCCTTGGTACAAAGACGTGTACCAATGACATCGATGAATATTCACGACCGTCTCTATATTTGGGCAGATGAGAAACTAGTCCTCACCGCCGATGGTTACCGCCAAAGTTTTGACCGCGACGCATATGCTACAACCTTGGACCTACAGACCAACGCACTGATCGTCCAACACCGCACTGTGGCTGCGGGCAATGGATACACCCTTGCGTACAACTTCATGGCTCCCGAGCGCGAGGTTGCCGTCCAAGGTAAGTACATTGGAAATCGGTATCTCATTAAAAGTAGCAGCGTATTGAACTTCTGAATGGTGACGTGCGTCTTTAGCTCTAGCCCAGTATATTACTACCCCCAATGATCGTGAATATATAAGTGGCAGGTTGTTTACATCCCAAGTTCCTACTAGGACGAGTAAGCTGATTTCATAACAGTAATTGACATGCAAAAAGAAATGTAGTATAGGGTCAAGACTTGTGTAGTACGTATGCGCGGCAAGCTAGGCTGATGGTAAATGTGCAACGATATAATAATTAAATTACATTGATGAGATCATCATTTTAACTTAAAAAGAAAAAGGTTTGAAACACTGAAACAAATTACTTTCTCTTTCGACCTTATAGTTCTTTACCTTGAAGTCTCACAACTAAACACGCCCACGGTTTTAAAAGATGACAAAGATTGAGCTTAAACACTCGGAGTTCTTCCTAATATTGCTCAAATGTTTGCCTATGTGCTCAGGCTGTAACCAAGTCCTAACTACCAACACGGGTAGCTTCCAGAGCCCAGGCTATCCCGACAAGTACCGAGCACGGGAGCATTGCTCCTATCACATCATCGTGGATCCTGGTCACCGGGTAGAAGTGGTCTTCAATAGGCTGTATATGCAAGGTGACGAGCCGGCATGCCTTGCGGATAAACTGGAGGTAAGAATTTACTCTTTCATACAGACGAAGCCGTTGACCTGCAAAATGTGGCTATAACCCCAATCTCAAAGTATATGTCAATTCGCCAAGAGGTCAAGCGAGGAAGTTGGACTGGATGGGTTACAAACTGAAACTATAACCAAACAGCCTAGACTTGGCCATCACCAGAGGGCAAATGAAAAGATGGGAACCGAAAACAATATGGATGAAAGTCTGTCAGATGAAAAAGAAAAAACAGACTCAGATGAACTTGGAAAGAAGAATGGAGTTTAGAATTGGACCGTAAATGCCTATATAATTATAACTTCATGAAAAGGCGACTTCATTCTACGTTTATAAGGTAACATATCAATAATATTTGCTTCATTCCCAGGTGATTGAGCCGATCCTAGGCACACGTGTGACTTACTGCGGTCGCAAGAAGCCTCCATTTACCATCAACTCAAAGACCAACTACCTCGTTCTCAAATTCACCAGCGACGATGAGAGAAACTTCAAGGGGTACACCGCCACATTCAGTGCCGTTGATGTGCCGGAGGGCGAAAAAGAGGACTTTTCATTCGACACCAATGATGAACTACCCCCTACCTTTTAGGAAAAGCTGTTTTCTTTAAGCAGAAGTGCATGCCTTTTATAGATTTATTGCGACACATCGTACATAGACTAGATTCTATAGCATAGGCTACGTATACTATATACTCAAGTGTCATACAATTTACAGTGCAAAAACTTACTTTTCAAATGTGTATGATAAGCTCACCTGAAACAGTCATGCGCACTGTACTGTTCTATCGCGCTGGTGTAGTCTCAAACCCCGTCTTGCACAAATCTTGTAGATGATACATAGTCGATCGTGCGCGTCACTGAAATCAAGACAGTTTCAATCTCGTTAAAATCTTGAATACATTGGACCACATTTTGTCGCCGTTGGAAAGCATGCAAGTAGTCGAAAGACCTTTGCAAGATAATTATTTTATTCGGTCCCTATAGTTAGAATTTGTCGAGACTACTTTAAAGGTAATAATATTATTCAAATTTTTATTAAAAACAAATGACAGCAGTAGGGCAAGATGGCCCTCCTCTCGTTGTCGTAGATGGTTGGATGCTCTTTGTATGGTTTTAGGCCACGTGAACAAAAAGCCTTAATTCGCCAATGAGATTTGATGGTCTAAAAGCAGAACGCATATCAGGGGGCGTCAGGGTGCTGAATCGATGTGTCTGCTGCCACCTAGTGATGAATACATTATTAAAAACTCCCGAATTAAACGTTATGTTCAATTATAATTATAAATGTAGGTTTAATTAAATTAAAACTTGGTGAACATGTTTTCCTTCTTGAACTTGCATTTCATGTGACGACATTAATAACAGAACGCCATAGTTACAGTTATTTAACCAGTAGGCCTAATCACCAAAAACGTCCAGAACTTGGATATAAAAAGACCTTTGGATACTAGCGATCAAGGCAAATCTGTGTAAAGTGGATTATTTGTGTGACTGACCACCAACAAGATTCCTTCGTTCTACGGACAATGTGTATTTCAATCAACCTCGTTCTCTACAATCGACTGATCAACAGTATATACATGTATTTTAATCTCCAATCCAGCATGCGTCGCATACTCACGAACAGCTATAGGCCTATACTATAAGACCCAGTTCGAGCGACATATAACTATGAGCAAGTTCGAAGAATGTTTATGGTTGCTTTTGATGGCAACAAACTTTATTGACTAAATTCGTTATTGATTTCGATTATTTTAATTCAAACGTCGGACTACTATTCAGTCACTGCTTAATCGCCACACCTTTTGAATGCTCAGCAGAGAGCAAAGACGTTCGATGATGGGGCGTTTGCTCGTTATAGTACGCAGGCGTAAGACGTGTCACGAGACAATTTGTAGTCGACTATATGGTCCTCGCCGAACTCGCTCGCAGGTTTATAAGAATAATTCATCTGTTGTCGTTTGAACCCACCCTAGTCAACATTTGGTGAACTACTAGTTGGTTGCATCACTGGCTCTCTAATACTAATAGCGTCCCACATTATAAAACACCATAGGACTAATAAACTTACGACAATGCACCAGTGATGTTTGACAGTCGTTGGACTATATACATGGAGTTATAGGAAACTACCTCCATAAACTATTATAAGCTGGCACGTTTGCGGTGACGTTATAATGACGTTATAATAAATAACATCAATCCCTAATCAATCAATGATCCTCGATTGAAATAGTTCCTAGTTCCTAAACATACAGTAAGTCTTGTGCAACCACCTTAGAAAAGACTTCATTATTAAAGACTTCATTATTAAAGACTTCATTATTAATGACTTCATTATTAATGACTTCATTATATCAACGACCACTAAATGAGTTGCTAATTTTGCCATATAAATCCCCTGTGGCGCCACAGACAAACTCGGCTAGATACGAGTACGTTGGTAGTTTCTGTTTGCATTAATATTAATATTAATATTACTCCGCACTGTGTAACTTTGATGGATGGGGGCTATTAAGGAGTCAATTATTAAAATACGCACTAGTCCGCTTCCAGCAGGTGTATAATTGTCTATGGAGCAATTAGCCAAATTGACCCAAATGGCGCGTGCTTTCCTCATTATTGTTCCCATAACCTCAATTACTATGTAGGACAAAAAAAGGGGAAACTGGCTCAAGTTTCGTCTCGCGTTGAATTCTGTCCGGACTCTACGTGGCCCGTCATGCAGGCCGCGCCGGTGTTGTCGGTATCAGTGAAAAATAAAACGACTTGGAATATTTGTACTCCCCGACCGTGGATAACTTTGCAGTTATAATGTATAACTTTGCAGTTATAATGTTAGTGCAGGGTGCAGAGAGTTAAGTATAGGTGACATGTCACTTGCCCAAAGACACAACATAATTACCAACAACTGGATTCAAACAATTAGTGCATTATTGCTTGATTCGGGTAACAATAATTTGACCAAGTGTTAATTGGAAAGACCCTGTTTTTGCTACTGCAACTTAATATTGTGCATAATTATAGCCCCGACCTGAAATTTGCACCATGACTTCAATATTGCAATGTGCAAAGTAGCAAGTTTCTCAAATGGGTTACGATGCTAGTCGTCGACATGCCCCAAGGGGTCTGCTATACAATGATGCCCATTGCCCAATGACAAGAGCAAGGCGACAGGTTGATTAATGGTTCAATGTTGAGGCGGTGCCTATATTATTATACCCAGCACAATATGTGGCACCCCTCTTGCCTCTGTCCAATTAACTGAAAATAGAATCCTCGGCTCTAGTCTTCACTCTAATGAAGCCTTCACTTTATTTGGTTGTTTCGTTTTTTGTTTCGAGTCCTCACATTTGGAAGTAGCCCAGATTTAATGATTTTGACCATTTTGAACATATCTTCGATTGTCTTGGTAACAGAAAATCTAGATAATGTCCATTCTATAACGCATCGTGTTAAGAATCTGTGTGTTACATGACGCCGAAGCCATTGCTTTTGTCTTAACTTTGATACTTTTTCAGCGGGTTCTATAGTACGCTTATACTTTCATATCGACGAGTTACCAATCGCAGACCATAGTTAGAAAACTAACTCGTTTTGATTCTATAGCTATATCAACTGCTGTCGTCCACAATGTGCTGATATTTAATTTGAATAATTACTAGTATTAATCGAAGGTCGCCTTGTATTACTGTCGGAGTTCTAGATTAAAACTTCATGGTATATGAGGAATAAGCCTTAAAACATTATAAACGCGAAGTCTTGATGTTTTTTAAATTCTTGTTGAAACAGCCGCTTTCGCCATTAGGACATCGTAACCATCACTGCACTTATAACATTATCGCCCCCCGTGTGTCGCCCGCCCCGCAGTCTTCAATAACGCCCGACTTGTTCGCGATACCCACAGCTACTTAGTTTTCAGTATAGACTCTTAAATTAATGACCTGACACGCTTTCATCTAGTGACCTTACTTGTGAATTTGTAATTTAAAACCGTTCTGTTGAGGAAATGGCCACTTGGAGCGTTTTCTTAACTCCGACTCTCTTGAACTCAGCAGCTAAGGTGGCACTTTCATCACAGAGGCTTTAGCTGGAACGCAGCTTGTTTCCTATCAAGAATCTTAATTGGTCTCTGCGGTCAAGAGCGCTGTCTCTCTGAATTATTCACCAATCAGGAAACGGCATATGAAAACAAATTGTCGTCCTTCCCTGCGGGGCTATAGCCATATTAAATTTATGCATATTTTCGAAATTGTTAAATTTTAACGAGAACTCGATATTCCCCACGCTAGTGTGATCACTCTATGAACCTTTTGATTTACCGGCAACTATTAGTCCTCGTCCTTATATAACAGCCATTCACCCACAGATAAGGGACAATGTCGGCTATAAATTGGTACCTTAGGATCCAATTAAAAAAAAATCACCCGGGCAGATAAATTATGTCATCTGTTAAATCTTGAGACGTTTGGCGACACTACACGAACAAAACACAAAACACTATAATGATCAACTGATTTACGCTTACACAAACCAATAGAGAGCTACTTTTGTCGAGAGGTGTCTCAGGCGTATCCGAAGAGAAGTTATATAGCTTCCTTTGATGTGCATAAGTCGTAGTTTGTTTAACTGTCCTAATGCACAGAATAGTTTGCATTTAGTATAACCTACCAACAGTGATTTTTGTTTAAAGATTACTTGGATTATAGAACGTTCTGTTACTCATTATTCTGTTAAATCATTACGTCAAGGAGTTGATTTCCAACGATGTCACCTGCCTGGTAATGTTAATGTTATTATTGCAAACGAAAACACACGAAAAGGAAATGATTCCATGTCTTAAGAGGCAAAATGTCGAGATCTGTGTATTGGCATAATGTCTAGAAGACGAAGACCGTGGGCATCAGCTGTAGGCTGCGGAGCAGGTTAATCTCACCTTGAATATAGGAGTTGATTAGTTCTTCAAGCATATAATTATTATATTGAGGGTAGCACTTCGATGACTAAATTACAAATAACGCAGAAGCTTTCGTAGCTACAGCTATTATAGACACGTCATCAGATGCAATGGGGGAAAGCTGTAGCTAGCTGTGAAAGCGTATATTCGCTGTACTTCAATTTATACTTGACTTACATTATAGCTGCATACAACTTTGTGTAATTAATTATTCATTAATTCATAGCTATCCTAACACAACCAGAAAGACCTAAGAGCGAGCAGTAACTTGATCATTGTTGTTTCAGGTTCACCGTTAAATTGAAAATGAGGTGTTATCTAAAACAAAGAACATGGCGGTCGGTGTAACACATCCGGTATAAATATCATGGATATCATTACAATTGATGCTAAGACAGTGAAGAGTTCTATTCCAACTCATTCTTAATTTGTTATTTTTGGTACCTTGTTGAATTGTTGGTCTTGTACAATCAGACGTTTTACGGGAAATGATCGTCGCGACAACATCACTAACACCATGATTACCAAACCATATGTATAATTTTGTAAAATAATGGTGTAATTTTGTAAAATAACGGTGTAATTTTTAAAAAAGATAAAGGAAAAAAACCCACATTTTTCTCACAGGCAAAGCACGTGTCAGCCGAATCCCAAAGCGATACCCGAAGCACACACCATGCAACGATTAACCTGTCCGGGAAACGGCCGCTTCACGCAAACGGTTGCTTTAGAAAGAAGGATGATGGAGGTGTGGTGTAGTGATCACGTGACAGCGCAGTAAGATGCTCAGATGCGCACAGAGATGACTTGCTAGTCAAAAAGGAAGCGCCGTCCAGCTGGAGGCAGTAGTGTGTTAATTACTGACCTGATATCAAACAGGGAATAACCTAGACACCGAACGGACCTCTCGGCTCAAGCTAACGATACAGTCAACATCAAGTTGTCACCCTAGAAAGTAAGACTGTCAATCGAGACGACAGAACTAAAACCCACTCTCCGATTCACACCGACTGACGCTCGAACATCGCCTCCGAAGATAAAACGTCAACCGGTAAGTCCCATATTTCCCTCATTAATTGCAAACCCATCATTTGTTGTAATAGACGAAGGTAATTATTGAATGACCAATATACCAAATCAAACGGATTCTTACATTAATGTTATTCAGGGCAAAAACTTGTCCTTTTGTTTGCTACTTTTGCTAAAATTGCAAACTCGCTTAATACCTCTTCATAAAAAAACATCAATTTTTTCTGTCAATATTTTTTCAGTTTTTAGGCCATTATAATAACTCTAGAGTGGCATGAGCCCAAACAGAGAGGTGTACGTACATGATTATCTTATATCATAAGTATGGTTCATTTTCTTTGTCGTTACAATGAATGTATTGGAGCTGGTATAAAGTATGAATGAATACGAGTATGGTTCCCTATAACCTAATAATTTCCAGTCTATAATTATAGTTTTGTCTAAAGTAAGGTAAGGGAACCGATTACAAGAACAGCATTTGTTTTATTTTTTCAGTAAGTATTGAACACTAAGGTTGAAACTGGTCAATGTAACAGTAATTTGCTGTAAAATACTAATCTTCTAGTCCATTAACGTTTACAAATTACAGCAAAAGCAAAAGGAAATGTATACTCCATTTAGGTTATTGTTGATCCGAGCTGAACATGATCCTATAACAGGTGTACGGTGTATTATGCAGCATCTCACTTGTATTGTATAGGCTACACGAATAAAACCGTCTGTCATTTATCCACCTGGCGAGTCATGACTTAGGGCAAAAAAGAACGGCTTAATTCGTAAAGAAAATGGAAAAAAATGAATAATCAGGCGATCTTCATCCCAGAGCTTATACGATACACTACGGGCGGTTGTAGAAGGGAAACTGATGCACCTAATACGGATACAAATTGCCTATCAGTTGTTGGTTAGAGGCCGGAACGGTAATCCGCAGGTTGTAGGTTCAATCCCCACCACAGTTATTGTCTATTAACAAATGCACCTGTTTAGTTTCCCTTTGGTTTCATTAAAGAATAGTTGAATTGTCGTCTGCAATTCGTGGAATTAGTCCGTCAGGCAAAAACTACAACTTATTTTGCTACAGCAATTTTGGAAGGGTTTATTCGAAATATTATAAAATCAATTTTATAAACTAGGACAAAACGCACCAAAGTCTTCATTGGGACCGAAGTTAGTGCCACTGTCTGTAATTATTTAAGAAATTAAAATACGAAAATAACTCAACAGGAAATTTCAGGTGGCTTATGACGCTGCATGTGTAATTAATTAAACGAATTGATTTTAAATTGAAATAATTTACCCTGCCTGCATTTAGGAAACCATTATTGGAGACTATAATGACCATTCAATAGTTTTGCAGAATAGTGATTGGTTCAATTGTTGCATACCAAATATTTGAAAGTAGTGCCCGTCTAGAACAACATCATTTCCTTAAGGCGAGTTCTGATATTTAAAACACATTAACCACACGATAACAGTTGGGAAAATATAAAAGGTATGGGCTGGTAGTCTTGATAGAGAGAAGATTCGTGTACTGGGGGCTTGCTAAGCAGCCAGTTTTGCTGTGCACATAATGATGTTGAGGTACAGCATGCACACCGTCGATGTGGATTTTAATAATACCTTGAAAATGTGCGGTTTCGTGTAATTATCGCAAGAAAGAATTTCAGAGTCCTTTTTGGTCCCCGAATATTGATCTATTCACTAGTATATGAGACAGTATAGATTCAAGTCACGCAAAGTTGTTCCTTATCAAAACGATGCTTCAAATACACGTGAAATCATTGTTGCGTCACACAGATTTCACAGTGAATTGTCAATTGCTTGGTGATTCATAACACAACGCCAGTCTGACGTCGACAACTTTGGGTTTATTCGAAGACTATTGGAAGTACGTATAGGTGAGGCAATATAAATACAACGGGTTTCTCAATATAATTCCATCCTTTCATACTTGTTAGTAAGGTCGATAAGACGAAGAAAGATAATTTGTTTGACAAAAAGTATAAATAATATCGAAACCAATTTCAGCACAAACGGTTGTTAGTTTTGGTGTTTTTTTTCTGTCGTACTTTTTTTTCTTCTCTTGTGTGATTAGCTGTTGTATCAGTAGGCCTACATGTCAGTACTACATAAGCAAACCTTTCTTATAAAATCATTGAACTGGAGTTTCTTTAAATGACATCACGCAAAGGCGACCCGGTGGAAAGCATGGCAAATTTTGAATGTTTCATAAAGTGCACTTTAAATAAAATTAGTTAGTGAATATTTAGCCGGCGCCGACTAAACTTCAGTAAAGGCTATTTAGCCATCCGGCTTGTACAGCACCCTCTGTACTATAAAAGGTAGTAAATTACCACCATTGTTTGAGCAAGTAGAAAAAGGCACTGCGCATGTTTAGTACCTTGGCGGCAAACTAGCGTTTACTGATGTTTAGTCGGCGCCGGCTAAATATCAACTACCATAAAATTTAACAAAAAGAGATTTCACATAATACTAGGGGGGACAATACAAATTTTAATATTGCTTTTAGGAAGTTATTTGGGACTATTTCTTGAAGGGCTTGGTGAGTAGATTGCAAATCTCTTTCAACTTTCAAAATCGGTCAAAGCGTTGCCAAGTTATGGTCCGATAAACTTTTCAGATTGCGCTTTTTCCTAGACAACAAACGTATTAAGCAACAGTAATTAAAAAGTGTTTTTTGAACCATCTCATTTATTCTATTTACATCTTTCAAGCATTTCAAATCATCTTTTCTAGTATGTATGTTGCTCATATTTTTCATATAAGTCTTTCTTTTTCAGATGATACATTTCATGAGATCTGCAAATTCTCATGTTGTTACTCGTTGTCTAGTGGGTCTGCACGGTGTGTATGACACCCCTAATAATACTACATGTAGTAGTTTAGAAAGTTGCACACTGTACGTGCGTTCCTCTGACAAAAATCATCATACTCTTTTAGTGTACAGCAACTGTTTATTTTTAACTCAATGTTAACAGCATTGACCTCGTTTGTTTGTCGCCAATGCTTTTAGTTTTAGTGGGAGTACAATTTCATTACAACAGTATTGAATTACACTAAATTGCATCAAAATAAAAAGAATAACAATTGATAATCAAATTACCTGTATGATGGTACAGACCCGAGCAAAATAATGAAAGGCGGTTTCATCACGTCATCTGAAGCACCAGTTAAGTACAGTTGTGTCCATTTTGATATTTGTTTCCAGTATACTGAATGATATAATCCCATGTAGCTTCGTTTTCCCATGATTCCTGCACCAGCCGATACTATACGCGTCTCGGCAGCTTAGATGCTTGTTGCTGTCAACACAATGGCGTGGTGTGCTTCGTTGATAAATCTCCCTTCAGGTGAGAAGCGCCCAGTCTGTTGGCACTCGCAACTGTATCAAATTTAACTCTTAGTAATATATCTTGGACCACTGTGATCGCCCCAGTAACTCCAAAAGAACATGAAGGTGTTAGAGTTTTGTATGACAAAAGATTAACAAACCAAAGGGAAGCTACACGGAGCCAAGCGCGAGTCACGATCCGAATCCGTGTTGGTCATTGTATTCCTGGAATCTCGGAATTCCTTTCATATATCTGGCAATAAGAGAGTTCAGTAACATTATATAACCCAGGCTGGATTCGAACCCACAACCTGCAGAATTACCTAATCATGATTTCAATGCTCTAGACCATGATACCACGTACTCCATAATATTGTAGATTCGTTATTTCATAAAGTACAAATTCCATTATACTGCAGGGATTTATACACGTATTAACTCATTGGTAATTTAATATAGTTGAATGATAAGTGTTATAAATATTCATTCATTCATTTAAACTAACATCTAGTAAAGTACGGTTTGGAAAAGATTCACAATATTTAAATTGAGGCACACTGAAGCTGAAAGTCCACTACCGAAGGCCAACGTACAATTCTTCGATCTTTCGTGGCGAGTTACATTTCCTTTCAATAATTGTTTATGACGACTGAACAAACAACGGAAACACACACAAACTGTCACAAAAAGATTCACAAAATAAGTGTTACAATTGCGGAACCGACGCGGTTTTCGCACGTCATTCCAGTGATATTGGTTATTGATCGCCAGTTCGCGGCCGTGTTACGGGCGTTATACTGCGGGAACTGTTCGTGCAAATGCCAACCAGATATTCCAACACCTCGGAGGCGGCTCTTGGAAAATTATATCCAGACGAATATTAGGTGGAATTAGGGTCTCGCTAGGAGTATAATCTAATGAAACAGCTAACGCGATTTAGTTCTGCTATTGAAGATTAATGAGATTTTGTTTAAGTGGAATGGTTAAGGAAAATGCCATTAGACTTATTGGATAGTTGGGATAATCAGATAAGGTTCGGGTTTGTGGAAGATTGACAATTTTGATTCTACGCAGTTAGCATGCTGCAATATGGCAACTTGTGGCATAGCATTCTTTATTGGCGAAAAAGAACTTACATACCATGTTTGCCTTGTTTCACAAATCGCTACAATAATTTTCTTATTTTATCGTAAATGAACAATTCCGCACCAGTGCCTGGCAATTTTCGCAGCAAAACTCGCCGGAGTTGAAATGTGTTTAGGTTTTTGTGCGAATAGCGCGACAATTTGCCGTGATGTCACAAATTGGCGTTTTGCGTTCGCTTTCTCATCCAGATAGAAAGTCTTTAAGTGGAAAGATGATTTACTGGTAAGCATTGGCCCAGCTGAAGAGATCTAGAGCCAATCATGAGATTCCAATTGCTTGCTGGCATTGAAACACAAGTTACCGTGCAGTAGTCAATATTAATTATTAGAGCCGATGAAAATGTTCAGGTGCAGGTCTGTTAATCAGTCTGATTGGGCATTGCTCCCCACACACGGAGCCTGCAATGTGCTGCATTGAGCAGGGGGAGCAGGGGCTAAAAATGAAGCAGGTTTCCCCGATGGTGTATTTGCCCAAGAAGCGAGATAGTCCTCAGAGGGCAATAACACCAACCCCCATCTTTCCTGCTTCAAACCATACTTCATTGTCCTTGTCGGTGTTGTCAATTAGTTTTAATTCACACCGAAGCGACCCTCTGTCGTAACTCATGCGGGGAGAAGCCCCGTCAGATTTCCCGCGACGAGCCGCCATCATGGGACAAGTGATTCCGTACTGAGCGGACGTAAACGCTCTCCTGGAAGATTGGATTTCGCCTGTAAATGTTGAAACCTTAGACTTCGGACGACTCTCAACATTTCAAGTTGCGGTTCTGGCGAGTTGAGTGAAGGTGTTTTGAAGGTATTCACCCATTTCAGCGCAGACTTTCGCGAAGGCGGAATCAACAGTCGTAAAGTACTTTTTAAAAAGTAAACTTTTGATGGAAACAATTAAAATAAATTTAATTCGCCTAGCTACTTAATAGTTTGGTTCTTTTGAGGAGATAATCACTTGCCGAAACCAACCCGCTTAGCTCACACAAAGTTGGGAATATTATCTATTTTTTCCTATTGACTAAACTAATTTGAATTTGTATTTGTGGAAAATAATCTCATCGCTAGCAGAATTGTTTTAAAGATCTAAAATCACTTTCGACACTCACTAACACACAAAATAAAAAAACATAGGCCCTATATGTAATATAGCGCTATACCTATATGTTTATTCAAGTGGTTCTTGGCTGTTTGAAGAGCTATTTAATAGGTATCACTAAGAAGTCGTTCGAACTTAATTATTTCATCATCGTAATTAAACCACCCTTGCGGGTTTTTTCCTGGACTCTTCACCAATTACATCATTGTTTTCTATTAACGTCATCGATGCGCAGCGGTCAACATTAACAATGTAGCAGCAGGCGGTAACTGTTTCCCGCCATTTCGTTTCCAGTAGAGAGCTCTTATATAAATACAAGGTTATCTGGTAGTCAGGTGGCCCTGTAACGTGACACCATTTTATCATCGACGTCATAATGGGTTTGTCTTGTTACTAAAGTGGTAAATTACGTAAACGTGGACCTTCAATAATGCAGTGGGTGGTTAATACACGGAACTATACTATGCAGGTGCAATAACAGGAAAGATGAAATAATTGGAAAAAATACATGCGAGGTTTTCATTAAGTTGGCCTCTTCGTTTAGGAAACCGATATTCAGCCAAAGTCCCTTAAGCCAGAACTCTACTGAAAACTCACCGGGAGGCAAAATTGTGGACAAGCCGTGGTTTGGAAACTGTTCCGGATACATGTACAAAGAAGTTATTTCGGGTGGCTAAACTAGTCTAGAGTCTACCTCCATATTTCGGACTCAATAAGGCTCATTTTCACTCACTTTAATTGGAGACCATTTTCTCAGCACGTTAGCTCTCGTGTGCGGTGAACTGTTTAGTTTTGCCGAGTTTTCTACCTCGCGAGGCCGTGAGGCAAATATCTATCCTGTTTGACCTTTTTGATTTCCGCCTCGCGAGGCAAAAACCTCAGAGTGTGCGGTGAACCTGAGCTAGTATACTGAGCTAACAAAACTAGCCAATGAAAACACACACATACTTTTGTCACGTGATTTCAAGAAGAGGTCCCCGGCCTTTGACCCCTTTTCTGGCCACTCACAGTCCCCCAGGGCGCATATAGACGTGCACTAGTGACCTCATTGTCAGTCTATAGTACAGCGTACCATTCCCGCGTATTGTGACATTATACTTTAAACGAAAAACTAAAATAAGTAACTATAGCACAGGTTAATTTATATGAAAGATGGGCCATCACGTACTGGCACGAATCTCGCTGTAAAGTCAATTCATTGTTGGCACGACCACAGCGATAGATTAAATAGCCCTATATAATATGACGTGCACGGAATATTCAGAAAATATGTGTCAGTAAAATTAAATTACACCAAATTTTGAACTAAAATATTCTAAAACGTTGCAAACATTAGAGGGACGTTCGTGAAAAGAATATAAAATACTAAGTTGTACTCGGATATTGAGTGGCGCCCTTTTGGGTAATTTATGTTGTGCCTAGCAACAGAAAGAGGAAAATGATATCGGGCGGGCGGCGTTATTCTTATTCCTTAAGTCTTATTTGTGGAAATTAGGGTGTCGACAGAAGTATTAAGATGGCAGACAGAAAATTGGTCGCAATCAGTGAAAAGAATATCTGCTTAATGACTAAAGACATTTAAACATTGACGAGTTGAAAGTTACACCTTTTCCTTTTAGCTTCTGCGTGTGTTACATTTTATAATATAAGAGACAAGAAATACAAGGAGACAGAAGCAGGTCTGGAGGTGGGAAAATGGGTCAGAAATTACTAAATGGATGACGCATGTTGCCAAATATACACTAGAATTACCTTAGGTTAAAATACAAAAGAAAACATCGTATATTTCAAAGTATTTAGGGGGCCGGGGTTGCGGGGGCATGTCTTGGAACGCTTTTAGAAAGGCATATCGACACGCCTTTAACACCCCCACCTTCCTTTTTAACCAATCCTGTCCTAGAAGCTAATTCCACCCCTGCGTCAGTGAAGGCAGAAGGGCTATCGTTAACAATATTGTTGTTTTTGGAGTACACGTAAAAACAACATACAGGATATAAATACAAGTGTAAACAAAATATTTTCTCCCACAAATTCGTAGATAGAATCTGTTGCCACGTCATGAGAACAATTGCACAATGACTTCATAAATACGAGCGCGGGAAATTGAAGTTCCAAAAAGGTTTTTTTTAGTTATTTGTTTTCAATAATGGGACTAGAAACGAACTCATGCTCGATTATTTGAGTTTCGGACCTTGTGTGGTGATATAATGAGTTATTGGTTTCATTTCTCCGTAAAGGTAAACACTAAGCGTGTTCCCTTAGTCATCATGACCTGCTACAAGCTCCTAGCCACGGCCTGCTTGATTCTCATCTACGCCGTCTGCACCTCCCAGGCCGTCAACTACTACAAGCAAAACAAAGAAAACACTAACGAAAACCCACCATCCCGCTCTCGACTCCCCGCTAAGGGTCAGACGGGGCCTAGCAACGCCCTCTGGATTCGGACCCGTGACGCGCCCACCGAAACGCTCCGATACCGGACACCCATGGACCGACGTATGGTACCGGCATCGATGCTGTTTGGAGACAGAACCTCGGACATCGAGAAGAGGTTGTTTGAAGATCTGTTCCCATTGGACGACAGGTGAGGACTAGGGCGACCTCAAGAGGCAAGATTTAAGTTACAGGATTTGAGTTTTTGGAACTTCGGTAATTTAGAGTTTTGGGACGGATTAGGAGGTTAATTTGAGTTTCGCGCAGCGGAACAATTTCTAGCGGGACGCAACCTTTATACACGCTGGAACATGGGGGAAATGCTCCTTCTTTCAACCAACCCTGCGATTTCACGGGCTACCAATTGTACTAGCCCCCCATATACGCGTCCTATATTTAAGAAATACTAATTTTCTTCAGTAATGTAGTTGCGGTATAGCCAATCAACTATTACAAATGACTCATTTTATATCGGGTATCCCCGATAGCATCTATGTCTTGACTTGTTGACTGTTCAATAACTTGTTGCTAGATTTGTGACGTAGGCTGCATCTCTCTTTATATTACAGCACACTTGGCAGATATCGACGCATTGCTGCATTGTTGGAGAGCGAGAATGATTTCTAGACACATCATGTTCGTTTATTCTGGTAAGCTAATAACGTCATGTGGTAGATTGTTGCTTATTGTCCCCCTCTTTAGATATTGTCTTACTGTTGCCATTACGCACTGTCAGTTTTAACACCAGCCGCAGAGTGGTTATTGACTAAAATGCAGAAGGTATATTAACGGAAGCAAAACAAATCAATACGAAAGCTTAAAACACACAGCCGAATAAAGATCCGAGGAGAAAACCTTGGAAAGCGTTGGAAGTGGGACGTATATCGGCTGCAGAAAGGACAAACTTCGGGGGGTATAAAGTCCAAAGTGACGCCTACTTATGTCGTTCTTTGTTACTACACTGTTGCTGATTAATATTCACCTGCATGATGTTTGTGTGCAGTTTAAAGTGTGTACGCAACTATATTCGCACCTTTCCCGCGGGTTAAAGCCACCTGCTTATGAGCCGTTCCCCAAACCTCAGTGTTTGTGATCCAACTAGAATCACAGGGTGTATTGTTTTTCTTTCTTCTCAGTTTCAGATGCACCACCGTCTTTGCGTCAAGGGGTGATTTCCATCTTGTCAGCAAAGTTTGAACAGATTTGAACACATACGTTTCATTTTCTGACCAGATTAAAAGCAGTTATTGTGGAAAAATAAAGCCACACATATATATTTTTCTTATTTAGTTTCAGTAGACTGTGAGATTTGATGAGATTAATATTGATCAGCTGTGAGATTTGATGGGATTAATATTGATCAGCTCTGGCTTAGGATCTATACGCCAAGTACAAATTTTAAAAGAATATGGAGCACGAAAGTTGTGATCCCACCTGTATGCATTTGATGTATTCAATATTAGTTATGCATAATCGTCATTTGTGTCATTGACCTTTGTCAAGTAGTATGTAGTGTGGTTAGAGTAATTGTCCAACAGGTGTTTTACATTAGCACGCGTTATAGGCAGACAGGGAAACAGTAGGAAACTATTTCAAATTACGGATAAAAAAAATATATTTTAAACATACTCCATGTCGCGTTCCCTAGCTGCATTAATACGGATTTGACATTGAAAAGAGAGCAACATTGGTGCCAGACTCACAAGCGACAGCCTCGGCGGGTATATGATGTTTACGAGCATGGGATGGCAATATCGAGGTTGACACTTAGCATGTTTATAATAACAAGGCATCAAGTGTAGAAATGAGTTTTAATGTCTTATTTAATTCACGTCTTTCATTATTGCACTATACTAAATCATTCTAATTTGATTCGTTGTGAGCCAATTGAAATAAACATTGTGTTTAGATGTACTAGTTTAGTTTTCGTATTCAGTCTTTAGAGATTCTAACGTGTCAATGGCGGCTATACCGCCGTCTTTTAGATTACACGGACATGGATAATTTTGTTTAGAGTATCAGACATGTCAAATCTTAAAATTTAGAAGCTGATATTTTGGGTTTTTGACGTTTAAAAAGAGTTAGTGTGTCGCCAATGCTTTGCAAGTTAGACATTAACCATTGTTAATATAATTAAATTATGTACATCTCAAAGTGAGCTATATGTGCAAGGGCAAGTACAAACATTGAAATGTTGCCACGATTTTAAAGAGGACATCGAAACAATTATTTTGTTCAGTGTAGACTTGCGCTTGAAATGTAAAACTTTGCTATAGGCCTATTACAATATAAGGCATACAGAGCAGAGTGGCCCACCAAAACAACCACGCCCCCACCACTTAAAGCCAAAACTATACCCTTCTAAAAAGTAAAAGACACAAACAATCCCGATTTGGTCCATTAGTTTAAGCTCCAGCCGCTATATTGGTATGTTTTCCTTCTAGAAATACTCCCCATCCGTAATACCATGCTTAGGCTTATACCAATTTGGTCACACTGCGGCTGAAGCAAGTTTTGTCAGTTTTTTTTTGGCCACCCTGTATAAACTGCATGAACAATCTCATTTATTTACGAACGAAGAAAAAATAAACAGCTCAAAACGTGGAAAAAAACCTTTCATGCTTGGCCCGGGGCCACGTTGTCATTATTTATGCATTGCAAAAGTCTTTGGGGAAATGAAGGCTTATCGTAAGTGGGTCATTTGGACAATTAGCAAAATAGGATTTAGGAGGTAATTGGTCACTCTTGGGTTGATACGTAAAACCGTTCGGTTAAGTCAAAATGCGTCAGTACTGTTCCGCCCGACTGGCAACTCTTCTGCATGCTTGTTGTATCCGTGTCCAAAACCCATAATATGATTTGACAGTTCAAATATATTTCCCATCATTTTTCGACTGCTGTGACGCAACATCATGACGAGCAAGCTTATCGGCGTAATGTCAATGTGGTGTTACATGGTAATGGTTTTGTATCGCTAGAGAAGGCATGAACAATTACCCTCTATCGTAAACCCAAAACAACGATGAAACTCATCTAAAGACATCGACAAATGGTGTTTTTACAATCTTGATGAGGCCGATTAGACAAATGAACGTGGATAACCCCTTGAGGCAGGTCGTGCAACGCTAGACACAAAATACAATTGCAAAATGTATATATATGATATGATGATCTGGTACTTTAGTTTCCAGTTTAATCTAAGTTTAAAATCCTAAACCCTCAACCTGTACTTCCACGTCTCTGTCTTTTAAACATAGGCCTAGTACCAAAGACTTTAATAGATTTCTTGTAATGAAAGAAAACGGAAGTAGACATATACAATTCTCAGCATTCATTTTAATGTACTTTTTTCAGCTCATTTGCAGCTATCAACCCCCTCCCCCCAAATAAAAAAACAAAAAACAAAAACGACCCAAAAAAAAACACCCCAAAAACCCCCCACCCCAAATTAATTGAAAAGCTTACTTGTCAAGATATTACCGACAGTATTAAGTAAATTCTCTGAGAAATTAGTTCTTCTGGCATGCTCTCCTTTTAAAGAAGATCATTTTCCAAAATGCATCTCTGGAATAATTCAACACCCTTCACAGAGAATAACAAGTCAAAGGTAAAAGGCTCTGAGAGCATAATAAAAGGGCCAACGGGCTTCCAGTTAAAGTAAAATGCTGTGCGAGCATTCCAGCTAAAGTAAAATGCTGTCTCAGCACTGCACTCTCGTCAAAAAGGAAGTGGACAAGAGAATGCCAACGGGTTTTACCTCTTACCCCCCCCCCCCCAACAAGCGCAGACCGAGCGAAAGGTCAGCAGGTGTGGGCCACTAGTTCGGTGTGGGCGAGTCGAAAGCGTTGCCCTCCCACCTCGCCCCCTCCTCCCATAGCAGCATGGACTCACAATCGGGTAGTCTAAAGCACCGACTCAATGAGCCAATGAGAGAGAGACACACGCATTGGAGGGGAAAGCGCTGCACTCTCTGCGAGAGAGAGAAGGCCGCAACGCAAGAGAGTGGGAAGGCGATCACCGGCTATCTAACGCAGTCGGTGGTCACGTAGCTGAATAACTGGCACGAAATGGACGGCGCGTAAACAATAACTTGTGCTCGCGCGATAGGGCGGATGAGCACGAGCTTATAAATAAGCTTATAATGGGCTTATTAACGGATAATCTCGACGCGTGCTGTGGGCCCACGGTGAAGTTCACTTCTTACCCGCGCGCTCTGTGCGCGCTGTGTATCAAGTAGTAAGTATGCTGCTGTTGGCGCTCACATGTTTCCGTGCACAAGTTGTTGAGTATTGAAGCAAGGTGACATTTTTTTTTTTGAATCCGGCACACGTGTCGGATGAATTAGAGAAAGCGTGCGTTCGCTGTGTATTTGCGAGCGTTTGTGAGACAAATGCGCGCAAGGCACAGCTACGTACGGTGGTCTAAAGGCGGAGAAAGAAGGCGGTGCTAAGTAGAATTGTCATTGTCAACTGACGTGATGACCTGTTGCAGTGTATGAAGTGCAACCCTATGCAGGCACAGGCGCTCATGCATTAGGTGTAGCTGACAGATGCTGAAAGTACGCCGGCGCAGATGTGCATGCAAAGCGGAGCGAAGGCTGTCAAGTGTCTTGGGCTAGCTGGAGGGTGTAGGTTAGAATTATGGGCGTAGCTAGTATGCGCCAGAGTAGAAGAGCGTGCATAGCGGCACCTAGGACCTCTCAGACAGTGTCGTCAGTGCAGGAGAGCGCGCAGCGTATATCGAACATTGGTGATAGTACTCTTTATAGCAACGCAAAACCAAAATTGAACTCCATCCAAGCCGTAATGGCTATCTTACGATGACCCACCAGCATTAGTGTATGCAAATAAATGCAGTGATTACGGTACGGTGCTAACCAGTTAACATCTACTGCTCGGTGGGAGGGCGACGGTTTCGACCCGCCCACACCGAACTAGTGGCCCACACCTGCTGACCTTTCGCTCGGTCTGCGCTTGTTGGGGGGGGGGGGGGGGGGGGTAAGAGGTAAAACCCGTTGGCATTCTCTTGTCCACTTCCTTTTTGACGAGAGTGCAGTGCTGAGACAGCATTTTACTTTAGCTGGAATGCTCGCACAGCATTTTACTTTAACTGGAAGCCCGTTGGCCCTTTTATTATGCTCTCAGAGCATTTTACCTTTGACTTGTCCACTTCCTTTTATTTAGTAGCTTGTGTTTGAACAGTAAGAAGTTTTTCGCGCGCCGACAGAATGCAGTCACCGTCCGCCGCCATAGCAACAAGCTCACGCAAGCGCGCTTCGAGCGCGTCACGGTTGTCGGCGCGACTGTCGTAAGCGGCAAACTCGGCGTCGACAGCGGCCGACTGCAACTGCCGCAGACGTTCGCGCTGCTCTTTGCGCTTCGGTTGCGCCCGCTTTTGCGGTGGCGGCGCTGCGCTGCTTGGCTGCGCGGATGTGCTGGTGGCGGCGCGCTTGGGCAGATTTTTCACTGCAACGCTCGCGCGCTTCTTTTTGGCTTTCGCCGTACGAGCGCCAGCGACGTGACCGAGCATCGTCATGTCGGCGCCGGGCGACTGTACGATTTGCATGGCAGGCGTTGGGAGCGACGTCTGCTCGACCGTCACGGGCGGCGCCAGCAGCGCTTTTGCGCCCGTTTGCGCCCACCACTGCGCATCCTCTTTGAAGAGGAGCTCGATGATGGTGGCCGGCGACGGCGGCAGCAGCGCTTTGACGCCCGTGTGCGCCCACCACTGCGCATCCTCTTTGAAGAGGCGGGCGATACGCCGCTTGTGCATTTTCTCGTATGCCGCGTAGAGGCGCGCGCAAATGTACTCGGAGGGTAGACTTGACCCAAGTCGGACTTACCATAGAGTTAAGACTACCAATTTGCTTTCGTCAATCCGGCCGAATAGTTATGTGCTTTGTTGGCCTTAGAAAAAAGGCGCCGTCATCTGGTTGTCGTTCCGCTATCGGCATCAACGCGATGTCATCATGTCAGTGCAGTAAATCCGACTTGACGGATCGGCCAATCAAACCCCCCGCGGTGATATGTAGTTATTCATAAATTATTTGCATACGCATCACATGGTTATGCGCGATGTATGCCAAATAAGTCCGCCAATCGGTACGGACTCGCTAGACCGCTAACGGACTATGGAGGAATGGTAGGCAGTACTGTCACTAGATGCTTTTTTCAAATTAAATAACTGCGTCCATACTTCGTTTATTTAGTTAGAGTATGGTATAGTGCAAACTTAACGGCCGGACAATGTACACGATAGCAAGACTATTAAACCGTTTGTACATTTACACATAATGTACACTATGCACATGTGTATGTACATTGTACATCACAATGTCCACGTATGTCCGTCACACAACTGGGTCAAAGTTCATATTATTACAGATATATGCTAATTCACATTGTTTGTCATTGTCAGATGGTCAGATTCGTATGACAACCCCCTCTGAGAAGTCGAAAATCAAAATTCTGTCCCAATAGAACTCATGCCCTTGATCTCCTGATCATTTTCGTTATTGGGTTCTTTTCGATTCCGTGGAGCGATCGCGAGTTATTCCAGTCGGACTGAAGAAGAAAGAAAGAATAAAATTAACGCAAAATCGGTGCACTGGCAAAGTAAGGGTGCCGCGGCGCTGCCACTCCCAGCCGGGCGAACCCGTTGGGTGTGACGCTCCCGCGTCACCCTAGATAAATAAACATACCACCAGGTTACTTGTCAAGCACCTTCCTTTAGATTTCAAGGCACTTTTTTATCTGCGCAAAATTGACAACATCACGACTATATAGTGTTTGATAAATATCCGTTTGGATGTAAGACGGAAACGGCTTGTTCCTCTTGCGAGCTGCTAAAAATGTCAAAAGTTAATTTTGTTTTAGTTTGAGTGAGAGACAGATTCACACCACCACGACTCGAGGGAATGCAATGGGAGACGTGATAGGGGTAGATTGTCCCGGTAGAGCTGTCAGACGAGTATATTGTGATGGTCAAGAGTTAGAACGTCATCGAGACAAAACATCTTTAATTTATCAATGGACGAATATTTAGGTCGACACAAGATCATCTTTACTAAAACTGAAATAAGCTCTGCGTTTTTGTAGGCCTATGTGCTGGCTGGTTATTGCCAATTATTCTACACGAATGAATTTCGACCAGAAGTCGTCTTGCCAAAAAGGGGGGGGGGGGGTAAAATTACCAGTCGGGGTTGGGTTTCTGGATTCATCTTAGCTTTATGCACAAGCACAATGTGTAATAAGCTTTAAGTCATGTACCTTAATTACAAGTGAATCAGTAGCAAACAAAACAAACAATTTAACATGGTGTACCCTTGTGATAATTCGTATGTCGAAACATATTTGTCGACATATCTCTTGTAATTTCAAAACCATACAGTTAGTAGTACGCAGGCGTTTGTACAATACATCTTGCAACACGAGTACACAAAATATTACATTGGAGTCCTACATTTGTCATCAAATGTCAAATTATTTAAAAATATTTTTTCAGAATGGAACAAATCTCGCCCAATTCTGATGTCCAGCATCCAAGACAAATTTCAGGAATAAATATTCAAATAAATTAGTGCCAACAATAAACCCATTACATAAGCAAACCGCTTATTGTTGGCCACGAATGCGCAATAGTGACGTATCGCTTGATTTATTACCACCTCGATTTACTGAGCCAAATTAGTAACGGTAGTCATGCGTTCTAAGTACAGCAATAATGCATCGACTAGGACCATTTACCGAACGTGATCAGGGCCCAATTTTATTATTTGCTTAGCACACAAAAGTGTTTCTCGTGCAGTAAAATCAGGTTGCAGCCAAAACTCCACGTGCCTTTCATGCTAAGCAAAAACCAGCTGAATACATCCAGCCATTGATGTTGGACGTCTGCATATCTTTTGCCGGTTTGCATATCGAAACGGTGACAAAACATGCACACACACAAGACTAAGACTTAGGCGTTATTTTAATCGTTAATTTGCATTGTTTATTCTCAAATGCCACTTTTTGTGATGCATGTTTATTGGTCCAAATCTCTCGACAGTCGAGCAGCCCGTAATATTCATAGCTGCATGATGCAATTGATTGGCAAGTTTCAAATATTTGAATATTCGGGCAAGTGCAGTTTTTATTAATCGAAAAACTAAATTATTATAAAATAGACAGCACTACATTGTTGAATCTTTCTACTCTTTTTCTACCAAATTGTCAAGGAACTTGAATCATAATATTAACATCGAACTAACACATGCAGTTATGCAGTTATATAATGTTGAAAAGAAATATGGCATTACATTGGTCACGCATTGTTTACAAATTTAGAACATGGTTTACAAAATTATAAACTGTTTACAAAGTAACATGCAATGTTACAACACATTTACAGTTACAATCAAGATTATCTAAACTTGTAGAATAGAAATATTATCTTTGTGTTATGAAAGCATAGCTGCACACAATGCAGAGATATTTGGAAGATGTCGTTTAGACAATTACTCAAAAATTGTCTTCAATTGAAGAGCCCTCTGTGGAAATAAAATAAACACAACTTAGTCTAAACTGACAGAATCAAATCTAATGCTAAGCTTATTTGCAATTACAAAGTGCATGCAATCCCTATGTCCGAAAGGTGAAAACAAATGAATTTAAATGCAAGGAAGAAAAACAATATATTTGGTGAAACAATCAAAGAAAGTTAAATGTTTATGTGAAACAAACTGGGTGTGGAATTATATTCCATATTTACAGGGAAAAACAAACAAAGATAGATATATACATGTAGATGAAATATATTTCATTTTTTTGAGACATTTGGAGCTAGTTAAATGTGCCAACACCAAACCAAAATGGTGTTAAACTTGAAGTGAAATATGATCAATTCAAAGCAAGGCTCATAAAGTCACTAAAGGCATATCATTCCCCTTTTAATCATTTTTTCCCCCTCTCAATTTTTGAGACCGAGCCAATTCCAGGATACTAAAAATAATTCACCAACATTGAGAGCGCCCTCAAGAGATCACCCAAGGCTAGTCTTTCTTCAGTCGGATCTTAATATCCAGTGGATACTTATCGTAGTCTTCTAACCCGATACGAAACAGCTGCGCGTGTTGATAGGAACAGTCTCCATTGCCTCCTGACAGATCAGCAGCTAAATGGAAGTCACTCTGTCCGGTGATGTTGCTACCCCTTAACATTCTCTCAACCAGTCCTGTGATGAAAAGACAAGTGTAAAATGACCAGTGTATTGTTCTGACGGATGACAGTTTGCATAAGATACTGTATTTCTGAAAAGTCTTTTAAAATTCAATCACAAGTCGAATCACAAGTCAATCAGAAGTCAAATCACAAGTCAAATCACAAGTCAAATCACAAGTCAAATCACAAGTCACTCGGTCGCAAGTAATCAGAAGAAATAACAGAGGAACATCTTCGTCTCAGTCTACTAGAATAGCTTGTTGCTATGACATAATGACCAATGATTTATTGATGATAGATTCTAACTCTGTTTCTTACGTCATCGTTCTTCCGCCTTACCTTCTCCGACAGGTAACGGCATATCCTTCCGATGTTGAGGACCACAACGCCACTCGACTTGGCCGTTTTCATACAGTTTGGCCGTTGCAATGAGGGTCACATGATCAATGACCAGCCCAGTGTCCTTGAAGTCAAAACGCCACTCTATGTTGCCAACTTGGTCCCCCTTATCTCTGGCCACATACACCTGGATGTGCGCACGGTCAAATCAAATATTTTGCAAGATTTTAGTCAATTAGCGTTGAGCAAAGGGGGGGGGGGGGGGGGGGGGGGGAGGGTGGAATCATATTTGAGTGATTGCAATTGCTATATCATTGCTACACAGCTCCACTCGCCATATCACAAATTTACAGCTTATTGATATATTAATGACTCTTACATCATTGCTACACAGCTCAATTCACCATACTCCAAATTGACAGCATATTGATATATCAAATACATGCGTCCTATCACTCAGTATACCAATGACTTACATCATACCACACATACAGCTCAACTAACCATATTCCTAATGTACAGCATATTGATCTATCAATGACTCTTACATCATACTACACAGCTCAACTCAACATATTCCTAATGGACAGTATATTGATATATCAATGACTTGGATCATCCACACACAGCTCAACTTACCGTATTTCTAATGGAGTAATGGACAGTATATTGATCTATCAATGACTCTCACATTATACCACACAGTTCAACTCACCATATTCCTAATGGACAGCATATTGATATATCAATGACAATATATATGATATAATCAATTACATCATACCACACAGTTCAACTCACCATATTCCAGTCATATTCCTCTTTGCGGTACACATTGATGCTCCTATATAGACAACTCACCATATTCCTAATGAACAGTATATCGATATATCAATGACTCTTACATCATACCACACAGTTCAACTCACCATATTCCAGTCGTATTCCTCTTTGCGGTACACATTGATGCTCCTATATAGACAACTCACCATATTCCTAAAGGACAGTATATTGATATATCAATGACTCTTACATCATACCACACAGTTCAACTCACCATATTCCAGTCATATTCCTCTTTGCGGTACACATTGATGCTCCTATATAGACAACTCACCATATCCCTAAAGGACAGTATATTGATATATCAATGACTCTTACATCATACCACACAGTTCAACTCACCATATTCCAGTCATATTCCTCTTTGCGGTACACATTGATGCTCCTATATAGACAACTCACCATATCCCTAAAGGACAGTATATTGATATATCAATGAATCTTACATCATACCACACAGTTCAACTCACCATATTCCAGTCATATTCCTCTTTGCGGTACACATTGATGCTCCTATATAGACAACTCACCATATTCCTAAAGGACAGTATATTGATATATCAATGACTCTTACATCATACCACACAGTTCAACTCACCATATTCCAGTCGTATTCCTCTTTGCGGTACACATTGATGCTCCTATATAGACAACTCCTATAATCCGCAGTCTGTTTATTGTCATCCGATACCCGGATGTACTTGTCAGATGCTGAGCAGTACTTGACGTGGATGCACTTCTCAGAAATTTCTCGAGATGTCAGTGTGAAGACGAAGCCCTAAGCAGAGAAAGCAGAGAAATAGCACATAGCATGTTGGAACAAGAAAATGGCTCTGAACATTTCCACTAAGAGTAAGAGTTCACTGTTCTAAAAACTGGGACAATAATCTTATAATGTCACCTAATACCACTTGAATAAACTGCAGTATATGCAACGCTCTTATTACACCTGCCTATGACTGCAGTGTACTCGTAATGATGGCCTAAGACTAACTTATATCTCATCTGAAACTCTGAATTCATACATATTGGACATCATTAAATTACTCTTTCTTTGTCAGCTCCGGACCTACCTCTTCAATGTTCCTCAGCTCAAAACCAGACAGTACCGATTCTCCCTGACACGGAGGAGACTGCTGAACATAGCAAGGTGCGTTACGTTCTGCAGCGCCTCTCGGACGTCGGACAGCAACTTTGTTGTCACTGACAGGCTTGAGCTTATTAGCCAGTATGGGACCAGTGTGCTGGTTCCCCGTAAACTTCCGCTTCTTCCCAAAAAACAGTTTTTTTCTAGGCATAATGCTGGTCGAAGATCTTTCTGCTACTTAAAAAGCTGCCAATTTTCTAGCTCATGCAAAAAACACAACAGACCCTGTAAAGTGTGATGAACAGGTCATGAAAGAGTAGCACATAGTACAGCGTCTGTCTGTACAACAAGTAATTACTACAGTACTACTACTAGCGCCTATCAAAGTTGTACATGTACAGGCCCGGTACTGTGCATTATGTACACTAGCATGAATCTAGTGCACAGGAAAGGTCAAAGTTCAGGAGCCTAAAACATAGCGCCCTCTCTTGGCCAATATAATTATTTCCCATGAACATTATTTTCTGGTCTAGTTCACTGAACTTACACAATCGATATCCGGTAGGAAAAAACCACTAATTCTTGATTTATATAAGACATTAATTGACTACGATGACTTTGTTGTGGATTCTTACAATACTTAGGGGAGAATGCTGAGCTCAACAATTCTATAGATATATAATGCTGCATGTTTAGATTCTCTACAAAGCATGCATTTTAAATATTATAAGTACATGTACTTTAATAAATACCTAGAGTTGATAGCTTCTGATTGGTCGAGACTCGATCACATGGAGGGCATTATTTTGTAGTTATTGCCAGGCTTTCAAGAAGAAGCGAATAAATGTCCCCTGAACCAGCATTAATCAAGCATCATGTAAGCCAGTGATTGGCCGAAATCTTGATACTTCACGCCTCAAATGTACGCGTAGAGCAATTGTATCTATACGCGCGGCATTTTAAAAAATGCGCATGTCGTCTGTTAATGCTAGCACGTTGCTATGCACGGTGGGCATCAATAGTCAGCTAGTCTGGTTTCAAAGTATGGGTAATAATAACAACACGTGTTAGAGAGACCGGGTACCATGCATAAGCTTAATATGGCCCCTAAACATGAAAAAAAAAAATGGAAATATTGCCGAAAGAAAAGGTTCGGCTCGGTCCCTTACCAGCGGTCATCCCCCGACCCAGTCATTATCACGCAGTAATGAACGGGTCCTTGCACTGTTATTACCTAATTAAGTTACAGTATATCATTTGTCAGTTAAGCATTTTATCATTTGCAGCGAAAACAAATTCTCAAAATCGAAAACAAAATGGCACTTGACAACTAACCTGACGAAGTTTTAGCGCTGTGAACGCTGTATATTTTGAGATATTAATATTCTAAGATTTTAAATTTAAACCAATTCTACTAATGGAAATTTCCCAAAATGTGTCTCTGAGATGCCACCACTGCCAGTCACTCACGGAACTGCTCACGGACACAACTTGGACACATAACGCACATAACTCCAAACTGGGAGAAATCTTTCCCTTCATTGGGTCACTGTAAAACACTTTGAATCTTCCCGGACTGAAGAACTCGAAAACATTTTTTCAAGGTTTCCCTGATTTAGTATCTGTTTTTTTCTGACTATATATATTTAGATCACTCTAATATTTAAGGCTACAAATGACAAGAACATTTGTCTTGATGTCGAGATGTTTGAAGTCTGAAGATGAAGAAGCTTATATCAGAACCACTTTGAGTTACAACACAGTTCCAATACCATGAAAAATACTAACTACTACGCTCGATAAAATATAAGACCAAAAGTACACTTTTTCAAGGCTAATTTCAAAAAATAAAAAAAGGTCAAACCCCAAAACACACACACATATGTGTGTGTAAACAAACTTAGCAAACGCTTTTTTTTTTCACCCAAAAAGTAAATAAAAAAAATGGTATTCTCTCTTACAACGCATGCAAACTCTCATTTCAACTTCACTCCAGTTCTGCTTCATTTTGACAGAACACCTCACAATAATTTGTAAATTAACCAACTGAACAAAAATATATTGTGACCTTTTATAAAATTATCAATACTAATATAACTCATATAACATGAAATTGGTAATGAAATAATGCATTAGGAATGCTGTACGTAATGAAGGTTTCGGATTCTGATAGACATAACTTTTAATTGTAAATTTGCCACAAACTTTGTCCACCTCAGCCCAGGAATCTATCCACAACTTACCTGAGAATCAGACTCTTCCACAGCAGCCCCCTCCGTCTCTCCCCCAGGCTGAGCGTCACTCCTTATGTCACCCTGTGTCTCACCCCTTGCCAATCGCCAGGCCATGGAGCCAGATAGTCGTCCTTGCTCCTCACCATCCCTGATGACTTTGGGTGATAGGAACTCAGCTAGCTCTACAGCAGCCCGTTGGTCTAGGACAGCTCTACGTTCTGCTGCGAGGTGACGCTGCCTCTGTATTAATAAACCAATGAGTTGGCCAAGTCTCTACAAGTCCACGATTAAATCAATTACACGTCAATCATAAATTATCCAGCTTCAAGTAAGGAAACTATTTAAACAATCTTCGACACAGAAAATCATTTTTTTATTGACTACCTGTTATTTGTATTAGACAAAGTGCCAAAGTTAGTCAAGGACACCCCAAGATTTTCCTGAGTGCTTTTACCTCTCTGTTCATAGTTGCTATGGATTCCATCAGCCATTCTTCTCTGCATTCTTTTCTCCTTGCCAAAAGGTCTTTGGGATTGGCTGTGTATCTCCAGCTAACATCCACAACCTTAAACAAAAAAGGGGAAACAATGTTGCAATCTGATGTCAATTTCTTTTTATCAAACATGTATATTATTTCACCAAAGGTAAGTCATTCATTTTTGTTTTAGAAAAGACATGATTCTGGGACTGAGAAACATTTGAGTCAGACCAAAAATTAGGGGTCAAATTGTTTGAGTCTCTGTTACATCTCTCATAAGTTGTTGTTTTTAATTCAGGACTCATATTCTTATATTCATGTTATTTATTTAAATCAATTTAACTTTACTATTTCACTCTATTTATGGAACGGTCAGTTTAAGTTTAAAACACTCCATTTAAGAAAAAAAAAATGTAATCCTGTTGTTAAAAACAAATTAAACTACGTATTGCGTCAACTCGTAAAGAGCAGTGTTCAATTTGCAGGTTTCTAATGTTATGCTCTTCACATCAGTGATGCATGATACCTCTTCATTGGAGAAGGCAATGAGGTAGGATAGCTTCTTAGACCAGCCTAGTTCATACAGGAGGGGCTTGTCACAGACATTCTCACAAGGGTCGCAGTGAAGCCATCGCTGTTGGGAATTAGAGTAGACCTCCGTCCATACATGATCTGAAAGAAAGTTACGGTATTTGCTAAAATGGGAGCACGCAGTTGGCACCAAGAATAGCTGAGCATTATTTGCTGCTTTTTACTTCAAATTTAGTTACGTACCTGTCCAGTCTAGCACATGCCTAGCCTCTAATCCAGCCGCTCTACAGCAGTGTGTGAAGCAGTTGGCCCATTCGCCACACCTGCCGGTCCTAGTCTCCAACAACTTGCCTGGATGGTTGTACCTGACATAAAATTAGAATTCTTATTGACGTAGTTGTATACTGGATCCATTTGAGTTTGCTGCATCCAAAGGGACAGGCTTCTGACCGAGTCATAAACCGATGGAGAGCCCGAACGACCGACTCATGACCAACTGTGTTTTGCTTATTAGTAGAGTGCTGTGACATTATCGTCCAAGGTGTTAAACACACACTTAATTAGTTCTTAATTCCCATCTATTTTATTTTACAATAAGCTATTCTGTATAAACTTTACCAAAAACTATACTCCAATCTTGCAATGGCCTACATAATGTGACAACCGGTAGAAAATAATAAAATAAGGAGTTTGCTGCCCCATCTGTATCCAATTTGTTAAAATTTATATTTAAAAATATGATTTTGAAGGGAAAAAAAAATATTAAAAAAAAAAAAATGTTTTGGTAATAAATTTAAAAAGTGTTAGAAAGTGGATCCTTCTTAAGGTCACTAAATGAGTCTACCTTGGGAAGCGTCCCGGTCTATTGCACCGTGAGCAGGTGAACCCTTCCACTTTACTAGCACCCCATCGTCGGTCTTCCATGTTAGGCTCTACTAAACCCACGCTCCTCATGCGTACATTACATGTCTCACAAGACGGACTGTCCATCCACTTAAAGAAACTTGTCTTGAACCACTTGAGAAGTTCCAGGAGAAGGTAGTCTTGTTTGTCTAGGGGTACGATGAAGTCGTCCTGTCCTGTGTAAACAAACAAAATAACGTGTTTTATTATTGGACTACAGAAGTAATTTTAGAATGATAAAAACACTTTTCCGGACAAAAGCAAAAGAGAGACTCAAAATAGCATTAACCCTAATAGTTCGAAATCCTCCAATTTTAATATGATTTTCAACACACTCCAGGAGTTAGAAGTTAAGAGAAGTACACAATATGAAGTACAACTATGACAACACAGCAGTGTATCCATTCTTACTTAGAAATCTTGTCAAACATACATCACTTAGAGAGTACGGTACATGCCTGTTCCAATCTGAGTTCGCAGTTGCATTTGCAGTTTTTCCTGTGCTCTGACGAGGAGTTTAGACAACACCATGCAATCTCTAGCCTTCTGCTGCAGCAGGGGATCTTCATAGATAAGGACTTGATCAGCGCTACTTTGAAGCCGTTGATAAAAAGCCATCTCTGATGTCTAAAGGATTCAAAGAGAAAGAGTTCAATGAGAGTAGGGTCTTTTTTATACTAGGAATACGAAGCCCCATGCGAGGTAAAAGCGGCAGGGTACTATCTTTTTTTCAGTCCTGCAAAATTCTTAAGAAACCTACCTGGGAGATTTGGAAGGGTCTCTGAGGGTTAGGGTGGGGAAATGCATTTCATTATGTGATAGACTCCCAAAATGTTAATTAACATTTCAAAAAAAGTGTGGCTTTGGTACAGTTTATAAAATAAAACTATTTAACTGGAGGAAAACTTTTGGTGAACTAAAAAGAAATTGATGCCTTAATCTTTAATTGCTAGAAAAACAATCACTCAGGTGGGATTTGAACCCATAACCTCCTGCTTTATAGTGTAGACGTCTACCACTCAACCACCCAGCTAGTCAGGGTCAGCTGGTTGGTTCAAATCTGATACAGCAACGGTTACAGCAACCAAATTAATCACTGGATCAAATTTATGTAAGAGTGAGGAAAATTGGGAAAAACCCAGAATTGAATTTAAATCACCCCGATATGAATTCCATCTTAAGGGTTAGGGTTAGTTTACCTGAATATTCCAAGTGGTTGGTCCTTTGATTTCTTGAGCCATAAGCCGTAATCTTTCTTTGGCTAGTCGGCCTTGTAGCAGGGTAAGGTCAGCCAGAGGAGCATGCTTGGGAAACACCAAATGGTCATCATCATTCTAAACCAAGGAGGAAAAGTTAAAAAAAAAAAATGAGGTCGTTTCTGAATGTGACAAGGATACTCTCTCTATATATATATATAATGCTTTACCTCAACTACCCTAAACCAAACAAAATCACCTACAGGTTTTGAAACAAAAACCATTATTTTACAAAATGCTTGAATCTCCAGCACCGCAATATGCCAATATCAGTCCTAAAGATAAAAATATAAATATAACTTAATGTTATTTTGCCGACAAAATGGCAATAGAGTTTTTCATTTTGCACATTTTCAATAACCCCCACACAGTCTGCATACAGGCATTCTACCTAATATTTGGAGTCACTTTTTCACCTTCTAATTCTATAATCTTTGGGAGGATAATTTCTAACCATAACCACATCAAGAAACCACTAATTTTACAATTTTATATTGATATTCAACAGGTAAAATTAAGGGAAAAAATTACTAGGAAATGAGTAAAAATAATAATGCTCCTCTAGAGGTTTAAATGCTCTGATTTTCTGAAGAAGTTAATGAAGTAACCATTTTTTTATCATAAATGTTTCTATTTAAGGGTTTAGGAAGTGTGCCACAAGATGTGAACTATCACACAGGTCTGGTAATCACCTCCTCAAATCCCATGAGAAACAGACATTCTAAGGCACCAGACACTGGAAGAACCCGAGTTTTAAAGATCTTGTTACCAAGGCGGATGGAACGGTATTTCTCCTCATTAGGATTCCTGTTTGGATTAAAAATAACATTTATGATAATACGTTATTAAATCGGGACTTGGTCACTTTTTTTTCTTCCAAGGAGCTTGGTCACTTTAGTTTTTTTTAAGCCCAATTTAATGTTAGGTACATGTACATCACATCAGCACGCTAGACTAGCTTGAGTACTACAGCTTAGTTACAATGCTCATGACGTCGGGAGATTCACGCGGCTACAGCGGAACTGCACGTTGGACGTGCGTTTCTTGTGAAGTGGCCATCGAAATCATCAATATTGTTTATCATTTTAGTACATGTAACTGTTGTTATTCTGTTTCAAGTGAATCATTGGCGTTGTGAATGACTGCTGCACGCTATATGACTGAGATATGAGTTTATGTGATGTGGGTTTGAGAAAGATGAAAAAGGGACCATTTTAAAGGGAACATTTTGTTGTTGTTTTCGTGCCTGTTTATTTTCCAGCGCTACGTGAATCTCCTGTCATGAGCATTGTAAGTTGTAATTGCCGCCACGGAAAGGTTAATGGAAATAAATCTCAGTATGACAAGTAAGTAGGCCTACCTTATAATGTTATTTGCGAATTTTAGAAGTATTTCCGAGATGTCTAAAAATCTGGACGATCCATTTTCCAACAGCTGATTGGTAACCTTACCAAGCTCTTCGCTCGACGCCATTTCCCCTATTGCCTCACGTATATCTCCCACGCATGCCGGCTGAAAATCAAGAGGGCGCTATTTTTGCCCCATGGTCAGCGCCATCGCACTCGGGTTCAATCGTAATGTCTTGATATGTTTTTGAAGAAAAGCCTTTGTGCACTATAGTTCTGGGAAAACGCTGAAAACGAAAAAGTAGAATCGCTGTCAATGCTATGGCGTTAAATTAGCTGGTAAACTTTGTTGCGGCTTTCAATACCTGAACCATTTTATTTTATTTATTTTTTCTTCTAATAAAAACAAGTTTGTATATAAATAAATGGAACAATTAACACTCTCGACATTTGGGGTATAAAGCCCACTACACACGTTTCGGCTTTATTTTCCCCTTAAACAAAATCCTTCAATTCCACATTAGAAAAAGAAAATGTAATTCCAAATGACTTAAAACCTTCTTTAGAGAGAATTTTTGTGAAGAATAATATTTCTAAAAGGGGGGAGTCCGGCTCGGACCGACTCACGACCTAGAATTAATGAGCCCACCACACAGTACAGGCAATCAGAGGGATAAATTGATTAATGTTTGAAGGAAATCCCGGCGATTTGAAACAATTCAAACAATTCAAAATATTACAATTCAGTTCAGATGACTGGATTTTTGCAATAGAAAATACTGAGTAAATTGGCAAGGTTAAGATACCATTGCAATTAGTGATGTCTAAAGATAAAATTCCCCCGTCTTTATTAATTCCCCCAGCACACGAGTGTATCATGACAGCTGTGTCTTCCTGTACATTATTTGCCACGCGTGGCCGCCCACGCGAGATGATGGAGCCTTGATCGCGCGGTGTGCGAGGCTAATGATTAAGTCTCTATCGAGTCAGCCTGAGTTATGGGTATCGACCCACCTGTCTTCCCCTATCGACGCTGAAGGTGAGCCCCACTTCGAATGCTTACCCAGTCTTCGTCGTTCACACGATGAGTGCTTGTAAAATTGAAGAGGAATTATAAGAGATATACCCGCTCCAGAAGTTGGCGCATTTGCGGGATGAGAGGTTTTGTTTTGGACTGAAATGGCGACTGAAGCTTCTCTTAATAAAGTCGGTGTAGTTGAAAAAAGAAGACAGGTTAATGACACAATTATTGATTGCTTCGTTCAATCTATCTGTCATTGTAATTATGCCCAATGTCTCCCCTGCATGTATTATGCAAGCTGGTCACGAGACGGGCGTCGTGACTTGCCTGATGGCAGGGTTGTAGTCGAGTCCCTGCAAGTCCTTTCACAAGTCCTTTCGTGGAGCCAGTCACAAGTCCCTTCATAAAGGCAGTCACAAGTAACTGGATGAACAATGACAAAGGAATGCCTTTCTCAAAGCTGATTTGAATAGCTTATGATTTGAATTGGAACTGAAGGACTTGTGATGGACTTGCAGGGACTTACAGGGACTTGCAGGGACTTGTGATGGACTCGACTACATCCCTGCCTGATGGTGACCCAGTGACGTCAGCCGAGGAAGATCATCAAGCCTAAGTTTACCAATTTCCGCCTACAATCCGCCTGTGTCGACTTTTAATTCGCCACGCGAGTCACAAACATTATTATCATAGGAACCAATTCTTCAACACAAAAATCAAACATAATTTCGGGCGGAGAGAAAACCAACCAATTCATCTTCAGAATATAAACTTATTGAACATCATTGACCAATTTTGCTTGGTAATTTACCGATGCTAAAAACACCGTCACACTTAATCATGTACATGTACTTAAACACACACCGCTCTGTTTTCACTCAGAACGCTGTGCGGTCCCAAGTATACAGGAATTTCAAACGCGCCGCCCGTCGTGCTTTCAGGGTACGATAGCACATACGCAATATACGCATATCGCTATACACATGTACCGTATAATAGCCACTAACATCACGTAGGACTTGTGCACGCAAAATTACCATGATTTTGATGTTTGGTCATTAGGTACTTTCTCAGTTCACCCCGCCTGTTTGCGTGTTTGTTTGTGTGACTTGTTGAAGTACATAAATCGGGAAATGTTGGGTAGATGATTGATTGAAGTAGGGAATGCATCTCTCAGTGTAGATGGACTGTGAACGCGTGTACATGCCATCACTTTCTTTACCTATCGGGATGAGCCAGTAACTCATCATGCACAACCTGTACGGTTCATTTAGCTGACCATTCGGGGAAGAAGAAGAGATCGACTAGGGAGGTTATAGGTACGCAGCGAGTCTTTGACGACCCGTGTTAACGACGTGACACGGCAAACTGACGAACCACTGATTACACACTATATCGGTACTATGCCAGAGTTCTGTACAGCCTAGGCTTAACACCATTTCACCAATGACCAACAGACCGCCTCGTACAGCGCGACATCTCACCCTGCGAGGATTCAGAGGTGTCTTGAGTGTTTTCGGTTAGTACTCGGAGGTAGTAGCATCGACATCATGCAGATAAGCGTCGCGTGTACACTCCGAGCAGCTCTCGCCATCATTCTGCTGCGACTAATTTCATGCGGTAAGAACCTAAAATAATCTTATACCGTGCACATTGCCAGCGTTTGGTAAACTAGTACGTGATTTTCTATCATTATCAATTTAGTGTCTGTGTTTTCCCAATGGACAGGCATTATCTGTATTACCCATTTAATCTACGCAGTGAATTCATATTAATATGTATATAGGCCTAGTAATTTTTTATATAGGTACAGATAGATTCGCGCAGACATTAATCGGAAATAACAAAATAGTTCTTTATAATTTTGCTTCATTGTCAAAAGTGGTGAAAATGTTTATCTTTACAGGCAAAAATGTATCACGAGTTAATGAAAAGAAAAAATTGTGAACCTGGAGTGAAAAACCTGTTCACCTTCAGTTGTGAGGTTCTGTTGAAATACGGAGAAATAAAATGGAGCTATTGCGTTTCTGCGAGCGCGTGGTACACTGTGTTCATGCAATATTGGTGCATAAAACTGTATTGGTCTGATGAATTAGGTAGGAGACTTTGATAGTATAACGATAGAGGATGCAGTAAACGTATTATAGTATAAGATATCTTTGATATATTCTGATAGATACACCAACAGAAACAAGAACATTGAAGCAAGGCGAGGCAACCGAGGCTACCGTAAATCTAACATTATTCAAGGCAGACTATGCAGTGATTGGCAGCAGTCTCATCAAGATTAATGCGAATTATATCGTACAATCTCACTTTAAGCCCTATTTAAATCAATTTTTGTTATGACGGATACGATGATGTTTAACATTTCACATTATTCCTTGGCAAACTTTCACTGTCACCGTATAAAGGCAATCGCCTTGAAATTCACGATTACTCCCAACCTATCATCAGTCCTCGTCATTCAACATTCCATGCAATAATTAGTCAGAATCAAAGTATGTATCATCTTGAGTTACCACCGCCCATACATGCACAGCAGGAATGGCCGTAATGCATATGTGCATGTGCTCATTGGGTTTTAATCAATCGGTCATCCTCCAAATGTCTGCCAATTTTATTTTTGTTTCGAACAGACCTCACAGCCGACATTACCCACAGCTGTGCTCTCTGTCGTTTGCAACAAAATAACACAACGGCTTTTTTTTAGCATTGTTAAAGATAGGATACACCATTTGCAGATATCGAAAATATTTACTACCGAATTATTAAGAAATATCTTACTCATTTGAAAGTAAATAATGAATCTAGGCATCCAGCAAAATGATTGCGCTAGATATCCTGTAATTATTCTGAAAAATTGAATTTTATGAAGAAAAATTCGCCATCGCCGGACGACGATCGCAAAAAACAAAGATAACATAAGAATAAATGCTCGACGCCGGTTGAAAACAAACGCTGTTTTTCGTGCTTTTCTCGGCATCCATGATTGTAAAACTTCAGACAGGTCAGTTAAACGATTTTACTATAAAATCCAACCCCACATATCTACCGATTCATGATAATTCAAGCAACTACCAATGGTGTATCCTACCTTTAATAGTGGTGAATATTATTCAAACTCCAATTGGTATTATTTACGATAAACCTGCATTTTAAAGTATAATCTAAGGAATAGAAGATGGAACACTACTTCAGTTATAGTGTAGAATGGAATTATCTGCGGTACTAAATGACTTCTCTTTTAACATTTCCTATTCCGTAAAAGTGATTTGTTTTGCGAATTGGCGTATTTAATCAAAGACATTTCGACACTCTAGATTTGACCCTCACGAAATTAAAACAGAACACGTACGTGCACCTTGAAGTTTATAAAAACGACTCGGGAAAATTAGAATTCATCGTTGTAATTTAATTGAAATCAATGAAAAGATAATTTGAATCTGCAACAGCCTTAAAGTCTTTTTGAAATTTCAATTTCCTCATTGGGAAAATGAGAAGCAACTGAAATAGTTGTTCGAATTCAGTTGCACATCGCCCGTCGGAAGTAAAACTAAATCCACTCGTGCATAGTAATGAGAACATTGTATAAGAAACGAACGTGAGAAGGAAACGGAATTGAAATCCTATCTCAGCCAAGACACGTTCGCAACTTGGGAAAGGGGGGGGGGGGGGGTGGGTGGAAGGTGGCCATGTCTCAATCGGATCAGCTGCTGAGCCGGGGACGTGTCTCAATCGATCTCCATGGAAATTAATGTGCGGCTTCTATGGAAACGCAGGGTCAGGGGTCAAATAGTTGTCAATCATTACCCTAATAAACGAACGATACAGGTGCTTTGCATCGTACGATCTCCACTACGATTTTTATCTAATAAGTTACTTTCTGAATTTCGTCAGTTATTTCAGATTTTTAAAGAAGAACACACTAAACCACGAATCTTCCGATCTGTTCAAATTCACAGCTATAAATGTAGATATTAACGTGATTTGTTGTATTTTGACAGATTTCTGTTCAGTCTTCATTTTTCTCTTTCCAATCAAGATTGAAAAAGCCATCATATTAAGCAAAGTTAACTTTGTCTTCAATGTACAGATAGCGGACTGTGCATTACCCAGACATTGCTATTTTAACAAGGACTATATGTCTATTTCTCATTTTAACATTTTAGACAATGTGATTTCAAAATGTTATATCTTTATTTTAGATTATCCAATTAAAAAACAAGGCGCCAATTAACAGAGCACCGCCCATTATTTTCACTATTATTGCAGTAACTCAGAATTGACTTCTTGCCCGAAAGTGCCTGATTTTAAACATACCGGATCACAAAATAATATCATGTCAAAATGCTTCAGTAGACGACACAGACATGTTTTGCAAACGCCACTTTCCAATTATGTACGGTGAATTGAATTACCCCCCTTTGCTAATCAATTTAGGCAACCGTGGCCACAGAGCTCAGGTGGTAAAGAAAAAAGCGACTATGTCCTCTCAAGGTCACTGTAGATTGGATTTGGCGCAGAGATAAATAACATTACGGTGTCATTTTTATCACATCGGCCTGTGAACGTCATAATTTCACATAGTACTTAGGAAATAAATATTATGAATATCTACGAACATCTTGATTCACGAATCTTGTTTCCCAAGAAAGTGATGTTGTATTGACAAGCTATTGTATAGTAGATATCACTATTTTCCTATGTACTATTTTATTCTATGCACAACAGTTTATATTCATTTTAGTTTTGTTGCCTCTTAGGTTTATTTTATGGCGCTCGGTCATATCGTAAGAGGGTAAGAGCGTTACCAAACGCAGAAAAAGTGCGGAAAGTGTGAATGATCTAAAAAGCGGCACTTTTCTCTGTATAAAAAAAGACAAATGTTTGCCTGAAGTGAAATCACTGGCGGCAGTATATAATGGCGAACGGCAAGTGTTGTACGACTACATGGCTTCGTTCATTCAATTTAGCATTGGTATCGATTCCAGGCTAGTTTCACGTGAAGCGCGATAAATAAACGGCGTCAGGTGTACATGAACGTGTATAGAAAGTACGACCGACCCAAAGTTCATGATTGTGTGGCGTCGGTGTGCTAGACATCCGTCCTGCCAGGAATTGTGTCGCCAGCTGGGCGGCGTAAAGCGCATGCGGGTCTCGGTTTATTTAAAGGAACACGCCCATCAGGTTATGTTTCTATAGTATACTATATAGCGGGAGACGACCAAAATAAGACTAATTTTGAACGGAAATTGTGGCATGATGTTCTGGGACACTTTGCATGCCCGCGATACACGATACGAGACAATAGTGCAAATAGCGCGAGAGACACCATACTAAATTGGCGTGACGTAACACCCGAAACTCTCGCGTTCTCTCGTGTTCTCACTTCCTTTTTTCATTAGGCCCTATCAGTATCAGTCAACGGCCGATGCATGTCTGGATATTAAAGTACGAGAGCACTGCATTGGTATTGCGACTGTGTTAAACGGGAGAACCTAACGCCCCATTCGGGCTGAGAATGGCTATAGATGCAAGATAATGTACAATAATTCGTTATTGATCCATCCACGAGAAGGCGTATGTAATTTACAAGAGTAAAGTAAATAGCACTAAAACAAACCAAACAACAAACAACAGACACCCCAACAAACAAACAAACAAATTAATACACTGTTAACGATCAAACTGTTAAAACAAAATATGAGTGACAGTGGTTTCGTTGATATTGTTCTGATACAAACAATTTCCTATGTTTCTGTTTGACATTGGCGCTTCAAAGTTGCAATTCGCTTTCCATTTCTAGCTCGCTCGTTGAATTCTGATGCTCTAATATTGCACATACATGCGTCTTTGAAGCGTAATTATGGATTCACTCAATCTTTTACATGAGATGCTGACAAGAAATATCGATTCCCCTTCAACCTAAACATGTCGCTTCGTGTCCTGCACTGGCTATAGATACATTCCGATCTACTTTTGACAAATTAAGTTGTCAGGCGTTAGTCCAAGACGATTAGCGTTATCGGACCCTGTCCCACAGACCATCAGCAAAGGTCCCCCCGGGCAAGAGCGATTATTGCCCAGTAGGTTGTCTCTGAGTGATTCGGTAACACGTCCGTGATATTGGTTACATTGTGTTTCAATTAATTCCTGCATACGATTTCAGTCATTTCTGTTTTCACATCGCTTTTCATGACGAAATAATTATGAATTGTCGACTCGGATGCATTCAATACACCATATTTCTACATACATGTAATACGAAATATAAGTACGAAATGTGTTGGCCAGTGTGTGCCCGGAATCGCAGTAATTCTTTTTAGGTTTTAAGGGGGGGGGGGGTGTCTTATGTAACAATAGGGTGGAGTGTGTATAGAGTATCGTGCTGGGTATATATTTCTTGTCTTATTCTGTTAGGCACACCAAAGCAAAACAATAAATAATATATATATTTATATTAATAAAATCTTCAAATTGGTGACGAAATGGAAAGACTTCGTAGAATACCCAACTACCCTTCGCTTTCTTAGTCAACCTCACGCGTTGTTATGCGCAGTGAGGCAGTGATGTGTGTTTTCACAGAGTGCATAATTTAACAGCACACCTGCGATTAAAGTCTTGTGTCATGTCATTGGTAATGTCATTGGCTTTAATGAACATTGCTGATTTGGACGGTACGATCGAGCTTTATCTACAGTGTGATTCAATTTATACTGATAATTCAATCTACACTTCATATGATTCGACAGATGGCTACGTCTACGTCTAAAGGTTTCTTCTCAGCGGTATTGGCGCCAAATTAGTGGCGGGATATTTGGTAAGAATATTCATTTACGTCTTCTACGTGCACGCACACACAAAGCATTTTGTCGACATTTAACCGCGAGGTTTAATACCGTCAAATATTTGTTATAGGTCGTTGAGTATTGAGCATTGAGTATTCAACTTTGGTTTAATGTTGAAGGCTTTGAAATGATTCTAAAGGTCAGCGATGAAGCCGTGGTTTCGGTGCTCTAAACTGCCTTTATTTTGAGAACATATACGTAAATCTAATTATCCTTATTCGAAAGTAACTCTCTATATAGGCCTACCTCGACAACAAAATGATACATGCTTCCATTAGTCGAACTGAATGGGAAAGGGTTTAAAAGATGGGTATGGTAGAGCGCTATAATATTTCATGTTCGGTCGTGATGCATCGTATTTCAGTTTGCCAGACGCGTAGACATAATGAGCTTGAATCACGTCTATACAGCGCACGCAAGGCGGCTTCTAGCGATCTTCTGAGCGGGAAACATCAATGCACGACGGACACGAACGATTGAAAATTGTGCAATATACAACATCATCAGGGACCATGCAAATGAATTACGCCGCGGGAGAACCAGAAGGGAAAACAACAACTTCACTCGTCTCTAGTTCTTCGTCCTCAGCAAACATTTTTAGAACATGCCTATGAGCTTGATGAGGCGTTGCGGCGGCTGCAGACTGCGCTTGATGTTACTGCCGCAAACAAATAATACATGGAAACGCAACACGGGCAAGAGTTTGCCCTTGTGCGATGCAATATGTCTCCGCGTTGGCGAGAAAACATGGCCAAGCTGCGTAATATAGGTCCGTGTGTATACATGTAATCAACGACAAACGACTAAATATATTGACTATCTTGTGAAAGAAATTCATCACGTGCCCCCCGTCTGAGGTCCGTGCCCCGGGTTTCCCCATTTGAAATTCAGATTGCACACAAACAATACATCAGTTGCCATTCAGTACCCACTGTAAACCAAATGGTGCACCCCAGGGGGCCCCCTACAAATTCAACCCTAGTTAAAATACTTAAAATAGTTGTCTTTACAAAATATGCATTTTGAAGGAAAACAAAAATGATAATTTATCATCATCATTACAATGTATGATTACTTGTTTAAATTAAGAAATTAACATTTCATTCTATATACATAATAAAACAAAAACATTCATACTCAATAATGAAGTCCCTCAACATTAACAACTACTATACAATAATATAGTATTGATCCCAAGCTTTCTATGGAAATAACAACAGCGACCATTGTTAAAGGTAGTATTACACCATTTGCAGATATCGAAAATATTTACTACCGAATTATGAAAAAATATCTTACTCATTTGAAAGTAAATAATGATTGTAGGCATCCAGCAAAATGATTGCGCTAGATATCCTGTAATTATTCCGAAAAATTGAATTTTATAATGAAAAATTCGCGATCGCCGTCCGGCGAGCGCGAAAAAACAAAGATAACATAAGAATAACTGCTCGACGCCGGTGGAAAACAAACGCTGTTCGTGCTTTTCTCGGCATCCATGATTGAAAAACTTCGGACAGGTCAGTTAAACGATATTTACTATTAAATACAACCCTCCAAATCTACCCATTCATGATAATTCAAGCAATTACCAATGGTGTATCCTACCTTTAAACATTATTTACAATGAACGCATACTGAGAAAGAATTAATTTTGACGTGCGCGTTGGCGAAAAGTGCCCCCTTAAGAAACCGGAGACTTTCTCGTACCCCAGGTGTATGTGGCAAATCGATTCTGAAGAGGAAATCCGCCAACTCTAGAGTACATCTCGAATGACGTAGATAAGGGGATAGCCAAGGCAAGGCCCAACAGCAGACAGTAAAATAAATGAATATGAAATTCATATCGTATACAAATACATTCACATAGGTATGGCCTATTTTAAGTGGATGAGTCTCTTTATGCCAAAAAAGAGCAACAAAGTGTGGAAGATTCAGCCTCTCGCACTGAAACAAGACGATCCGATCTCTTCACAGTATGAATAATAGTTGGGATGGGTAATAGTTAGTCCACTGCAAGGCAGTATTAATGCCTCTTTATAGGCGTTTAGAAGTGCCATAGCCCAGACTGGGTTCGAACCCACAACCTGCAGAATTATCAACAGACCACAAATTAATTCAATGCTCAAGACCAATTCTTAATTTGGTAATATTGAGCTAACAGTTGGTAACATTGGTCGATTTAACTGTGATGGACGATGTGGAGTGACTTAAACAGTGAACGTGACTTACCGTTATGTTAATGTTTGTCAGGTTCGATTTGTATAGGCAGTGTCATCCAAATCGTTACCGCGCGAACTCGCCGCAATTTTAGGCTTATCGAGCCACGGCCGCCATGTTTGTTGCACGTGCTTTGTATCTATGCAAAGAGTATAGAATGTGCTGTTCGCGACTATAATGCTTGCACAATTCACGCGGTAGCCACTAACACTAATTGGGGAAAACGATTTTAACCACGAGATACAAGTTTAAAGCAATGATCTAAACGAAACTAAAACAGACCATGTAGTTGTGATTAGTTTCGGGCATAAATTAGAATACATCGGTCCAGATATTTTAATGGCAAGTCACGTAACTTTCATGTTCATGCAATCATAACTTCGATACCGAAAACCGCGTTTGGGAAATGATTGTTTCGAATTAGCATAACGCGGTACGCCATCATTAATTAAGGTCAAGTAGGTCCGATGGGCCTGCTCGATCTCGTAACAACCTCGGCATCGCTGATGCACTGACCAAACAGTTTTCCCCTGGGGACAAGTTTGCAGACTGACCGAGCCGCATCAGTCTATTAATTATGGTCATCCGAAAACCCAAGTCCACGTGGTGCATTTATTATTACACACATTTTACAATGATGATGCCTCAAATCAAATTTAGACGCGTGGTGCGGAAGTAACTATGGGCGCCCCGGTGTACGGACATCTCTAGCGCTAGCGACGACCGTGTCGAACGCGCCGGTCTAGCCCGGGGAAACGCGTTAATTAACGGGTGGGGGTAAACGAGTTAGAACCACGACGGCCTCGCGGTCGAAGCTCCGAATTGTACCTCCGGCTTTCTTTTTTCCATCTTATAACCGAGTTTAATCACAAGTGTTCAGCAGGGGGTTTCTGAGAAGTGGAGAGGACGCAGAAATTGGTGGCTGGAGTAATAAATTGAGAAGACATATTTGTAGGTGTTTTGAATACATGCATTAGGGGACTGCATAACGTATTATAATTATTACAAGTATTTTTTGTTTACGCGTCGCATTCATCCTGATTACAAGTTTTAAAAGATATCTACATTTTGCTTCTTAATGAAACCAGTGTTTTCTTAAGGGCGTTGATCTTTTCGGTTTTAATGTCACGGCACATGGTTGTAATAGTTGGGATTTCTTGCCCTCTTGAAGCAGAGCGCGCCCAACCTCTCTATTTTCTCCTTTGGTTATAATTATTATAGCTGACACGTTTGACTAGAAAACAACTCAAGTTCTATAATAATATTAAACGGTACACGGGAATTAAGCAAGTCAAAAAGCCAGAAATTGTTGGCATAGTGTTTTCCGAGTGTATAATTTTCAAGAACAAGAAAAACAAGTCAATATTTTGACCATGTTGTTTAAAGGACCAAGATAAATCAAATGTCGTCAGGTTTTGTGTATACAATATTCCAACATCGAGTGTTATAGCAGCGGAACCCGTGAAAGGAAACACTTGTGTTGGGGCGGCGGCCATTACGAAAAGAAAACAAACATTGGTTGGGTTAATGGATTTCGTAACTGGATTCTGCTTGGTCGACTGCCTTAACAGGAATTGGATTTAAAGAATTCGTGCTCAGCATGTTCAGACGTCAATTAGATGCGCGACCGGACTACGTGTTCCTTACAGTGTTATACTAATCATGTTGTCTGCATACGGTGGCACGTGGTGTATCGAGTAGGTTTCGTCTGGTACAACGTGTTGACAAAACTATATGATTTATTTTCAATGTTTCGGTCATTCTGATATCACTTCAAACACAAAGAGAACACGTACATATTATGGTGTAGTTTCTGCACAGAAGTTAAACATTATACAGCAGCCTAAATAAAACAGTGAAATATTAGTTTTATCACCGATCAGCTGCCGCAATTTACATGCCAAAGCGTGAATTTCATCTCCTTTCTGGGCATTTTATTCACATGTTCGATCAAATATTAAACGTCCTTGAAAAATGTACCGAGCTGACAGAAAAGCATTTTTCCCACGTAACTGGCCTACAAAGATTTAATGACGTCAGAGCAAGTTTTTTGTTCCACAAATTCGTAAAGTGGAACATTTAAACCTGCGAGTTTCGAAGCAAATGTCATATGCTGACCTCAAATTCACTCAAATGCACGGTAGGCGTAATTACAGACGTACTTTGTGACAAAAAAAATGATTGCAAATCTTGTCCCGTAATGAAATGGCTGTACATGTCATCGACTTGACATAGTCCGTTTCTTTATGCAGTGAAATTTCGACGTCGCTTCTTTATTATCTAAACTGAAGGTTCATGTCATCATCGGTTTTCGTATTGATTTGTATGATAAGTTTCAGGCTACAGACAACCTGCCTGTTTTCTTTATTTTACTGCAGTCGAATCAATGGAGTGTTTCTACTGTCCAGCCACTTCAACCAGCGAAAAGGAATGCAAGCAAACAGGAAACATACAACAATGTACTGTGGGCTTTAATACGTGCTTTACACAAATCAAATACCAAGGTAAGTAACCAGAATTTGAAAGTATAAATCCCACTCACTATAGTATCATTATGTAACTCCATGTAAAACATTAAATTCGAAGTAAATAGGCGTGTTTTAAACGACACCATACGTTGTGTGGTTCTGAATTAACCATTTGAATATAGACTCAACGTTCCGCGCGATCAGCATGCTCTGAAAATCCCCATATCCTGCTTTTTGGATGTATTTAAAATTCGTTTTTTTTCACCCCCTCCCAAAAGAAATGCTAGATCTAGCAAAACAATAATAGTTAGTTTGCAACTATTAACCAGATTAATTATATTTCCAGGTGGAAGTAACTTTCTACCGAAGAAGGTAACGCGAAGCTGTGTGGACGACACCTTTTGTTCCGCGGAGAAAAAGACATACAACAACGGAGCGTGCCTAGCGAGCGAAGAAGACTACGTTTGCGTCTGGTGTTGCCATGACAACAACTGCAACATCTTGTCGTCTGCCCAAAGGTCAAAGGTTAATCACATTTTGCTGTTGGGAGGAGTCGTCATGGTAACATATCTGAGCGGAGAAATTATGTGGCACTGGTAGAATACAATGTCCGGTTTACTCTAAGACGTTTTGGTCATCAAGTGGTGCGAAATCGCGGTTTTACTTCATCCAAGTCGTGCAACATGCGAGGACAGTTTCATCCGATCACAACAGGATGATTGTGTGTTTGTATAGTGTAAATGCTCATCAACGAAGGATTTAGACTTGATTAACTTTCGCCGCAAACTGACATATTAAGTTCCCATGTTGGTCGGAATAAACTGATGTCATTGAAGTAACTAGGGAAATAGGCCAATGGTAACACTGGAACCAGTTGAGAGCTAGGCACATGCGATTTCGCTTACGCATTCCTGGTGTTACGTCTGCAAGAATAGTAACTAGAACATTGGATTGGAAATACTACAGAAGTTTGTTTCCTCTGAACGAAAGATGAACGTATTTGTCACGCCTCCAACGGCATAACGATATGAACTACCGGAGTCTCGTCAACGTATCTGTCAAAATATGCATTGTCAGACACTGTTATTAATGCATTGTTGGAAACCTGTGAACAATTTCCAAAACGGGGTTACGTTTGTAGACCAATAGTAAATAGATCCAAAGTTGCCTACGCCGGCCAAATCGCAGTTTGTCCATTAGTTTTGTCTATATTTATCTTTTTCTGTGGCTCATGCTCTGTACTGTTCAAATAGATAAAATTTAACAAAAGAGAAGATGGTACAAGTATAATGTAAAAGAAACCTATACTTTAATTTGTAAAAGTTTTATATTCTTGGTTTCACTTATTTGATGTTGACAGCTTTGTACCCAGTCATCAATCTCGTGTAGTGGTTCTTGTATTTGTCAAGGCGCTTATTAGGTTACCTTACCCAGTTTTACCTTCAGCCCTGCTCTATGGTTAAAATAACCCACAAGAACATTTGGCGAAGAGCAATATAAGACGTTAACGAAAGCCGGATTCGAACAACAGACCTTTCGATTCATAGCTCGCCTCTCTACTAACTAGGCTATTGGCGAGTTGGTTGAAGACAGCAGTTCTTTATAGTTCTTTAATGTAGCTGAGTTGCCATTGTTCTTTCTCATGAATATACATTTACGCACTACCCAGCTGCTAAACAAACAATTATTAATGCAGTGTTACTAGAGTAGTTAGGTTTGTGTAATCGTGTACACCGTCATTGCCTAACTAAATTTCCCTTCAGTTGATATCAAACGATGCACCTGTACTGTAAATGGCAGAAGAACAAAAATGAGTAAAGTTCCCTCAAATCGTTTTATATCTTGAGATAAGAACACCTAATCCTTTTTATGGAGCTTAATAATTTCCCATTCCGTCCTAATTTTGTAGCAAGGAAATAATGTCTACGTCAAGAATAGGGACAGCTAACAAATCTGTCCAACTGTGGTTCCTCGTAATCCAGGGTCACTTTCAAATAAAAGTCTTGGTGATACATTACGTGTAACCATGGGCAACGGGTTCACCCTCCATTATAAGGTTGTCGGTAATTGTATCTTTTCAGTAGTAATGAAAGAGACATAGCCATGTAATGTGTAATATAATCTGGAGGATAACTGTGTGAAATACATTCTAAATGGGCCAATAATCGCAATACGCATTGTTGAAAATGGAGAAACAGACAAATTTTAGTTTTTGAAACACTTGGCATATTGTTGGTAATATGCTCTTTAATACATGTCTGTTAACAGAGCAGACAGTGTCATCATTTGTAAAATCAATACAAAAATTAATAATTTACTGTATATGTACTTTGATTTTACAGCAATTATATACTTCAATTCTGGTGTAACAGAGCACCATTCAATCAGATGCAAACATAGGATTTGTGGTAATCGTTATAGACAAATCTTATGAAAGAAAATACTCATCGAGAGAAAACAAACAAACTAATCCCAGCAATGTCTACTTGAATTGAGAAATTCAAGCAAAATATTTTATGTGCAGTTTAAAAACAGTCAATTTCTGGCTTGGGCATCCGTTTCAGCAATATGTGCATAATACATGCATTGATAAACAATAATAGCCCTCCATTAGATCAGAAAGCTTACATCAGCTTACGTGTCGGTGTAATAACAATGCCACCATATTAATCCAATAAATTACAAGTCAAATGACTTCTTGTTTACAAGTAACATCGTGAAGTACTGGAACTTGTCATTTGAGTAGATTGAGTAGATTGAAGGACTTTTGTTACTAAAAAGTGGTTTATCTTTTAGTGATGGTTGACAATCACCACAGGGTACTTTGCTGTGAAGGAATAAATTGTTTGCTTCTAAAAGGACTTGGTCATTGACAATCAGCCAGAGTTTTAGAGAAATAGGAAATGCACAGTACAGAATGACACAAAATCAACTGGTTAGAACTGGTTGAGACTGGTTAGAACTGGTTGAGACTGGTTAGAACTGGTTGAGACTAGTTAGAACTGGTTGAGACGGGTTAGAACTAGTTGAGACGGGTTAGAACTAGTTGAGACCAGTTAGAACTGGTTAAAACTGGTTATGACTAGCTATATCTGGTTTTGACTAGCCAGAACTAGCATTTCATCACAGCTTAATCTTACGAACACAGGAGTGAAATAAACACCACATGAAGTTTAAGCAATTGTTTCGATAATTAACAAATGCTCTGACAAATTGATGTCTCTGTTATTCTGAACAAACACTGATAGATTACCAATCATTTGCAAATAGACAACACTTGGGATTTAATTGGCAAATCTTTTCTTGTTAAGACATTTTTCGGTTCTAAGCAAAACTGTGTGTGCTTAGCAGCTTTAGATAAGTATTACCTGATCATTTCAGAGAGTGTAAAGTAAAACACAGCTGCAAGATAGACCCAGGTAATTTGTCAAAAAAATTGAGGGCTGCATCATTTCGTCAATAATTTGTCTTCATTAAAAACAAAATACTACCCTCCTTCAAACTGCACTCCCCAAGATACTTCCATACCTAACTCATTTGGCTATGTAGAAGAAGATGTAGCCTGTTCTTTCCCTTTCTTCTCTGACTGCTGACTCTGTTATGCAGTTGACTTGGGAGTCATCGTACTTCAACCAAGAGGACTTCTTTCTGTCGTAGACATCGCTGATGTAATGACCTACTGATGAGGTACTGCCTATGTGACTGACAATACTGGTCAGGCGGTAAGATGAGGGCAGGTGACCAGTCTATCAAAAAAAGGTAACATTTTGTTAAAATGGTGAAATCGGTATTTGAGGTTTTGCATGTCAGAAAGTAAAACACACATGAGGGCCGGCATGAGTCAATTCAAAATCTACAAAAACTCGGGAGGTCAACAGCAAGACCATAATACTTCTTAAGAATGTTGTCAAATATATATTTGGAACAGAGCTACATGTATTTGAAAAGCCATACAATGTTAAATAAATTAATGGTTAATAAAAAACAAATAAGAAAAATGAACAATAAACCAAAGCACACAGGAGATTATTAAATATAGAATTTAAAATGCAATCAAAAGCCATACAACCTCCAGTCCAGCACTTAAAATCTTTAAATCATGTGACTGCCGGCAAACAGGCAAACAGACAAACAAAAACCACGACAAGCAAACAAACAGACAAACACACAGACAAACCTCCGCATTCTTTGTCAGTTCTTTGGTCACATCATCGTCGGATTCCTCCTCAATCTCCATCGGCTCAACTGTGTCATCTTCATCTTCATCTTCAAGACAAGTAAAGCTCTCAGAAAACTCTGCAAGGCAACATCATACAGCACGTATTAGAACACCACCTTTGAAATTGTTTACATTGTTTGACATGTACACATCCAGTACATTCATTGAGAAGTTGTCCATATGCTGTAAATGTAAAGTGTTGGCTAAACATTTAAACTGTGTGAAAATTGTGCTAAAAGTTTAACTCACAAGAATGTGGTATTACTTTGCATGACATTCTAGTGAACCTATAAAACCTGGACAAGTTGCAGACATTTTATCAGGTATAAGTTGCGGGATTCTGAACAACTTTCCCGCAATCGTCCTGCAATAAAGTTATCAGTGAGTCAAGCAGTTGCTAATGAAAATTTCCCTGAAACATGTCCAGGACAAATGTAGAGCTTCTTCAGCACAAATTAAAACGATTCTGACCACAACTTGTCCAGATCTCGTCCCTGATATCAAGTGACACGGTTTTGCTCGTACAGGGACAAATGAGTAAATGTTAAGACGATATCACAAACCTTGTAAGCTCATCTGCTTAGCTTGTTTCAAAGCATCTTCCTCTTTTTTTGCAATTTCTTGAGCATCTAAATAAAAACAGAATGTGAAATAAGAGTGATTAAAGAAAGACCAGCTGAGAAATCTCATAATTAGATGCAGGTATTAAACGCAATGCAGAAATTGAAACAACTTTCTGACAAAATCTGAAATGATGGGGAAAATGATAAAATAAATGAAGGTAAATAAAAGCATTTCCTTTAAATTACGAATAAAATCAATGCAAAAAATAGCAAAGACATATTATGCAACAAACTTCTAAAGCCTGTTTTGATGACTAGATTCTGTTCTATTTTAACTGTACTTCAAGTTCTTTTTGTTTATATTCTTAATGAACATTTTCAATCAGCATTACCTGTACCGAGTTCAATCCTGGCCAAATCAGGAACAAACTGTAAATTTAAATTTCAAATATTTAGAATGAAACATTTTGTGAACAATCAATGACCAATCAACTGTATCGTACCTTGCAAACTAAGTTCAGTTGCTCTCCGTAGTTCCTCATCCTCTTTCGCTTTCAGCTCCTCATAGGTTGGCTTCGCTTCACCATTCACCCCTACTTGCAAAGTGCTGTGGTCCTCCTCCTTAGTTATATCCAAAACAGTGGCCTGTACCAAATTAGGTTTGACTGTTAAGAGAGGGGTGGACATCAGGTTACTGTCATGACCGGCGTTTTGGTCGTTTGGAGTCTGCTTAACCGGGGAGAACATTTTGAAGATGGATGTTTTTACATCGGCCCACCTACGTGGCTTCGTCCTGTTACCCTCGAGACTTCGGGCATCGCTCGTAAGGTCAACTGCGCTATCATTCGTACACTGAGCATGCTCAAAAGGAGTGCTTTGATTGGACACCAGTCCATCTCCTTTGAATCTCTTATTAGGAGTTCCGTTCTTGTGCGAGTCGACGCCTATATGGTTGCCTTGTGAGAGGGCGTTGTCCAGAGCCTGATAGGCTTCACTGGTCCCCCGTCTCTTAAGTGATACAAACTCTTCCTTGTCAATGTCTTCCGATACATTTCTCTCATTCCTTATTTCTTGGGGAATGTCAGGGATATCTTCTGATAAGCAAGGAGTTGTAGGATGCTGGGTTGCTTGCAGCGTTGAGATGTCTTGAGTGCTGATGGCCAAGACATAGGCCAGTTGCTGTTCTTCTGTCATCTCAGTGATGGAGCAATCAGCATCTTGTTTACTCTGCTCCATAGCCTGAAGAAAGATGACAGAAACACAAGACATTTGAATTAAGACCAGACAGCAGTCATGGGTACAAACAAATTATTGGATTGAAATAACAACAGAATTGTAGCACAAATTTGGTAAAATTTACAATGTAATAATTAATTAATTTGGAATTAAAAAAAGAAATAACAATACAAATTCAAAAATAAGAGAATATAAGATTCATTAGAACATTTTAAAGCAACTTTGGAAAACAAGCAAACATCTGACTCAAGTTGTTTCACACAATAGGAAACAATAGTACAGCATGCAAAGATTGTGAAATTGTTAGACGTGAATGCAATTACGAATAAAGATGGATTACAAATGGAGCACAGATGCCTCAACCACTCAATACCAGGTTATCTGGCGTCAACTGGCCTACTTTAGTTCCATAGAGTGGAGGAAAATGACTGATGGTAGAATTAATGCAATGTTTGATAGTAGAATGATGGAAGAGATGACACAAACAAACGATCGTTGCACTTTACATTGAGTCTGTGTGTATGACAGGCATAACATTTACACAGACGTTAAGTTATTGATGTTTTTCGACTGGTGTCGGTATAAACTACCTGTCAAATAAACGTGATCTTGTGCAAAATATAGTGATCAAGAATGTTTCTCCTACAGTGCTAGATTTTGGAATATAAACTGAAAGTGTCATTTTCAAGCCAAAGACAACAGCAAACATGGCACGAACACAACAAATTTACAAACCCAACAACTTTTGTGATGCAAACATTATTCCCAAAGTTTTTGCATTAAATTTTATGTGATAATTTGAAGCTCATCAACAATAAGGTTCAGTAACCTTGATAGATGGGTTATTCAGTGACAAAATCAAGAGAAAAAGTCAACATGCATGTTGTTTGCAAACTCCACTATAAGACGTGCTCAATGTTGAGGAGCATTACATCAACATGCATCTTGTTTGCAAACTCCACTATAAGACGTGCTCAATGTTGAGGAGCATTACCTTCTTGATTTCTTCCTCCTCTTGTTTCCGCCTCTTTTCCTTGTCTAGCTCCACCTTCTCTGCCTCCTTCTTACTCATCTCTAGGATTCGATGGGTCTCGTCATTGTCCGAGTCTGGGACGCTGTCTAGGAGAATGGCTTGTTTCTGTTGCTTGCTAAATCAACACAAATGAGCAGTAAAAAGACCAAAAAATGATGGAAACACACATTTATTAAATTAAATTTGACAAGAGATCTAAAAGACGAATGGAAACAGAAAAAAAGAAAAGATTGTTAAATGATCAAAAGTTTTTCTTGTAATTATTCTTATTTTGTATTCAGGCAAAACGACCTAAAGATAACAAATGAAATGAAAATTATGTTTACCATAAGTCAGGTTCTTTCCTCACCTTTCACTGCTCTGGCCCGGGTTCGAATTCCACCTGGGCCAATATGTGTGTTGGTAACATGTCTTTTTCTGTTTCAAAGTTATGCAAGTAGAGAATGAGTGCATACCCCGTATTACTGCCATTGTACTCCAACCGTTTCCGTGACACGAAGTTGAAACGAGATGGGTTGCCTGACTGGCTGGGTGTCAATGCATTGCCGTCCGTCAGTCCAATAACAGGCCTCAGACCTCTGTCACCACTCAGAGGTCGTTGAGGGCTCGGGGCTCCATTGATTAACGATGTTGACTTGGACATTGGACCCTCCGTTGTCTTGGAGCAATGGTAGTGAAGGCACAGGTATTTAGGGATGAGAATACGACGTCGTAATTTGGCATTCTGAACAGCGTCGGTGTCAAACCGATAACGCTTGAGGTGAATGATGATTACCCTGCGAGGTTGATGGTTGGAAAGATAAATTACAGCATTGATTAAAGAATATTTCTTGATTAGACTTCTTGGAAACACTGAATTAATTAAATGTCTGTCGTTTGTATACCTGGGTAGCCTAGTGAAGGTATGGGTGACCGTTGCTTGTTTGCTGTTACATTGACTGCAAGCATACTCTATGACCTCAGCTCGGAAGAATTGCTCCAGTGCTGTCTGCATAGATCCGATGGGGTTTGAGGAACTGTAAAAACGATTAAGAGAAACAGCGAAAGAAAATGCTAATTTCAATTGATGTGAATACAATTTTCTCTTCATACAATAAGTATCGTGATACGTATCGTATTACGTATCGTGATACGTATCGTATCGTGACAAAGTGCTATCGTTACAACCCTAGAATGGACATTGTGATTGCAATTAACAGGTGCACGTCAGGCGCCCATCAGTATAACTCACCTTCTTGTAGGCATGTCCAATGACAAATCATAGAACTGTTCAGCTTTTGTGATCACCTCCCCACACTGCTTACAGACGATGGAATGCATGACCTCAAACTCAAAGTTCTTGACTACCGGACATGGGTGGACATCTTTAAGATCCTTCTCACTCTCTCTCTGTAGGGTGTCATCAGGAGGGGTGTCTTGTAACCTCTGTCTTGCCTTGTCCCAGTCGTCTTTGAGTTGGTCTAAGCACTGACACAGAAACTCTTGGGCATCCTGTGAATTTGGAGAAGTCAAGTAGTTAACCCTTCAGTCACTGTAGCGCTTGAAAGCGCTTGAAAGCGCCCCGTCTTTTACTCCCTGAAACACCCACTGCACTGTGGTATTATTGATACGTCATAATGCCTCCAACTCCATGCAAATAAATCTGAAAACTCACTTGTTGCATAAATCCAGAGAATCGAGTAGCCGTTGAGCATATCGCTTGCTTGACTCGTTGTAGCTGAGTCTCTACCTGGTCAGATGATTGGTTGCGTTGCTTGGCAAAAAGCAGGGAAGCTAACGCCCTAGCAACAAAAATGTGCCAATTAATATTCATTAGGATGCCTTATACATATTGATGACGGCTAACAATAAATGTACAGGGTGTCTCAAAAAAAAGTATACCCATTTTCAAATTCATATTATTGCAAAACTACTGAGTATTTCAGAAAAAGAAAATGTCTGTGGAAAGAGTAGAATGTCCTTTGTCCAATGGTATAAGGTTCATTAGGTCATTGCCATGGGTGACACATTATTACAGCTAATTAGAACTGTACTTACTTGTAGAGATTGTCTTTCTGCATATGTGACAGAAGGCTACCATTGAGTATATCCATAGCAAACTGATCCAATCCAAATAGAGACTGCAGGATGGAATTCATATAACAGGTGTTACCTAAATTAGAAAACCTGTCCACAAACGGAGAAAAGAAATCAAGAAAATCTATGAATATCTACAGATTCTGTCAAAATAATAAAAGCCATCTCATCATCCAATTCAATCAAGTGACTGTTTATAATAGATTACTAAGGGACTCATCCTTATAGGAGTAACTGAAATGTCTTGGTACTTATTGCCAAAGCATGGCTTCTTAGGTTGAGATAGACTCAGGGGTCATGTGTTAATGGATAACTATTGGACTCACCCTTGTAAGGAAAACTGAGATGTCTTGATAGCCGTACTTGGGACGTTTCTATGACTCCAACCCATGTACTTATTGCCAAAGCATGGCTTCTTGGGTTGAGATGGACTCAGGAATCCTGGGGTACGCTTGATTCCTGTAGTAATGTTGATGTTTGTTTGTCTGAAAGATTGACGAACAATATAAGGTATAGGTTAATCCCTTACTCATTATGAAGTTGTCAGCAAGAATCTCTCCTAAATTCTGTAAAATCCTTCATTGTGCAATAAATTGATATAAATTGATTTGTGGTATTTCAACTTTAAAAATTCAAACCAACTGCCAAGTAAAAATAAAAAAATAAACAAAAACAATTATTTTAAAAACTCTTAAAATGCTGTTTAAGCAGTACTATAAAAGAGAAATAATTAAATAAATCAATTAAAAAATATATTCAGATTTCATTTGGCAGATTTTACAGCAGTTAAAAACACAATAATATTCATAATTTTCTAATTGTACCAAAGATTTGACCCGTTTTCCAGCCACCAACGTACCTTGGTTGTAGGAGTGCGTCTGTGGCCATATATCCAGCAGCCTGGCGCCCTCTACTGTAGAAGCCCTTCACACCAGAGACAAGCTTTGGGGCAGCTGACAGGGGTGACACAATCGCAAACAGTCAATTGAGTTTGTTTTAACAATTTGAAAACTTGATATATTACGGCAAGTTTAGGCGAGGATCATTAGCTAACTTTCTTTGGCGCCCTTGGCTAGAAACCATCCTTAATCCTGCCAAATTCTCCAATTACCATCATGTAAAATTGTATTCAACCTCAATCCTCCAAAATCACCCATCTGACGATTTCAGAAGACGGGATTTACAACAGAATGTAAATTCAATCCTAGATTTAAAATTGCAAACTAAAAGAAACAAGACATCATACACCACTCACTGTTTTCCTTTCGTTCCTCAAGCTCTTGTTGTTTCTCCTGAAATGATGACATGAATAGAGACCCACCCTCTTCTTTCCTCATCTCAAGCGCACTCTTGCCTCTGGAAGCACCGCCTCCCTTTGGGATCCTTCAAGAAGAGAGTTGAAATCGATCAGTAGTCATTCTTTCTTCTAGTATTTCAAATTCTAATCCTACTATTGGAAGATAATTAGTTTGTTTATTCCCCTAACCACCCTGAGTCCATCAAAATCCATTTCCTGTTTTGGAGGATTTTAGTGGATTCACGATACCTCCATATTGAACCAACTGGAGGAGTGTGATGGATTGAGGATTTTAAGCCTAGCGTTACTGCAGGAGTGTGATGGATTCAGGATACAGACATTCAGGTGATGGACTGTGATGGACTCTATGGAGAAACGCACTGCAATTTTTTGTATGCCACCTAGGTATCCTGAATCCGTCACAGTCCATCAAACTTTTGCTGGTGGAGAATGATGGACTCAGGATCTCTCCAGAATGTATACTGGTGGAGTCTGATGGACTCAGGACACCAGCAGTTTTTGCAAACCAAAATTGGTGGACTGTGGCGGATTCAGGATACTTTCTAGTAAAAGGGGTGAGGGAGTTAGGGTTAGGTGTGGGTATCTACATGATGTGTGTAGTCTATGAACAACTACATGGGAACTGACTAGGTGCATTAAATTGTTCAGAATTGAACAAAGAAACTGACTGGACTGGGCTTGAACTGGCGACCGTCTGATTATTTGATACTTGTTGCTGTTAATTTTGTCTTAACACCCAATAAAACACCTGTGACCATGAAATCGCCGAATATAAATGCGACAGGTTAATTCCAAGCTCAGAGATGATTCCTTACCTGTTATTGCTGCTGTGTTTGTTTTCCTTGTCGACTTCACCCGGTACATCTGTAAAGATCAACCCAGACAGGTCGACCATGGCCTCATCACTTCCTGCACTTTCTTCCTCTTGATTTTCCCATTTTTTCCTAGGTTCCACTTTGAGCAGACCTTGGGTTGCTTTGACATGACTAGGAGTCATCATTGGATTAGGAGAACTCTTCTCTGTGGTCTTAGGGGTGGAGAGTTTCTGGGGTGTGTATACTGTGGATGGTTTCTGGGGTGTGTACACCGTGATGGTTCTGGGGATAGCTGGAGGAGCGCGAGCTCGAGGAGTAGTATTCACCTGGTGGTTGCCTTGAGAGTTCCTTAAGCCTGGACTCTGCAATAACAATAGTTATTAAAGGATCTAAATCTGAAGATCTGAGGAGTTGGCTAGGCATCTATCAGAAAACATCACACCAACTTGTTTAGTTAGTTTGGGGTATTATATATGTGTGGTACTTGGCAATGATGGACAAGCAGACCAACGAACTGACGAACTGACCAACCAACCAACAGACCAGTTATTTCAACTTACTTGCTTAATTGGGGTGTATGCTTTAGGTTGAGGTGACATTAAGCTCAGTTGTGCCGATGTATTAGGCCTTTTATCTGTAAGGTGACAACATGATAAACAAAGTCAACAAGTTGCAATTTGAAGTTAACATTAACAACATTTACTTGCTCTTATCCAAACAACACCTTCACGTAATGTTTGAACCCAGCTCTGTAGTACTTTGGTTGCTTTGCATATAGTACTTAGGTTGCTATGCATATAGTACTTTAGTTGCTATGCATATAGTACTTTAGTTGCTATGCATATAGTACGCTGGTTGCTATGCATATAGTACTTTGGTTGCTATGGATAGTACTTTTGGCTGTAAACAGCATAATAGAAAAAATGCCATGTGACTCGCTCTGGTATGTTATAATACTGTACATTATACACGTCAATCAAGCACCCACCTCTCTTTCGTTCTTTTTTCAAGTCTTCCAGCAGAGCAGCGAAGCGAATGATATTGGCAGGAGGGTTAAAATTTGGGTTTTTCCCATTGATTTTGGCAGTCCAACTGATGTTGTCCCCGTTACTAAGATTAATAGTGCATCGGGGTGTGGCATTATTGAAGATCACTCCTTTAATCTGATTAGTCACCTGAATTGTAAAAATGAATACAATTGGTCAACAGGAACAAATATGCAAATATAAAAGCACTCTTTGCAGCTATTTTAAAAGTTTAGAGACTTTTTGTTTATTCTGTTACTAAATTAAAACATCTTTAAGATTATTGCTTCATGTCCTCATATTAACACTATAGCATAGGATATAGCACATCACAACATACCACAAATTTTTTGCAGGGTCCAATGTTGAAATTGACCAGGCACACCACCTGTCCAGTTGGCGTCGTGGCCAATTCTAGGTTGCCTATCTTCCAGCTAGTCTGGCCAGTCTCAAGACTTGTATACTTGACACTTCCTTGCAATCTACACAGCGTCTCATAGATACCTACGTAGTTCGTCATTGCTGGGGTCTACAGAAAACAAACATGAAAACTTCAGTTTGATTGTTTTGAAGGATTTGTTTGTTTTGTTTAAACCCCCTGGTCAATAAATAGTAGTAAAAGTAGAAGCAAAGTAAAAAGAAATAGATCATGATTCGCAACATCATTTACCAAGTTGCGCCATTTTAAATGTTGACGCGAGTCTGTGAAAAATGCGACAAAAGCTTTCTCAGAATTGAACGGGAAGTTTAACTTTTCATACGAATCGTAACTAATCTTTAGCACCTTAATCTTTATCTTCGAATTCGATGTTCACTTGTCTCTCTAGTCTTGGCTTATCAATATCGAGTAATTTTGTGTGATGTAGTGTACTTCTTCTAGTTAAAACTCGAACTGGACAAAATGGTGACAGATAAGTCGCGCTTTGTAATGCTCCAAAAATATACAAAAAGACGCATACATTTGTTTGGATCATCAGTAGAACTTATGTACAACATGGATCTTTTTTACCGTATCGTATATCCTAATTTTTGAGGCAATAAATAAACCAAGTAATTATTGATTCGTTGCTAATCACAAAATGTAAGGCCTAGACCTAATTAAAGTTCGTGCAACTGCAATTGCAAATGCAATTTGAAATGATCGCCAACGGTCATTACATGTATTATTATTATTTATTTATTATTTATTTATTATTTTAATAAATAACACAAAGTCCAGAAGTCTGTGAGTGACACGCCGTTGACAATTTTTAAATTTTAAACAGGGGTGGTTTTCGCGTGACGGGGTATTCTGCAATTACTTCAATAGTTACGTACCGATATGCTGACTGCAACTAAATCAAACTGTCATCTTACCGTTTCCTTCAACATGGACAGAAGAAAATCTTTTCAGTTTATCGACCATTCGACAAGATAAGTTTAACTTTGACGCGAAATTTAGGCAGCCATTTTGAATTGGCGCGAAATTGTCCACTGTTTATTGAGGGCGCTATCCAGCACGTGTGTCAGGAAAATAGTGACACTCTGACCAAGAGGTGGCGCTCTTAAAAATGCAGTAATTTTGTAAACAAGCCAAATAAAAGAAACGTAAGGTTGAGGCAAAATTCTCATAAATCTCAAGCTTATCAAGTGAAGTTTTGTATCTGAAGAGTAAGTAAGCAAGTGCTGTATCCACTGTGCACGTCACAGTCATTGACTCATTGGTTTAATTTATGTGGCGGATTCCAGGATAACAAATATGTTACATTTTGTTTAGTCATCACATTTAAATGCCGTCTGACCGTAGAACTTGTACAGGTGGCTGATGATGACGCGTATATAGTATGGGGTTCATATACTAGGCAGCATCGGGTGTTGGGGGGGGGGGGGGGGGGGGGTTATAGACTGGTTTCTGGTCCCTCCATCGTCCTTTGAATTTCAAATGTAGGGATACCACATTCATTTTGACTTTGTTGTTTTTTTAACTCTAAATACTAGTACTATTGTAGTACTACGTACACTCACTGCATGCACCAAGAAGATGGATGCCTCGGTGATAAAATTTGAGTGCGATAGTGAGATTGGTGGATGCAACAATCGACTTGATGATGCCAACATCAACCATGGAGGTAGCATCAACCAATGTGAGACTCAAGGTGATGCGGAGGCACTTCATTCTCAAGTAAGACTTAATGAGGAGGGATGATTGATACGTGTAGGAGTCAGATTTAGAGTATCAATCACCTCTATTTTCAACACAGTCCCATCCTGCAGTAAGACATAGTCGCGGTCATGGAGCATACAAATCCAGAAATTAATGCACAAAGTCTATGGAGAGTCATGAAAATGTTCTAACAAAATTGGAAATGTTTCTCAGTCCCATATTCATGTATTTTTAACATGAGCAAACTGTCACTTTTTAGCGTCAGGTTGCCACATTCTTTCCTAGATCTCTTCTGTGTAGAAGCTGTCGTCTTCAATTTGTTGGCAACAATGAGGAACAATCAACAACGAGGTCTGCCGACTTTCTTAAAGATTTAATTTCAAAACCTTTTGATCTAAAAAAAAAATTAATCCTTCTCATTTGCAATTAATTTTGTTTCAGATATTCCCACAGTACATGCATGTAGTATCAAGTTCATACAATGGTCAGTCTGCAGTGATGGACGACCAATTTGGTGAACAGACAAGTTCTGAAAACTCAGCGGTGAGTGCTCAGTATTTCTGCATTAATGGGCAATTCCAACTTGTACAAGGACGTCTAATGTCCGTGACGTAGACAACTGATTCAATATTGGATTTTTCCTTAACTACATAAATGCGAACTGTTTTATGGCACTTGTTACCTACAATTGCCCTCGTGCAACAACCTTTTTATTAGAGACATCAAGATGTCCAAAATTCTAAATCAGTTATCTTTTCCTTCACACAAATCACCACAGTTTTGGACCCCAGAAGGTTTTCAAGAGGCTTCATGCAATGACAACTGTACACAACTGCAGCCTCAACAGACGTCCAACTTTTCTATCAGACCACAGGTCTGTACAGATTTATTTTCCTGTCCCAAGACATCGAGGATCATATCCGATTAGGCTCACATATGTTCAATATATTAAAACGCATTCATTGTTTTTTTTTAGAATTTAGGTAAAATAAGTCTTGATGTTTAAAGTAAGGTATTGATGCCTTTCCTGTAAAGATTATTGAGCTAGGGTTTCCCCTCTCTCTAATTATCCCAACAGAAAAGTACCAAACTGTGGCTCGGCAGTAGACGCCTTAAAAGACGGTCGAGTATGTACGGTAGTAAGCTCAAGTGTCCACATTGCCCCGAGACATTCCTACACAAGCCCAGCCTGAGTCGTCACATCATGATCAACCACGGACCCAAGGTGTACTTCTGGTGCAAACGTTGCTGTCGCTTCTACAACCGGCGAGACAACTTGCGTTACCACTACCGCAACCACCACCCTAAGTACATCCGGGATCTGGATCACATCCAGGGGATTGGACGAAAGAGACTTCAACATGATGAGCAACCCTCATCTTCAAAGACCAACATTGGACCACTAGAGGAAAGCAACTGCAGTATACCCAGCAGCAGCGATCAACTTGTCAGCAGAAACGGCAATCAGGTAGTTGCAAGGTACAACACTCCACAATCTAGCAGCTACAGTACTAGCAGCACAACCACCACGACCACCAAAGTTGCTGCCAAGCCGCAAAATATTCAAGCAGCACAACTTACAAAGAGGGAACTGGAGGCGGTTAGCACACAACAGGAGACTTTGAGGACCGGGGGGAGTGCCTTTGTCAATACAAGGGTTGGTATAAGTAATCCCCAAAGTGCTGCAAGACAGAGTGGAATAAAGCCAACATCTGAGAGACAATTACCAATATTGTCTGTACCTCCAGCAGGTGTAAGTCAGGAGTCTAAGAGGCCCTGTGTGAAAGCACACACCATCCCATCTGCTGATACTAGAAGTAATTTCTTGACAGTTACAGATGTCTTGGCCTATCAGCTGCAGCGGGAATCTAATAAGGAAGACGAAGACATTGTTGAGATTTTAGATGACTCAAGCTCTGATGGAGAGCTGGAGCCCCCACTTCAAATTCCTTCTCAAGGACCAGGTGGCGAGGATGTAGAAAGACTAGAGCGTGGCACCCCATTCAAGGACTTGAAGATTGAGAAGGTGATGGAGGGTCAAGTCACTAGAGTCACAGAGGAGCACCAGACCTACATCTATTCCAAAAGCAAGAAAATTCGCACTGAGAGAAGAAAGCGCATCTACAACGTCCTTCATCTTGATGGGGTTGGCCAGGGAACAAAACAAACTTTGGCCGCAATGTCAACCAGCCCTGGCTCGAATGAGATACCGTTAGAAACAAATGTGAAAGGTCGGGTCACCAAGGTCACAGAGAGGTCAAGCAAGTACACATACTCATTGGGACAGAAAGTAATGAAAGAGAAAACATCAAGGGTTTATGATGTGATGTTGCTAGCTGGATTGACCAACATCTAAAGATTTCATTTAGATTTAATTTTCAAATTTTTAGACACTACATGTACAAAATGTACATGTATTTTTTTAAAGTTTTAATTAATAATGTATTGTAAACAAAGTCTGTGCACTTCATGTCTGAACTGTATATGGGCAACATTGTGTAGATGACTTATGTGCAGCGCCCCTAAGAAATTGATTGTAGTGCAATTTTAATGTGCTCACTTTGCAATGAGTTATCTAATACCATTTTGGTGGGTTTATTCACAAATATAAAGTAATTAAGTTTGTACTTATTTACTACATACAGTAACCATTATCAATACTCAAGATTTCGGGTAAAATGTTTCGGCATCTTTGATCCTGAGGCCAATTTCATGTAATGTTATATACATGTATGCTTAGAAAATTATAGTAGCTTAGCAAAATGTATATTGCTGGTGACTGGTATTAAGAGGGGGGGGGGGGTGAAGTCCTTGAAAACCTCCCCTCCCAACAATGTTTTGTAAATTGAAAATAAAAAGAATAATGTACGTTTTTTAGCACTATAATTAAAACAGATAAACAGTGAAAGTGTTACTCGTATTCAAAGTAGTCTTGCTTGATATAAATGGATGTCTCTGCTTCTGTCATGAAGTACTTCCACCACAGAAAAATGATCTCGCATCATCTCTAGAAATCTCTCGTCCCTTGTGTATCTGATTCTACAAGACAGGAGCACTAACGTATCTCTGTTGCTTAGATGAACCAGTGTTTGCAGGAGTTTAGAAAAGGTGTCTTCCACATATACAATGTCTGCTCCTAGAATGATTTCAAACGTTTGGAATGCCTGTAGATTCTCTCCCCAGCTCAACTCCTGGACAGAAATTGTCCCACTTCTGACACCAGATTCTTGGACATTCTCCTCTACATTTGCTCTCAGCTGACCAAGGGCTAATTGTCTATCTGTCAATACCACACTACCACCCAGAAGAGCAGCCACAATCCCTACAAGTCCTGTTCCGGCACCAAGCTCAATTACAGATTTGCCACTTAAATTGAGCTGCTTCGACTCCAGATACTCTGCAAGAACCACAGCCTGTAGGAAACAAAGAAAGAAATTGTTGTAGGTTTTTTTTTTTTTTTTTTTTGGGGGGGGGGGGGGGGGGGGGGGGGAGGCCTTTCATATTTTTGTCAGGCGCGGTTCTAGAGCCAATATTTTAGGGGGTTAGACCCTTCGTACGTGACATCCACTTCTAATAACTTTCGCTACTGCTATTTCATGGGTTGAAAATCTACCTATAGTATACAGTTGAACCGCGCTTAATTTATGGGAGTTTCAACATGGATTTAGACTTTTCTTTTATAACACTTCTTCCAATATGAATGATGAAACCTACGTGCCAGTGAAAATTGTACCTGTATTTACAAAATTCAGAAAAAAGAGTAATCAAAATTGGGGAGTAATTATACAAACTTATAAACAAACATCTCAATGAAAATAAGAAATTCACTAAAGTTGAGAACCTACAGCGTCCCACACAACTGCAGCAACCCCAATTTCCTCCCATTTCTGTCGAATGATGACAGTTTGCTGAGCAAACGTAAACGTCTTTGTTTCTTCTCGGAAGGCGCTGAGGTGTGTTGGAGTGTAAACCACAAGAGCCATTTCCGTGGAAATGGAATCTGGTTTTGAGTTTTCACCGCAAGTGTTTTCGTTTAAATTATCTCGGTTGAGAGGTTTATAAGGTTCATTTCCCCCGTAACTGCTGTGGTGTGCATTGGTGTAAAGATTCGTAAGCACAAAGCTTTGAAGCACAAGGCTCGAAAAGTGATAAAGTCTTGTCATTTCAAAACACGGAAGAACATTTTGCAGCGGTGACTGGTCGCAATTAACAGCGCCACCAATTGTCAAGGAGCTCGGACAACCAGTGGGACAGCTCGACCGGTGGGACCTTCGCCGCGATTCGGGTCATTTAGGGGTACTTCCCGCAGACGGCCGGACGACGGTGCCTTGCATTTTCGCGGTGTCGCGGCTTAGCTGCGCTTGAACTGGCTCGACGGTCGAGTTGTCACGGCGGTCGTGTTATCTGACATTCATTGTGTCAAAAGTATGCAACCAGCATTTACGCTAGCTGGATGGACTTATGACTCGCTGAGTGGTCGCGCACTTCACTTATTTATTTATTTTTTTCAATTTTCGAAAGTTTTAGAAATGGCGGTCTGGACTGCTTTTTTCACCGTTGGGTTTGCTTTCTCATCAGCTACATTTTGGTTGTATCTTTTGTCAATTAATTTACCGTCCTTGCCAGAAAACCCGCGATTGCGCAACGAAAGGTAGGCTGAATTATTTTTGCCAAGAAGAGTGTCAAGTTGAACCTGTCATTTCTGAATCTGAATCTGAATTATATAGTCGGCAAAGCATCCTTCCGGAAACATCACACCAACTTTTTTGTGTCAGCCAGGAACACCGGGGCAAACCCCTTCTCTTAGCGATAAGTGTTCTGGGTTCTTTTACGTGCATTATACAATTTTATAATGTTATAATGGGAAAGATATATACACACATTATAAATTATACAACACACGGGACCTCCAACTTTACGTCCCATCCGAAGGACGAAGCAATAGTGGTTTAATTGCCTTGCTTAAGGACACACGTGTCCCGGCCGGGATTCGAACTCACGCTCTGTGGAACAGAAAACACACGCTCTTAACCACTCGGCCACGACACTCCTCCATTTACTCTGAATCACCTCACACTAGAGGCCTATATACTTCACCACAGAAATGTGTACACAACCACGAAATTGGTGTCAGGATAAAGTTGAATTTGGAAGAGTTAAATAAAACATGATATAGTGTACATGTACACAGTAAAGGTCTTTTCAGTTCTAAAATTTTCACTTTTTGGAATGTTATGATTTCATATTATTTGTTGTTTCCTACCTCCATGTTCCAACAACACACTGCTTTTCTCCACACAGTATTGAGCTGAAATTTCCCACCAATATAGAAGACTTGAATGACTTAGCTGAGGTTCTTCAAGACTACAAAGCTAATCACTATGGTTACGTCATGCTGCTCTTCTGTAGTGCATATCTATACAAGCAAACATTTGCTATTCCAGGCTCTGTGTTTATGGTAAGACTGCAAACATTAAAATAACTTTGTTTTATTTATAGAGTTTTATTTTTTTAATTTTGTTTTTCTTCTGAATCTCCATTATTTGTTTTGCCTTCAGAATCTGTTAGGTGGCGCCTTGTTTGGTACTTGGTATGCCTTCCCTCTGTGTTGCCTTCTCACAGCCATTGGTGCCTCTTGTTGCTACTTTTTGTCACACTTCTGTGGCCGGGTTGTGATCATGAAGTACTTCTCACAGAGAATACAGCCATTACAGAAAAGGGTAAGGAGTAAACAAACAAAACTGCTGAAAACTGCTCATCAAATGGAGTGACCGGAGAAAGAAATGAAGAAAGGTGGAAATGAAGAAAGCTGGAAGAGAATGGGTTTAATCTGGGTTTCCTGACCACAATAAATTGTACATTACCAAATGTATTGACCTTTGTCCAACAGGTAGAGGACAACCTTGACAGCTTATTTTTCTTCTTACTATTCTTGAGACTGTTTCCGATGTCTCCTAACTGGTTTCTTAACATCAGCTCACCCATCCTTGGTGTGCCACTACTCCAGTTCTTCTTATCAGTATTAATAGGTAAGTGTAAGTCTTGTGACTTCACACCCAAGAATTGAAAACTGGTGACGCAAAATACTGCACTTGTTAAGAAAATTACATGTGCCCATTTAAATGTTAAACAAAATTTGTAGAAAAATGTCATTTTCACTGGCAAGCTATTTGCTCAATCAATGTAGAGCTAATTCCGGTGCTAGAACACTTGTTTGCACATTTTATTATCCAGCATCTTTGCCCTATTAACAGGTTTAATGCCTTACAACTTTATCTGCATCCAGACGGGCAGTATCCTATCATCGGTGACCTCTCTTAGTGAGATCATTACCACGGGCGTCATGCTACGGCTAGTGGGTATGGCCGTGGTGGCACTGTTGCCTGGCCTTGCATTCAGGGAGTACAGAAGACGCATCAAGTCCGACTAACAAAAGACTGCCGCTTTGATACCATCAGGGTGCATGTGGGCAATCACATTCTAAACTTGCTAGGTAGGACTGGGTCATCCTGTGTAAGGATCAAATGACACATTGTGCGCACCGAGTACTATGTATGGAATCACAAACTTAGATTTAAATGGTTACCTGACAATATGGTCAACAGATTCAGTGATGCTTATTTAAATTTGTTAAGAAATTCTCTGGCTTCTTAAAAAGAGTAAGAAACAAAACTTTTATTGAAATTCTAATGTTCCTTACAAATATAATTTGGTCAGAGTTGTATTTCAACCTTAAAAATGGCACACAAAAGACAACATACATGCACAAAACGCGCGCAAACTATGCATTTAATACACTTATTGAAAAAAGAGATTACAATTGCTTTCACGGACTATTAAATTTTGAAAATTGTATGCAACAATAACACGGGTCTTAGACGGAATGTTAGGATGAACCCTAATGTCAGCCAAGTTACTTGAGACTTTCACAAGCAGCTACCTTAGCACAAAAGAAACTGATATGGGATCATATGCATTTTAGTAGTTATATAACTTGAGGACAAGGCTAAGCTACATATTGTAAGGTGTGCTTGATTTGCAACGAAGATATCAGAGATATCAGCGACATAAAACCAGAAAACAATATTCTTTGGCTACTCTCAACAATTTTTTGTTTGGGGGTTAGGATTAAAATCAGACATTTAATTATAGAATTATAAGCCATACTGGCAAAATATTTGCAACTATAAATTGATTAACAAACTTAAATGCACCGCCGAATCTTTCATCATTTTAATTATATTTATGTAGCGACTTTGAAAGAACCATAAAATCAGGAATTCAGAATACATAATCTTGACACCCTAAAAGTTCACAAAAGCAAGCACACAAAGGTTCACTGACCGAATGGATTTATTTATTTACCAATGAAATTTGTATATACATGGTCAGTTACTTGTATGTCACATTCTAGTATAAACTGCTTTTATAAAAAAGTAATAAAATGTTTCAAATCTACAACAAAATGTTTGGATATGTATTTCTTAATGAAATACTAACAGGTACATAAAATTGCATAATTTTTGATTCAGCTTAAGAATAATAAGTACAATTGTGAAATCTGTAAAGTCTGGTTATAGCGACCTACACTTGGCAATGATGGTCTGAAACCAGACAAAATGGCTGCAGCATGATCAATAACTCAAACACTGGCTTCAGTAATCAATAGAGTTTGGTTTGGATAAACGCAAAATTTGTATTACAGCCAATGTTTGGACAATGGCACCTCCTTTGTTACCTATCTCCCTTTCTCCCAACTCTTGGTCTCAGTCGTTTTGTGTAAAGGGCGCCCTCGGTTGACTCGGCATTACAAGCGTCGAGTGTTTCTTTTGTGCCTGCATCCATGGGTTGTGGGGGGTTGTATTCAGGTATGATGTCAATATTCTGTACAAATTCAACAAATAGTGATTACACTGATCAGGATATCAGGATACCTCGTAGTAGACGGGCATTGCAGGCAAGAACAGAATGTCATACAGATATTCCAGAACTGTTAGCTTTATTTAGATTCTTGTTTCTTTTTGTAATCCAACATTTCTCGTTCTAGGGGAGGGCAAAGAATTTGCTAAATTGCAATGAAATCTAACAAATAACCATGAAAACAAATATATGGTGTCATAAAAAGCACTTGCGATGCAATTGACAAAGAGTCGTACCTTTCTGGGAACCCACCACTCAAAGAACCAGTACAGCAGAAGATCTACTACAGCAACGATGATGAAGAATTTACCAGCAATGAATCCCAGTTTGTTATATCGCTCTAGTCGCTCAGCTAAAGACAAGACTGGCATCTCCATGATACCATCATAGATCTGTGTGGAAAAAAAGGAATTAGAATATTACTGACAAACAAATGTGAGTTTCAGTGACTGTCTATACAAGCATAAGTAGACTCCCGTTTTCTAGGAGGGCACTTGGAGTGGGGGACAAGCCTGGGGGTGGAGTGGGGTGATGCCTGGGGGGGGGGGAGCATTTAATCCCCCATTGCCATTATCTGTGAACTCGGTTGTGATTTCACTTGTAACTGGACTTGTAATGGACTTGTAATGGAGTTGCCTACAATTCTGGTATTATATGCCACAGATCAAAATTGTTAAACACATGTCTCCCATTTACAACACCAACACAACTCCTTTATTTATTTACATTATTATTGTTATTGGGTTTTTTTCCATACCTTTTCGGTTCTCTTGGCCACATTCTCCCATGTATAGATCTCCTTCATTGTATCGTAAACCTGCTGTGCCGGTATGTGACTTCCCTCCCTCTGCCTAACAATGGCAACTTCTAAGGATTCAACTAAAGCTGTAAATGTAAAGAAAAAATTAAACTTCACTCGCACAAATCAAAACTCACATATGCATCCAAATTGATGCTGCATTGATGACATTACAATTGAATTCATTACACTTTCTCTCACAGGGTAACACTCAATGTTTCTTAATTTGCGTTAGACTTCTAAGATGCATGCAGCTTACATTTGACACTTGGTTCAGCAAGGAGAATGAATTCCTCAGGGAGAACTTCTGGAACCCCTCCTACCCTGGTACTCACCACCTGTAAACTGAGACAATTCATAACATCAGGGTGATCTGCTTGACAAGAAAGAATGTAACTTCATTCAAGGCCCTCCTGCGCGCTACCCCAGTGCCTCATCGAGCCATAAAATATCTACTAGTGTCCTTCCATGGCTACATATTACACCACACATAATACCAAGCCTAATAAAGGGTGTACTTATAATTATTGCCACCAAGCATGCAGTAGCGCACAGATGCCCCAACTGGCAGTCAATATGTGTATATTATATCCCAGCCTATGAGCTCACCATGTTTTGCATATGTTAGGTGCTACTTACCTACAGCATGCAGTAACGCACAGATGCCCTCACTGCCAGTCAATATGTGTATATTATATCCCAACCTATGTGCTCACCATGTTTTGCCTGTCAGGTGAATTACGAATAGCATACACTAGTTGTGCACTAGAGCCCTCGCTGCCAGTCAATATATGTATATTACACCCCAGCCTATGTGCTCACCATGTTTTGCCCGTCAGGTGAATTACCCACAGCATGCAGTTGTGCACTAGTGCCCTGGCTGCCAGTCAATATATGTATATTACACCCCAGCCTATGAGCTCAATACGTTTTGCCTATGTTAGGCTACTTACCCACAGCATGCAGCTTCAACAATGGCTATACAGAAGGCCTCAGTCAGTGAGGTATTTAGAAATATATCCCCCTCATTTAGCACCTAGAAGGAAAATAAAACAACATAAATTTCATATATTTAATTGATATTACTTTTGAGCATTTCTCAGCCGAGTTTTGCAAAGCACATTAATTTCTAAACTGATCCAAGTCACAAGTCATAGATATCTAGCCTCAGTATTTTTGTTTTTTAATAACGGTTTCTTTCTTTGCCTCTTTGGGTTATTTATCAGAGTACCATCAGGAGAATTGCATCTTACATCTTTGACACTGCCATGTGGTAGAGCTCCCAGCATCTTGACTCGATCTTGCAGCTGGTAATTCTCTCTAACCTCCTCAATATCAATCCTCTTTGGCCCATCACCTCCTTCAAGATTAAACAAACAAACACTTTTCACAGTTAATGTTGGATTTAATGTTGGAGATGTCATATTTATGTTGGGTTTTGCTCTTTGCTAGTATATTTTTTATGAACAATGTTCACTCGGGTGTGGTCAGATTTCTTTTGAGGAAAAAACAAATCACAAGCTTGCTTGGATGGGATTCGAACCCACGACCTCCTGCTTACTAGTGCAGCTTACTACTGAGCTTGCCGGGTCGGCTGGCTCCAAAATGTTTGGTTGCGGTACCTGCTAATAAACCATCCACCCAACCAGGGCAAGCTAAGTAACACTGAAGTAATTCACATTGGGCATGCAATTGCAAACCAACCTATAAGGAAATCTACATCACTGTGTCGCTGGCATATTACAGGGATGACTTTAGATAGAAGATCCATTCCTTTCCTGTACACAAGACGACTGACGATTGTAATAATGACTGCAAGAATCAACAAGAACATTTGAAATGGTGTCACAACATACCATCACAACCACTATCTAGATCTTAATATAAAAAACAAGTTTTTACAAAAATATTTTAGAAAAAGATAGTTATAAAACACTGATGTAATGCTTTTAGATAATCAGTTCTCAATTATCAATTCATCTTAATTTGTAATTATCAATGCTACTTTGGGCTTCGTTTCACCTTTGTCTTAAGGAGATATTAGACCCCTGACTTCGAAGACTCCAGCCACATTTTGATGCATGTACTACTTCAGGAACATTTAATTGGTTGATATGAAGCCAAATATTGAGATATTTTAATTTCAGTTTGCTTCTCAATGATTCAAAAGTTGGATACATATAAACCTACACAATGGTTTATAGTGTGTATTATTTCTGTCTACAAGGCTTAACCTACAAATTGTTGACCGACAGGTTGTTGACCCATACATTGCAAGATTCATCGGTCATTTGACAAAGTTTCTATGTTCAGCTAGCAGTAGTTACTAGATCATATTGTTTTAAGTTGTTATGACTCATTCATAGTCATTTCTATTTCCAAGAATCAAGGAAACCAAATGATTTATGAGTGGGTCATTTGGCCAGAAGGGTGTCAATTTCAAACTAACCGTAGCATCCCAGTTCTTGTTGACTGTGTTTGGTCTGTGATTTCGTATTTGAGGTGGTATAGATGATGTGACCAAGTCTGAGGTAATCTAGAATGAATTGACCTACTTTTGTTTGGGTTTCTCCTTGAAAGATCAGGCATGAAGATTGTAGAGTCTACTGCATTGGGTATGACAGATACAATGTCTGGTTGAAGGCAAGCCCTCAGAACTGTGTTCTCTTTACTGTCATAGGGGCAAAAGTAACAAGAGAAAACTATTGTTAATTCTACTGACTTGAGAGGACTTGACAATGACGATCGATCCGAAATCAATCATAGAGTATATATGATTGAATTCAGCGACATCAGGAGCACCTCCTCCTCCTCCTCCCCCCCCCCTCCCCAAGAAGATTTTATTTTATTTTCTCTCTCAAACTAAGGTGTAGCACTAGCAGTAACATCTCCCTTTATTTACCATTTATTGGAACCTAAAAAGCAAACAAGCCCAATTTTACAATAGAAATGTCAAATTTGAACTGGCCAGCCGACCCCAGTAAGCTGATTGGTGGATTGTTGAATCGTCTGCCATAGTGATTGGGAAGGTCAAGGGTCAGGATTCTATCTTAGACTTAAGCACACAAATAATGTGTGCTGTTTTGTGCCTTTTCCTCCAACAATTGAAATACTGAATTAGTCTTCAATCCAAACCTCTTTCAACTCAAAGTGTTGAGTCATTTGAAATAATGAAAAATTTGCATACTCATTTTGTACATCATGACAATGATGATCTTGTAGATAATTGTACCTTGTATGGGAGACACATACGACGTGGTTGATATCCGCTAGTGTGAAGCTAAGGAGCTTATTGGTGAGAATAGAGCTGATATCGGCAAACCCAAAGAGAGAATGATCAGTGAAGACTGTCTTTAAATCCATGGCTCTGGCATGAATTAAGGCTTCATGGGCCAAGGTGGAAAATGCCTGTCAGATGAAAACAAGGGACAAATCGAAACAGAATATGATTTAAAAGTGTGCATGGCAACAGTGTTAGTAGTGATGGGATTTAAAACTGGTTTGAATTCCACTATTTAGTTTCGATTATAAAAACCAAATATTTAAAACTAACCTAAACAAAAAAATTAACCTTCTATTTTGTGTGATACTATTAAAAACATAAGGTAAACTCACTGAATGTCCATGGACAATAGTGATCTGTTCCCTGATGAGTATATAGCGGATCAAAGCCATGGTGCCAAACACTGTTGGAAACACACACTCATTGTAGAAGACAACAAACGGTAGGTAGTACACCTGTCAAGAAAAATAAGCAACATTGACAATTGGACATTTTATTTACAGACTACAGTCCATTTCAGTTATTTGGTTTTTCTGGTGAGCATTTGAAGCACCTCAACCAAATCTTAGCTGTTTAAAGAAGAAACTAAAATAACATCTTTAGTAAGAAGAAAACCTTTAGCAGAAAAACACTAAATTATAAATCTAAAGACAACATTGTAATTCAGTTGAAATTGATCTGAAAAATCCAATCCACCAGTTAACACAGTCTCATGAGTGGGACCTTTTTAGTTAATAAATTAACCCACTGTAGTAATTGTTTTTAATGCATTTCCAGCAACACCAGGGTATACATACTTTGAGATTATTGGTCATGTAGCGTACTCCAACACGATCACCGTAAGAATGGGTAATGATAATAACCTGGGGAAGAAACAAATATTAAAATTAATAAAATTTAGACAAATACTTGTTTATCTTGCTTGTTGCGCTTGTGTTTTAGAGAATAAAATGTAAACATCATGGTCATCAAAGACATGGTCGTCTAATGAGGTTTGAAATTGATGTGCAAGAAGTGAATTGTACTTTGTGGCATCTTTGGAGCAGGCATTGTGACAACTGGAAGATATGACTCTCAACGCCCCCAGTGTTTGGAAAGAAGAAATCAGACACCATGCTGCAACAAACAACATTTTGTGAGTGGAAAATAATATGTGTACTACAGTATTTAGATGTAACTTCTCATTGCAATTTAGGGCCTATAATAATCAGCAATACACTTATAGATTTACTTATTTATTTAATAATCTATTTTAATATAGGCATATTTATTTATATTGTTTGGCCTATTCAAAGTGGAAGTCCGTTGACTGGTGGTTTGATCGAGGAGTCTCCGAGTCTGAGAAGATTGCCTGGGGTCAGGGGGTTGTTGTCATTTTGGATCGACAAAAATTGCGGCGGCAATAAATCAAATGACTTTACTCTTTACTTTAGTCTAGACGTAAGAAAGTCAAGCAAGACGGAAGTGAGCGCGTTGAACTGAAGTCAACATGAACAATGTTCAAAGTCTAAATAAATGCATTTCTCATTTAAAATACAAATACAAATTACTACCATGGAGACAACACATTATATAATGACTTACCATATCCTATGCTTCATCTTGGACGAAATAATACCACACAGGTGGAGATATCAAGGCCTACTGCCGCTTAATTCAAGACATATTTTGGGGGGACAGGGAAAAGTGTGCATTGGGCGCGGCCATTTTTCTGAGACCAGAGCGCGCCCTCTTTTGACGTGACAAAACTTTCTAAGTTAGTAATGCCAACACGCGATGGCTTCTGTCATCAGCAAGACAGTTTAACGAAATGGTAGATTTGGGGCCAGGAGACGTTAAGCATGATCATAGTATGAGGAAATGGTCAATTATGATCAATGAAAATAGGCTTCAATATTGTAGCTTGACAACAAATACATATTTTGCTAGGGGAAAGAAAACGCTCGTCCGTTATCGAACGTCAAACTATAGATGGATTCATTCAGTATCGCTGTGTTTTTATTATACTCTCCTTTGACCATTAATTAATTATAGCTAAACAAACAAAGGCCGGAACATAGAGCCAACTTAGCAGATAAACTAAACATGCTGTAATGGTAAGAAAAAAGGCTAAGCAAAGGAATATTCGTCAACTAAAACCAAATTCAATTGATTCGGCCAGTTGAACTGTGCTGAGCCTTAAAGGTAAAATTGGGTTAGAGTATGATCATAGTCGGAACTGTGAAAATTAAAAGTGAAGGGGAACACTTTAATGAATCACAATCACAGTGGGTTGAAAGAATGCTCATGTTATGAGTAAAATTAGTATTTAGGTGAAATTTGGTCGAGGATTCTTAACTACACGAATTCAATGGATGTCCACATATGTTTGTGGGGTGGGGGCCTGACATAACTAGAAATACTTGCCGTGACTTTTATTTCTTTACATTTATCTCTTCCATTCAAGTCAGGTGGACTTCGTCCTGAGATTGCTATCTTGTGGCTACAACAAACTTTGACCGCGCGGCCGTTATCATGACGCCGTTGTTTTATGATAGATTGTACATCATGTACTGCATAGGAGTCTTTCAGACCCCAGGAGTGACATCGCGTCCAACCTTTTGAATTCACACTCCCTAAGTGTAACTTTCAAAATGCGAGAAATGCTAAAAGATAGCCACATGGCGAGTAAGCTGGAAATAAGAGAAACGGGCAGTGTTGGCGGGTCTATTTGTAGAAATGGACGTACTTTTGTTTACCGGGTGCCGCGGTGCCGTCCTCTACAACGAATTCTCGGCAGCCAGTCAAGCGGCGCAGTACTAAGTCACTGTAAGTTGTAAACCAAGCGTAGAAGGTCCTGTTTTCAAAATTTTGATTCAATCTTGCTTTTTAGTTTACTCTCGTGTGTGTGTGTTCCTGGTATCATCTCCCCGTCAAAAGTTTGCTCCCCTCGTCGCGTTCTCGATCGCCTTCCTATGGTGGCCCTGGAGGGACTTCCCAATCCTGATACTCTATCTAACGGAAACACAGACGTTATCATGATAACGTCATCGCGCTCTATTTCTACCACCAGATGTTTAGAATAACATGATCTTGATTACATTATTTTGTACCAGCAAATTATGCCTCTGGTCTGCATGCTTATTATAAACTAATGAGCAAATAGTGCTGTAATAATTGTAATCAGTAATACACTACACTGTCATTGAGAAAATAGAAATAACAAATAACATAACGTACGGAATGCCATGGAGCCGGAGAGGCATACACCAAAGACGCTCACTATCTGAAATACACGCTATACTAGTTGTTACCCAGGCAACGTACACAACTTTCACTGTAGAGAGTCTAGGTTCAACGGGTCATCACGGAGCCACACAAACTGTTTTTGACCTTCAAGCATTGCGGGACCACTACTTTTGCTTCGAATACGTGTAACAGCACATAGATTGTTTACTTTATTTCATCTCAAGGCATAACAAGTCAGTTTCCTCTTACGATCTATATTATAATTCAATTATACCTTAAATGTACAATAATTACCCAGAGATGCATTGTTTATTGTCGTTGCAATTCCGATTTTCTTGCTGGATTATAGACAAATTATAGTCTTGCCAAATTCTACCTCCATCCGGAGTGTCGTACAACATGGGTGGTACTGGAAGTGGTAGACGATCCCTGTACGCGTGTTGATTCCAACCGCATGAGCAAACTTATACAAAAGACGCTCGAGATCGAGTGCGCGATGTAGGATTTATTTACTGCCACGATATGCAACCGTTGTGTGTATACAGTAGATTCATTCATGACAGAATCTGGATGTTTTATTGAGCTTATAAGTTATAGAGCAAGGAACTTTGTGCCGTGAGTTGGGGTACAATTTTAACAGGTTTCACTTCCAGCACAAGGTAAGTTTTCGACACGGTTTGGTCAAGGAATAGCCTTGGCGCGCCTGTAGGCAATTAAGAGACGAGTTAGCGATGTTCTTTTTGTTTTGTCCTCTGCAATGCAGTTATCAATGATGGTCTGTTTCACTGAGCGGTCAGTTCATGGAGGTAGGAAACCATGGTCAGTTGTAGTTCTAGAGCTTAAAAATTATTGCAATATGATACACATTCCATGCGGCTTTCTTTTCACATAACCAAGTTAAGACGAGGTCATAAAGAAGGCAAATTAGTTTGACAAGAATGTGCTTATTATCAAAAGGGGAAAGACGTCTTGCAACACCAACCAAAACACTTATCTGACAATCTCGGGTATAGTTTCTTGAATCGAATTAAAATTTTATTTTCCCCTCGTTTTCACTTTGCAGTCATGATCTGCCCTGCAAGGCAAGTCACTCTAATCTGACCGGAACAAGTCTAGACGAGATGGCATCCTACGGTGAGCGAGACACGGGATCATTCCTACAGCAGTTTACCAACAGCGTCAGTCAGGCCTTGCACAAACAGACCTGTACCTGCAAAGGCCGCACGTACCTACACGGCAGACGAACTCAGGCTCAAGAGCAACCCATCCATTTTCGCGCCTAATTTCCTGGAAGCTTTCCGTCGCGGTAAAAAAAATCCCTTGCCACTTATTCCCAGGGGCGCCACGACTGGACAAAAATCACCCCTCGTTGTTGAGGCAGACTTGAAGAGTTATACCAAACCCAAAGTGAAATCTGAGTATGAGTTTGAGCCTCTGCAACGGAGGGGGAATCTCCCAAGAAAAGTGAAGATGCTCGGCAAGACCTTTCCCACTAAGCGACCGAGGAGGAAAGTGGACCTTCCTGAGAGACTAGACGTTGTTGACAAAAGCGGTCAAAACTGGCAGATTGTTCAGGACGTCCCCATCAAACAGCACAAGAGAAAGACATCAGAACCCCACAGACCATTACATAGTTCTCGAGTCATTACTGAATCCGCCTTACCGCCAAATAACTCCCACTTAAAACAACATCAGGGTGATATCTTGTCAAAAAGTGCCCCGGGTAGTACTCCAAATCAACCCTCAAAGGACTGCCCGATAGAACCGGACATGAATCCAGAACGCCCCACTTTAGTGTTAGAACCAAATATGGCGCATTATCATCAGACACCAACGCGCAAGGTTTTGGAATTCACTGAAACTCCGCGACCCAACCCCTCCTCAGTGTCTCGATATGTGCCCGGCCAGACTGATCACAAACACAAGTCTTTGCATTGTATGCCGGATATTCAAAAGGGCAACATAACGTACAAGAATTACCAAGGAATGCTTGCTTCTCTTACAAAAGACGGTAATGTCAACCAAGAAATCTCGACCGCTGATCCTGTAGGGCTAAACCAATCCTCGGAGACCGATAATTTGATTCTGCTTAGTTTGAACACAGGAAGCAATTTAAACAAACCTAAATTGCCTTCAGAACTAGATAGCCTCTATACAAGAGGCGGTTTGAAGCTCTCCACGCTCCGAATCGATTCAGAAGGCACATTACCAGGGGATTTCTTGAACAGAAATAGGGACGAGTTGCGTCAAATGTACCCAATGTACGACTGGCACGTTGCCAACGGCGCCCGCGAACTCAGAGACAGAAAAGGTAGAAATCCTCAAAATAAGGATACATTGACAGCACCCTCTACGTTACAGCTCCCTTACAGGATCTCGGGTGTTCAGCATAACTTTCCTCGGGAAAAGTCAAGGTTTACCAGTAAGAAACAAAACAAGAAGGTGGTCAGGAATGAGAACAGAGCAAGTGAATATTTGGGCAAACCTGGAGACGCGGCCATGGTCTTAGAACAAATCGGCGCGGGACAGGAAATACGTCCAATTTCGGGACTGTTTCCAAGACAACCACCGCCAACACCAATGGACGGTGACTGTTTAAGAAAGATGGTCGCGGAAGCCCAACCCTAACGGGAAAAAACCAATACCAATATGCTGAAACATGACTGAAAATTGCCAAGTTTGACATCGATATTGTGCGTCGATCTAGGATGGGTCAAGAAAAGCCGAGTTACGTGATAAGACCGATTGTACTCTGTTCAAATTTAGATCTCCCTTTACAATAACAATTTCATTTTTCGAGACGTACATCGGTGAATTACAAAGTTATACCTCTATAAATAATAATAAAAAACACATTTTTAATAAGCCAAACCATGTTCAGTTTTCCATTTGCCGCCGTAACTGCGGTCAATTCCGATTGGCACTTTTATTATTTTGATTTTCCCTTTACATACAACGTCGTCATGCATATATCCGATTCCAACAAAGTCTGAATTTTGATATTTCTTGCATGCACTTTAAGTTGGAACTTCTGTGATAATAAGTTTATTAATAAAAATGTATTACTGAATCACAAAAAAACAGAACGAGGTAAAAACCAAGAAAATACAGAAAACTTTGTAACAATATTATTTGCTATAAAATAATAACACCCAAATCCATCATTTCTAAAACTTACAGCAAAAGCAAATGTACATATTACCTATAATGCTACATTTCTGTTCTGAGCGAGAGTTGAAGGCATTTGTACCATCTTTCCCAATTTGGTTAACTATACTCTTGTCTATATACAATATACTTTGTGTCATGCTCAATTTGTATATGAAGATATATTTACACATATAAAGATAAGGCACTGAGGAGAATAATAATGATGTCATCAAAATAATTACTGAGGTCACATCTCATAATCATTTAAAGCATACAAAACATAACGAGGTAGTTGTCATACATTCAACTTTACAGGCGATAATATTACTGTTTTTAGGCCAATTTTAACATTGGTGTAAGACAGTTTTTTTACGTTTAAATAGCTTAATCCTAACATCCTAGGCTCTCGCACTAGAAAGCATACCAAACCTAACAAACTTCAACAACTGAACACAGGTTTAGTAATAATTATTAGTACTAAACCTAACAGTAATAAACCTGCCAAACTCCAACCTGTTGAAGTTTAATTGACTTCGTACAGATAAGTATATGCAGTGTTCAGTGTTCAGGATCAGGGCTGTGATGACTGGTAATTGGTTCTGTGTGTTGGGCTGTGTTTGAGTGGGAACGCACTGGGTGTACACATCACACTTACAGTTGACCAAGAACCTTAGCTCACCCACGGATATATATGCCTGTGCATTCCCCCAAACTCCAACATTTGTACAAGTCTCATGCCTTTCTGCCCTGAACAGAATTCAACAGGGTCTCCCTTGGCCTTTTGTACTGATTCAAACAAGTCCAACAAGAAGTTGCTAAATACCAAACCTGCCAAAACCTAGCAAAACCTGCAGTTGGAGTTTGATGGGCTTGGGGTAAAGTTAGGGTTAATACAAATTGTGTTAGTCATGTTTAACATTAAAACATGCCTAAAAATTAAATGTCCTAATTACAGAATGTGAAGAAAAATACCTGGCAGCGAACTAAAAAAATAAGAGTCCTTAAAAAATAAAAATGTTAACCTAAAAATGATCAATAGGCCCATATTTAAATATTTAAGATAAGTGACTACATTAAAAATAATATACATGTACTTCTTAATTTGAAAAGAAAATTCAGCCTTTTAAATAATCTGTATAATTTGAATTTAGTGGATATCTTGATGTTTACCAAAATTAGATACTTTTTGCAGCACCACTGCACATATGTATAAACTACATAAATGTATGGCCAACTTACCAAGGAAGGACATTCTTTGACAAAACAAAGTTGAACTTTAAGCACAAATGCAACCGAATTCCACAAGAACACCTCAAAATTGCTGCACAAACTGCTGTTAGTGAGCAAACGAGAAATACTCAAGGGCAGAATGTGAGTGAATGACAGGAAATTATCTTGTAACTACAAATTATTTTCAGCTTTTTATAGTGCTGAGCATATATCAAGTTACATATACATGTATCAAGTCAATATTGCAAGACAATTACATTACATAATGTAATGCTTTTAATACTGTTTTAATTTATATCTTTATAACAAAACAAATTGAAATGGCAATGTTCAAATGAGTAGTGTTTATTACAACAGTGGTACTGTACATAAAAATCACTTCCCTGAATTATTTTTAAAAAAGAAAAAAATTAACTGACCATATGTAGGTGATTATTATGGCCGCTAGGGTTGATGCAGGTGGTCAATCTGATGAATACTGAGACACTCCATCTTAGGGAAACCATCCAGTAGATCTACTTGGAACCTGGACATTCCCGTATTAAAGGTGACCCTATTGGCAAGGCTCGGACCCTTGGGTACAAAACAGTTAAGGTCCTCTATAAAGTACCTCATAAGTTCCCGGATCAAGGCGCCATGGGCGACCACCAAGACATCGGCCACCATACCATCCAGGTCCACTTCCTCATCAAAATCATCCGTGTCTTGGCTGCCCTCAGAGCAAGAGATCTCAATAGCTCCCTCTTGTGACTCGCTCCCACCCATGGAGGATGGCGACAGGGTCACGTTGGGGGCGTATTGGTGGCTGAGGGGCGACTGTCTGTGACAATGCGGGGTTTTACTTCCACTCTGTTGAGGTTTAGAAAGGAAGCACGTTTGGATGTCACTTGCAAGTTCTATGGAACTTCCGTCAGCTTGGTCTCTGGGATCCTCATCATCTGACGACGGGCCAACTGTGAAGTCAACTGGAGGGACGTCCACCTCATTGGAAGCACTCACCTCTGATGATGCAATGGAAGGATCTGGATTTGTAGGAGTTTCTGCTGATGAGTTCGTACCATCGTCAGACTTCAGGTTTTTTTTAATGGGGACACATTTTGTGGGAGGAATCTGGTTAGCATTGCCCTCTAGGAAGTCATCGCACAGCTCTTTAAAAAAAGAAACAGCACGCTTTCTGACCTGTAATAAAAAATATTTGACTTCTTATAACAGACTGCAGATGATTTGTTTTCTCTTGAAAAAGAAATCTCAAAAGAATAAAGGATAAAAGTAGATGAAGTCATTTAAGAAGTGAAATTATTTGCTTCCAGAATACTGAGTGCTTAGATGGATTGGAGCTGTTCAGGGAGTAATAGGCAGAATGGTTTGGGGCAGTACAGGGTCCATGGGTTAATGTAAATTAAATCCTTTCTTTTGTTTACACTTCAATGCACTTCAAAAGTCACCTTAAAAAAGTCCTTTGTTTTTTACATGGTAATCCATTTCACTCCAAGGAATGCGGTGTATTTCACTGTGTAAGCAAAGCCATATGCCCATTTAATAACTACAGAAGCCCTTCAAAAATCCCGCAACGCGGTGCTGCTGGAGTGGTTTGGCATATACCACTGCCATACAGTTAATTGTCCTCATAGAGGAAGGGTTAATTACTACTTCACTTCTACATACTTGATCGATTGTTTCCCCACCCTCTGGGGTGAAATCTTTGTGATGTTTGCCCATCTTAGCTTGTCCCAAGTACTCCTTTGCCGGTACCCCTTCCAGGCGTCCATAGCCCTGACAATCAATAGAAATGTCTAGTGTATTAAAGAAGATATTATAATCCTGTTTTCAATTCTAACAAATACAAAATGTAAACAAATATCAAGCACGTTGATCAAGTATGCACTTCATTGCAACTCCTTCCACTTACCCTTTCTCTTAACCTTTGATCTGTGACGACCTTTGGCCTCTCCACTGTTCCGTGATCCACAATGGCTTGAGCAGTCTGGAAAGACATCGCATGTAAATCATGACTTCCTACTTTTATTAAGTCAGAATTTAGAGAGTGCCTACATAGTACGCACAAACACTACAAGAGTAAGGGGGTGGTTGGGGGGAAGGGGAGGGAAGGGGGGTGTGGTGGGGGGGGGGGGGGGGGGGAGGGAGAAGGTGTGTGGGTGTGGTGGGGGGAGGAGGGGGGGGGGGGGGGGGGTGCTGTGGTCAAATGGTTATTGTGTTCGGCTGATGTAACCAGTATGGTACATGGGTCCAAACCAGTTTCTTTGGAAAGACACTACAACTGCCTCTATCCAACCAGGAGAATAAATGTGAAAACCAGAATGCACTGATCTTGAGCTGCTGCAAAAAACAATGGTCCCATGGCCTGATTAACAGGGGTAATAATTGTGTAAGTGGCTTCAAAGATGTTAAAGCACTATACACCTGTACATTGTACAAGCACTGCATTAACATTATCTTGATGTTTTCTGATGAGTACTAATAACTGGAAGCCTAATAATTATCAAGATGAACAAATAAATTTACTGGAGGCAGTAAACTTGTTTCAAGTCTAACTCGGAGATCCAAGCTGCAAGGATGATTAAATTGTGCCTAGAATCAACGCTAAAAAGTTGTTGACTGACAGGCCAACCATTAGTCACACCCTACCTCTGTCGCCCTCTGGAGGTCACTGGCAAAGATTTTAGTGAATCGGTGCTGCTCTAATGCCTTGGCCAAAAGCCATATCTGCTTCCTCCCCTCCTCCGACAATGGTACATCCATTTGACCTTTGTGAAAGAAGGGATCAAAATGTATCACTAGTGTGACTTCTGTAATATGTACATGTACACCTCTTTTGTTAATAATAGCATAACTGTCTGTTAAGGACAAAACTCAATATAAAATTGAAATCACTCCAAAGTTTGGTTGCTGTACCCGCTGCTATATCAGATTCCAGCCACCCAGCCAGCTGACCTCCGGTCGAGTGGTAATACGTCTACACTAGAAAGCAAGAGGTTGTGAGTTTGACTTTTACCCGAGTTGTTTTTTTTTCTCTCATAATCTCTTAATAGCAAGGCTAAATATGCAGCTCTATGTAGCTGTATTCTCATCAACTTTAAATCCAAGTTGAATCGAGTGCCATTATTTTTGGGTGTGTCACTAGTGTTAAGCCTCAAATTTTAAAGTGATGTTTCTCACTGGGAGTAAATTTAATTATAATAATTATTTGGTATAAGCATATTTCTTTCATCACTCTTACCTTGGATGATACCATCTTGGTTAAATATTGTCTGGCCACTGTAAACAATAAAAAACATTAATTGTAAAAAGTTAACCGGTATCTTTGAAATCATGACCATTCGTAATATGAATTTGAAAAGGGCAACTGATAGGTACAGGTAAAAAAGAAACTTTAAAAGGACTGAAAGAAAGTTAGCCTCAATATTACGTAATAGAATCGTTTGAAGAATGTACAATTTCAAAGTTGATAGCACTGAAAGTCAAAGCTTGCAAAAATAGTTTCTTATCTAGTTATGAAAAGGAGCAGGATGTATAACGAAGGTCAATTAAAAAGATCGTGACAAGAAATTTCAATTCTAATCCTGTCTGGAACTAAAGTACTGTAGCACACACATTTCCTCCCTCATCAATAACTATTTTGACACATCACTGTTAATTTGGGCATATTTGCAACATTCCAGCGTACTGCAAGTTAATACACTCAGCAAGATTAGAAGATCTTCATTTTTAAGATCAGGGCAAAGTGGCTAATTAGGGAAAGTCCTTCATAAACACAGAGTCTGGTCTGGGATTTCCCCAGAGAGGATTAGATTTAATCTATAGCATGCTGGCCAGCCAGGAAGTTGCCCCCATGCCCTTGAGTGTCTGATAGACCTGTTTTCATTCATAATTTTCTGTTCCCTATTTTCATATTTACAGGATGATTGGGTAATCTGCCAAGTCACAACATGGTTAATTTTGTTGTCCTACTCAGCAATTAAGAGGGTAGGAATAAACTGCAAGTCACTTAAGTTTTCTAACTGGGCACTTGTCAATTTATAATCTACACGTACATTGTATTGGCTGCAATTTGGGTTTTATGTCAACTAATAATTATTGAGGCATTTCTCTATATTCCAAAATGGCACATGCTTTGTACATAAAACTCTTAACTTAAAACTCTTGTAACTTTACATTATATAATGTGGCAGCCAAAGTGGCTAAATGTCTAATGTTTAAATGATGCTGAATAGATTTATCAAACATTTACCAACAAGGTCCCACCCTTATATGGGTCACAGAGTACATGTACATGTGTGCTACAAATTTGGTTATACAATGTAAATGTACACAAAGCCACAGCGTCTTTTCATGAGCATCTGGTGAGATCTGCAATGCATGTGGATCTACCGAGTTTCATTGTGGGTTTTTGTTGTATTTTGTTGGCAAAGGACCTTTCTAAATCATCAAAACCAACACTACTGTTAGCCTGTAAACCATATAAGGTAAAAAGTTAAACACTATTTTAGTATTTACACAACACGAAGGTCTCGTCTTACCCATCTTATAACAGACTACCTAATTACTTGATTAGCATCTTGACTGGGCTAAGCCTTCCGAAGGAAGGCAAGTGACCTTGACTGGTTTCCTCCTCCTACATGTATGCTTGTTTACGCACCTAAAGTAACCTTGACCGTGACTTTGTGAAAGTGCATGCGTGCTACTGCCTTCCGCTGTCAAGAGATGGGGAGGGAGGCTTCATGGAAAGTTACACTGTACAACTGGTGCTGGAAATTGACTCAATGTTGGTCACTCGTGTCTGTGTGGGTTCAATTAGTGGCCGACTGCACATTTCAGCATTGGCGAGAATTAGGCATATGTTACGTTCCTAATAAGTGCTTAAAGATTGGTTTTAAAATGTTATACCGTGTACATACATTGTAAAATTACGCAGAGTATCTGCCAGGTTTATAAAGTTAGGTTTGTTGTGTACAATCCTGTATGTTAATCATAATACTCTACACACAAAAACCATTTGTGAACAAAACAAAGATTTTGAACTTCATGTACCAACAAAAACCAACCCCCTTTCTCTCTCATAGCGTACGAGTTACGATTTGAGTTTACGATTTGGATAGGGTTAATTAAATAATGCAAGTTTAGTTATTGTTACACCAAACCTGTAGCTATAGTCCCAATAATAGTTGTCAAGTCCTAACTACATAATAAATGGGACAGTCTCAACTATGGTTAACCTCCCATGCCCCGCCGCCCAAATTATAGTTGGAACCAAGCTATACACTTAACACACACAAGATTGGGCACTGACAAGTGTTTCACACAATATTAACCAGTTCATGCCGGAGGCCACGCAAAAACATACCAGCGGCTATGCATACACAAGTATGTTACAAATGCAGCTTATAACATTCTCAGACTTGTTGAACATTACAACCACATTAGGCATTCTGATTTCCATTTTCTATTTTTTTTCAATGTACTGTTAGGTGAACAGCAATGGCCAAGACTTGTGTATTAGATATTCTGAATTTGAAACAGTATAATTTCCAAAATGTTATAGGCCTCAGACCGGTCAGACTAAATACAATTTTGGCCTTTTTTTCTTTTTATAAAACAATCCTCCATAGAGGTAAATTAGAAATCAGGATATTATCTGCAATAAATTTAGGATTTCATTTAAAACTACGAGAAAGAGAGAGAAATAGAGGGAGAGGAAATAAAAACCTGAAAATAATGTGTCACAAGCCGCGGTCAAACATGTAGTGCAACTGCTGACGCGATAGGGCAATATATTGTGTTATATACATGTAATTTGGTAATATTTTAATAATTGGTAATAATGTTGACTAAAAGTAAGCCAGTGATGGCTAAGTATCTAGGGTTAAAAAAATAGGCCTAACGTTACTTTTAACAACAGTCACAGAAATATATTTGTTTACAAAAATGTAACAATTACTTAGCATGTTAATTGTTATTGTTTCATGTTTAATATATCAAAACAAGAAAAATATCAACATCTAGACATAGGCCTAAGCCTTATTGCAAATACTGCTTTCAAGAGCGAATTTGAACAATAGATACAAAGCAGTGAGAGAAAGAAAATGGAGCAGTAGGCATATGTTATATCATGGAGGAATAAGAAAGAATATCATGATATAAATATCATTGATATATGCCCCGTTTCACTTGCCACAATTCTTGTTATCCATTCACTCAAACAGTATTTACAATACGGCTTATGATAAACAAATCAACATCTATCTAGTGAGTGCCATTAAATTAACAATAGCAAAACGACTATGGGCGTGATGTACACTGTACACATTGGTATACAAATTTACAAGACAACTGGAGTGGAGACAGCCAAATGTACATTCAGCTGAATACAGCCAGCAATACAAGGTACGTGGAAACAATCCAACACTTGAAACATTATGATTTACAAAACCATGCGGAATACAAGCAACAAATTTCCACTTACTGTCTCACAAGCGTCAAAATGAACCTCGCCATCTCCTAAGACAACTCGCACGCCTTGGCTGCACAGCTTGTTCTGCCAAAATCCCAGCGTTCGTGGATTTATGGGCGATTTTGCCTCAGCTTTTTTCAGCTCGCATTGCCGGCTGTCCTCCGGTACAGTGTCTATTTTTGTAGTAATCGTCGGTACACCCTCGCGACTATATACTGTTGTCACAAACGCGTTGATCCAATCGTAGACCAACCGTTTGTAGTTTGGATGCCAGACCGTGTCCTCTGTTGACCTTGTGACCTGTCTGGGGAGAATTTATTCGTCTGGATCGGGGGGGGGGGGGGAGAGGGAGGGGGGGGGGGGGGGGGGGGGGGGGGGGGGGAGAGGGAGAGGGGGGGGGGGGGGGGGGGGCTACCGCTGTAATCTGAAGGTCGTACGCACGGCCAAAATTACTTGCCAGTCTAATAATGAAAAAAGCTAGACAGCCAGGTTTAGCTTGTAATTAGAAAACAAAATCGAATCTTTTTTTTGAAGATGACGTAGAGTACCGTACATATCCTAACAAAATACATCCTTCTCGGCCTCTGTATAGATATCTACAATCCCCCCTGCATGCTACAGATACAACAAAGAAAGTTCCCTAAGAAAGTTTGCCATTTTTTTTTGTTAATGCAGATTAAGTTGTTTCTGGTCAAAATAGGCAAAACCACTATCGGTAGAAAAATTTCTTAGCAATCAAGCCATCGTTCTTTTTTTTTGCCAACAACAGTGGTTTTATAAACGAAATTAAGCAATTCGTAGAAATGGGTGCTGAAGAAGTTTGATATTTTGAATAATAATAATAAAATACATTTATATTGCGCAAATTTCATAAAAATGTACACATGCGCATTACAAAAACATTATGGCATACAGCCATTACTACATGTACTTACATCAAACAGTATATAAATAAAAAAATGTACTCATCGAACACACAAAAATGAACACCAATAAACAAAAATAATAATTTAGAAAGTAAAATAATTAAATCATTGAAGCTAAAAAAAAAAATTAGCATTTTGTTTACTGAACCTTAAACAATAAGAAAAGTTCAAAATAGTTGGTGTGTTTTTTAGATCGCTACTACACGAAATGCACATTCCGAGAAAAAACAATTGCAAGTTGCTTATCGTTTAAAAGCCGCGCAATATTTCAACAAAGATTGATTATTATAAATGAAAATGACTGAAACTTGCTCAGTAGTTGTTTTTAAAATTATAACAAAAAGCATAAGGGGGGCTTTCTTTTTACTCTAATGGATGCAACTCAAAGTTGACTGACCGAGCGGGCAAAATGGCTAGAAGCCAGCAATATGCTAGACTTGTCTACACGGAACTTGGGGGTAGGGCATCGCTGCAAATCTTTCCGCTTTCTCTAGAAATTGAAATGAGGTGCAGCAGCTAGGGTAATTGGAGGAAGTGAAGTCGGAAATGTTTTACTCAGAACAAGGTGCATTATTACGGTCAGGTGATGCTTTCCCAAACCGGACCGTGCCCGAACTCTGTCATTATCCTCCGTCCTTCAAGGCGCTGGCCGGGTCAATAATTAAGTTCACTGTCTTGTCAGTGACGACGCGTATGGGAGATCATATGCAGGCACTCGCAAGGATGTTGAATCAGTTGTTGATAAGTTTAACACGTGCTTCATAATTATGTGAAATAGTAACGCAAAAGTTACCAAGTCTTGTAAATTGACATCGATTTAAAATGTTTTGTTCCGCTGCCGCGATCCCACAATTTGTTTCAGGTTTTATTTCACTAGCTAACACGGAATCACGAGCGAGAAAAATGAAAATACGAACAAAAACACGCAGTCGTGAACCACATAACGACCGAGGATCGATATTGTGTTTTCCTTTCTTCCTTTACTTAACCCAATCCCCATTGCTTTGCCATTGCACCGTCGATCGAGGACAGAATTCGGACAAGCAAACCGTCGATCGAGGATCCTTTGTTCCCTTTGTTCTCTTTTGTGTTTCGATCCTCGATCGTAATGCAAGACAAGAACACTACACCGTACATGTGTGTACATAATAATGTTTGTACGTTGTCATAAGAGGGCGCGCTCATATTAATTTACGCGGAAGCGGATAATGCGAGCCTAAAATTTCTTTTCAGAATTTGTTTTCAGCGGTGAAGTTAAAATGGCAAAATTAACTCCTGATGAAGATATTTTCGACACCATTGTGATGGCGGAAGAAAGGTAAAAGACGATGACTGCGTTGTTGTATATGAGTAAACGGTTCCCCGGTTAGTTTGTGTTTTCAAACTCGAAATTGAACTGTGTCCTTACTACTAGTACGACTACGTGTGTGTCAACTTACTGTTTATTTTGCCGGTTCACCGTCTGTTCAGGTTATTTATATTCTGTGCCAATAAAACGTATAGCGCCCTCTTACACGTGTATGCCAGCGCCAGTACATGCAAGAAATGTACTGAGCTGGAGGTTGGTATGTGCATGGACATGGTATGTGATTGTGAATGGATAATTTAAATTTGTCAGTTACTAGTTAGTCAATATAAGTTGAATTCCATAACAATTAAGAATAAAATATGAGGGTCGAGACCTCTGGACGTGGCGCTGTTATTAATTATACACCGCCACGCTCTGATCTTTGTCAAACACGAGAAAATGATCGATAAAAGACGGATGCCATGTCTTTTGATGGCAAGATTGGTTACCATTTCCCTGTTAATTACTTACTCATGCTTTGCTTTTTTACACTAAATTCTGCAAGCCAAATAATTTATGATTGCGTGTCCCAACTACCTAATTTAGTGGAGTCCACTCCAACTACTACACTAATGATGTTGGTACCAATGTTGGGACGGAACACCTATTTTGATATGCTCTAACCACAGATTCCATGATGAGGGATTTAATGAAGGCTTTTCTGCCGGTAAACTGGCTGCAGACCAAGAGGGCTTCAAGATGGGACAAGTCAAGGGTAGACAGATAGGGTCAGAGTATGGTTTCTATTTAGGCTTTGTGGCAACATGGATGCAACTAGTGAAAGAAGATCCTGGACTTGCTAAGAAAAAGTAGGTTGCTAATTGAGGAATACTATTCGGTATTTTTCTCTTTCCAAAGTTCACCAACAGTAATTGGATTCAACATGACTCACACGTCATGACCTAAACGTGACTCTGCATTCTGCAAAGTCTTGTGACTCAAGAATCACATCAAACAATTCTTTTACAAGGAGTGGAAAATAAATTACTTTTTACATTTTCCCACAAAATAAAAACAAGTAAATGATTGCCATACAATTATTCATTACGATAGTTTCTATTGTTTTACTCTATTCCATGGTCTGATTTTGATTACTCATTTGACAGCAGAAGATTTTTGTTTAGTAAAATAACGTTGTTGCATGGTATCTCCACAGTGTAGTGAAAACCCTGGATGCGTTGAATGCCATGCTTACCTCCTTTAAAGTGAACAACTTAAGCAACAAAAGCTACTGGGATGATTTTCAACAAATCAGAGATAAATTCAAGCAGGTTAGTGTTATATTTTAATGCCTTGGCAGGTAGTTTTATAACCTCAGAACCTTTCAACATCCACCAAAATGGAGGATGGATTTTGATGGGAATGTAAATAAACATGATTGCATCAGATATATTATATAACAATTGAAATACATAAAACATCAGATTGGAATTGTTTGTTTAGGTTACTTCACTTCTTGGTGTTAAACTGGATTTTGCTGAGGAGAAAACCCAACCGCCCATGTCATTCTGAGAGGCATACCTTGTTGAAAGGAGGCACATAGCTTGTGCTGGCGTGAGACAACTCTAGGTACTGGCTACTAGATGTTGACAACCTATTTTGAACTGGTAAGCAAGTAAATATAATGCTTGCTGCTTGGAGATGTCATGGACAATGTACCATCTGCAGCTTAATATGTGCAATGATGCTGCAAGGAGGTCAACAATTTAAAAGTGCTCATGGCATCTTCAAATAAAAATTTTGTTTGGTGGCCACAGTGTGAATTGCTTGTTCTATTTTTCTAAAATTCCTTAAATTCACAAGTCTGTCATTATTGTGAAATTCGCTAGTCTCCACTCTCCACACACATGTGGGCACACACCCAGCCTTCCCAATTCTGCCACTTCATGCATGCCAGACTTTATTTATAGCACATGTTGGTTATGATGTCATTGATTTTATTGGTCAATACGTAATGGGGAGGTGCTTAATGGATCAGTGTACAGGTTATTTACATTCTACATCTATGTAGTTTAAAATGTAGTTTACAGTCACTGTGAATGTTATTTACAATGTTGTTTTGTGTAGGTACTGGAGTCATGCTCTAGCCTTGAAGACAGCAAAGAATGTTGTCCTTGGAGGATGTGACCAAGGTTCAAGGTTCCCAACGGACTCTCTGAACAAGAACAGCAGGTTACACTAAAAAGTGAACATCTACAAAGAAGCTGCCCTACACCTCTGTTATGAAGATGAATAATCTTCTTTTAAATTTAAAAGTATATTTACAAAAACATATTTACAAAAACCATACACTAAAACATCGCCTGCATAAAGTCACGCTATTTGCAACATCATTTGTTTACAACTGCAACCACTGGATAGGATCTTCACTGTTATATTTCGCTGTTTTACTTTTATCATACAGGTTTTATTTCTCATCAGAATGAATCTTTCAGAATGACTGGTCTTTTACAGAAAAGAATAACCAAGAATTGTACACAAAAACAGAGAAAAATGATGCGTTCATAAATCGAGTATGAAATAATGAGATAGAAGAAACCGATGTACATTGTACATATATATCTATATAATTTAGTCACTCACTCACTCGTTCAATATTCGCGTTTCGACAAAAGTAACCCAAGTTTCATAGTTTAAAATGTCTTATTCTTCAATGGGACTTTCCTATAGTTCGTGGTGTAAGTGGCATGGATTTAGTTGTACCGCTGGCTGCCTGAATGACCAAAACTCCTATTTCATTGAGTGAAACCTGGTCCCAATCCTCCAAAGTAGACGTATGTGATTGCTCTGAAAGCGAATTTAGTTGAATCCGGTCCGTGGAAGTTAGGAAAGTTCCCGCGCTTTTCAATTTTGCACGAGACTGCTGCATGGCCGAATCAATCACACAGAGGGCGCCATTTACGTGCGGACTTATTTTTGTTGAATTTGGAAAAGGACGCTTTCCTTTGAACAATGTCTCGTCAGATCTCAATTCAGCGCGATTCTTTGCTAGATGCCCGTGTTCAGTTCCTTCGGGGGAAGTACATGTACATGTATTCATTCCAACAGTTGTATAATAGACGGCCTCGCTGACTAGCTGTGTTCTGCCGATCTCTCTTTGAGCGAGGCACAATGTTCCTTTCCGTCGTCCAATCCCCGATAATCTCTTGTGCGCATTGCTGAGACTTGACTGAAAATCAGTGATGTCTTGTCTCCGATCGCCTAGGCATTGTGTCATGTCTACACACTGGGTGGATTTAGATCTTTGTGCAGAAATGTAGGCACTGCGTTCTACATGCACGCTGTCTTGCACCCGCGGGTCCAATAAGTGAGGGACACTGAACAGTTGAACTTTGCAGAACTTGTCAGGTCGCGTTTCCGTCTGAGTGGACTTGGAGGATCTCTGAGATTTAGGTCCGGGTGATCTTACATTATTTTCCCGCCCTTTTTCAATACTGTCTTCTAACTGTGTGAACAGATGAGCGGATTCACTTTTATTGATAGGCCTTATCCATTTATCAAGAATGACAACGTGTTGGTTTTGTTGGCGCGTGGGCTGCCTTAATTCGGCATCTTGGAAACCGTACTTTCGGTTTCGTATTAGCTTTGGGGCCAAACTTTTATCAGGTGAACTGTGGTGAATTGGTTTTCCAGTGTCTTTTGAATTGATTGGAAGAACGACTAACGAACTATCGGAGCTCAGTTTGGGTCCAAGAGGAAAATGGTGGTTTCCAGTTTCGGGAGGCACGTGTGCGGTGCACCGACGTAAGGCCCAAGACTTTGTAGTATACCCGATAGACCCACGGAATGGTCTCGGTTTGCCTTGCGTCTGCTGCATCGTTTGACCGTTTCTGTTCCGTGAGAATTGTGGGTTTGCAGGGGATTCTGTTGTTTTGCCGTGTCCGTGTTTTTCACAAGACGTTTATATCCGCTCACTGCTTCTGTAGCTGTGGGTTCATGAATCAAGTCACCAGGTAAAGTCTTATTGATTCGGCTCCCAAATCTCACTTTTCTCTCATCGCGTTCACCGGTCATCTCGAAGTCAACTTGATGTACGTAATCACGTGGCGCCGTTTCCTGATTATTGACTGAAATGATGTCCGTCGGTTTAATCTCGTCTCGGTGGCTCAGCGAAGAAACCACGCCCTCTACCGGTACGACTTGGGGCACCATCAGCCTACTCGGGCCTCCGAAGCTTCGATGTAGCATTTCGGCCTGGCCCTGATGGGAGCCATAGCTGGAGTAGTACCAGTGTTTAGGATCAGTCAGTCCACCCCCCATTATCTGTCCATGCGTACTGGAGAGAATATCGGAAACTTTAACTTTCTTATTGTTGAGGTCGTGCTCCATACTTTGCCTGAGAGAGGCCCGAAGGTCATGTGTGTAGTCCTCAATAGACTCCATGGCAGTTTATTTCCCGAAGCGATTTTTACTCACTCGATCTTATCATTCTTGCTTGTTTGTTGAACTTTTGGATAGGATCCACCTTTAAAAACAAAAGACCAAAGTGAAAATATCAGTCAGATTTTCTTCAAGCAAGTCCCTCTTTTGTTGCGCACAAATACATTCTACCCAGTTCTAGTCTGGGAGAACAAAACCCATGCGCGGATCCAGGGGGGGGCGCACCCGGCGCGCGCCCCCCCTAAAAAAATCTCGAGAAGATTGAGAAGATCTCGGCGTTGGGGCTTCGCGCCTCCTGCGCTCCCATATCTTCTCCCAATATATTATGTTGACAATATTTGGCGCCCCCTCTAACCGAAATTCCTGGATCCGCCCCTGAAACCCGCTGTGACTATTTGAAAGAGTTACTGAAAAAGAAAGGAATGATGCAGAGCCAGTTACATGTGCTGTTTCCCGTTCCCGAGGCTCACATCAAGACTAGCATAGGAGCGAGTGGGAACGTTTGGGCCACTGACCTCTATACATGGACAGATCATCATTGTTTCATTTTGAAGTCAGCATGCGGAGAAGTGCAACATGGCGGACCCACGACGTGACTCTGTGAGCCAATGAAATGTCCAGGTGTTGGTACGATACGTATTACGTAATGTTTATAAATACAAAATGTACAGAATAAATCCGTTGACCTCCACACCTGGACATTTCATTGGCTCACAGCAGTGACGTCTCGGGTCCGCCATGTTGCGCTTCCAGTTCGCGCCGACTTCAAGTGTTAGCACAGCAGAATATGGACAATGGTCCGTCCAGGTGTAGAGGTCAGTGGTTTGGGCCAGGAATGAATATAAAATAGCCCCTTAATGGCGGTGTCTCATAAATTTCATCGATTGGTCCTACGGTCAACTCATCATGAGCTTTGGATATCGTGTCAATATACACCTGCCCTGACACTGGTCATTAGTTTTATATTTAAACGATCAAAGTGCCTGATCATAATCTCTAGTAACACCCAATTCGGCTTTAATTCGTTGATTTATTTAAAGAGGACAGCAAAACGACCCAAAGGGCAAAGCGTTTCAAACCGGCGGCTATTTTTTCTCTTCTAGAAACTATTCTTTGCATTTTTCAATTGATTATGTACGTTTTGATTATACATTATAATGGTCTTGAAGCAAAGAGTTATGATGTTCCAAGGCCTAAGTGGTTTTGTTGTTTCTTTCGAGCAGACGTACGAGTGGAACTTCCAAAAGGCTCTTTAAAGTGAATAAATTAAAACGAACAAAAAATCAAATGAATGCACATTGTCCTCACTGGTTTTATGAACACGACCCTGTAAAATGTTACAGCAAAAAGTATGAAATCTTACCTTAGTCATGTTCTCGTATAAGTCTGAAGTAACATCCGTGTCCATGATTATTACCCGTACTAGCATCGCTTTACTGCCCGTCTATGACGATGATTTACGTACACAAAATGCACAAACACTTCACACCAAATACACAGGGTCTGATTGCTTGACTTCTGACCTTTTTTACCACTGACTGTAAACAGAAATTAAGGGTGGCACCAACAGTAAACAAGGCACAAAGAATATCATGTTGACTTACCTAAGCCTTAAAGGCCTTATAATTAGTGGCCATGAGACGCTGTTAGTTTTGTTTGATCAAGAACCGTCAAAAAGTTTCCAGTTCATTTTGTGGGAGTTTGAGCATTGAGCAATAAACTAGTTTATTGCTCCATGGTTTGAGTGAATCACTGGCAATAATAATAGTTTATTCAGGCAAATATTTAAAATAATACCTAACAAATCAACAAAGATAACAAAAATCTAACGGGACAGAATCTATAAGATGACAAAATTGACGGTGATAGTGGTTGGATTTATTTTCCATTAGCCGCTTTTGAGTCACGGTGGTTTTCACTGTTTCACATTAGAAATTTTAAAAAGTCTAGCTAGACGATTAGTTGCGAATAAAATAACAACGTCTTACCTTAACTGTTACTGTTTTAAAGATTCAATAAACCTGTACAATTCGAAGCCAGCAGTCATCCAGCCCTTGCTTGATTCCAATACACCTTACTTCAAATTAACCTCCACTAATTTCCAGATTGTTAGTTTACCGTTCATTTGTCTAATTTATCGTCTACCCGGGTTGTTCCTGCGCTATGGTGAAACTCACCAGCTTTGAATGTTAGTAGGCCCTCAGTCTCTCGGTCATAACAGCATGCAATTTGTGATCGGATATCGCTGGTTGTGGTTTAGGCGGATTGTGTGTCACCAGTTACCGTGCGTTACAATGTAAACACGTGTAAGTTCATCCCGTGTTTATTGTCACAAACTTGCGCTATAGTTACTCAACAATTTCAATTCAATTCAATAGCAACGTTCATTTCCAAACTTTTCACAAGCAAGTAAGCAATCATTAACTTAAAGCTTGAGACAGTCGAAATAAAAGTAAAATAATAATTTAAAAACTTCAAATGGGAAAGCAGAAATGATAACAGAAAAAGCTAAGCAAATAAAATAAATTAAACATGCATAAGCTAAATTTACTTTAACAAATTTAAGTGGAGGTACATGTAGTACTATAGAGCGGACATCTACAAACAACCAAGGCTTTATTTTACTCCTGCACGTTTGCGCCAGGCTGACGACAGACCGCAAGTTTTTTCTTTTAAATGAAATAAAACATCTTAAAATCTCATTTCTATAATGTGTGACCAGTCAGGTACATCAAAATCAGGAATAAGATATTCATCACAAAAACCTCGGAAGTTATTGGCTATGAGGTACAGGCTTGTGATGGGTATCATTACAAACTAGAAAGCTTATAGAATTCCAATCTTACTACATGTATGTACATATCTAAAAAGTAATTTTCCGACCTATTCCTTTGATTTTTGATGTGCTGGGTCACAAATTTTTCTTGCCCTGAATACTCGCCGTTTTGTTTATATTCGGAAAAAATATCCCCTGCACGGAATCTAGCGCCCTCTTTCGGTGTGACTACTTCACCGAATGTTTAGCATACTGCCGATATGGCCACTTGGGGGCACACTAGAAACCACGAATGATAAACTAAAAGCTCTGTGTACAGTGATTTATTTGGGAGAATAGTACTCCGCTCCAGAATTTACAAAGTTGAACTTGGTTGACAATAGTCTGTTCATAATTTCATCACTGTCACGTTATTTTTGTATAAACATATTCTCTTTAACTGAACACAACTCTAATATTTATTCTCGGGCTAAATCTTGTTTTAAAACTAAAACACCTTGTTCTCTAAATAACTTTGTAATCGTCTGGACTTCCGGAACAAAACAAAATCACTTGGAAACTTGAATTTCCTCAGTGAAAATGCGAAATTTAAATTGATATTTTCTAGGGAAAGATTTCGGAAGCAAAATAAATGAGGGCCTCCGACAGTTAAAGTTGGTTTGGAAAGTTGCACCCTAAAAAATAAATTTGAAATTGAATTGATAACTTTCTAGTAATAAATTAGTATTGTATTTATTATGAGCTTTCAAATGAGACATTCCACGAAACAATAGGCCAATGGCGAGAAATTAATTAATTAATTAATTTAATTAAATTTTTGAATTAGGAGCGTCCCGCAGTATGCACAACTGAGCTGGAGCGCGCATTGGCGCAATTCGTTATACAAACTACTGTATAAACTAGGACTGCCAATGCCAAAAAAACTATCCATTTATTTGTATTGTTGGCCTATACCGTCGTACATGGTCTCTGAAAAGGGAATGGAAATGAACAAGCAAAGACAACCTAGCTTTAAAGTTTAAAATCTATTTTTCAGGTTGAAACTCGGGTTAGATTTAAAGGATTTTATAAAGAGCCTATTTCTCCTAGATTTTAATTTCGAGTTGTGGCTACAACCGTCCGTAAACATACATGCTGCAGACAAAATGGGGGGGGGGGGGGGGGGGGGGGGGTGCACTTTTGTACTGCTGTCAATGATTTCCGCTCTATTAGCCACGTCTATTTTCTTTTCATTGTTGAGGAATGTTAGGGCGGAGTCAAAAAAGCTCAGACTAATCAATTCAAAATAAGATTGACAGATCATGCTGACGAAGAGCCATTGTGTTTGACATAATGAATGCTATTTCTTATGTGCTGGGTTCTTTATTTAACTTGTCAATTATAATGTTGTCAATCTTATTACCAGCTTCCATAACTCCGTTTCACAAACACAAACAATGAATTCTTTCTGAGTGTACAATCATCTTGTTCATGTATTCACAGACATTGTTGACACATTCCAACTGAGTGAGTATACGGCCGGTTCACTCATTTATTGCGCCGTGAAATAAATACACTTGATTTTTGGAACTTATTATTTTTGTTTTAAGTAACGACGATTTGTTGATATAACATTTACGAAATGTCCTCAAATATTAGCTACACTAATCGAATTCCAATAAAAATATTTCAAACAATTTATGTTTCAACAAATTATGTTTAAAAGTCAGACTTACGAACTATTTTGTCTCAGCGTAGTAAACCACAATTGATTGATTGACAGGTGACCGACCAGTGTTAATATCGTTGCTTTCAGATTCGCCATCTTGGTTTGTTCGTACGTACAGTATAATAGTGCAGTACAACCACGGCGTCGCAGCTATACACACACGCACGTACAGGGACAATCGAGTTCGAACTCTATTCCTTCCTCCATTCTACCTCCATGCTTACACCAAAGATTTGGTTGTTTTTGACCTTTTCTTGCATTACACAGTGAATTTCTGTTGGTTTGACAGCAAATTAAGAGTTATAAGGGTTTCTTGGAACCCACAATCATTCGGTAAGTTTAGTTTAGTAGGCCTATTCTGGTTTAATTTCATGTAAAATAGACGAAAACGAAATTTTACAATCTTGACTTGAATTTAAAATCAATGTTCAATCGTTATAAATATGAATGATTTTTTTTTCGCGCAAAGCTGCATACCATTACGGCGTTATATCATTGCATCAACATTATGAAGTATTTCACCAAATCAAGCAAAACTCGTCTAATTTATTATTCACTCGGCACGATTTTCTAAATGAGGAGATTGAGAAAAGAAGATAGTGTATTTCTAGTCATGGGCCCCGGCCTCTTTTTCTTGTGTCCATGAAACCTATGAAGAAAGTATGATTAAACTAAAAGTGAAACGGTCGCAGTGAAACTGCTTGCTCTATGGGGAAAGTAAAGTGACCTCTGCAAAATAACCCGCCACTGACTCGGTCGTTTTTTAAGTAATGACCCTATTTTTAACGATTTGGTATGTTTTGGCAAAAAGTGCAATTTCTTCTAACCAGTTTGCGCCGGGATTATTTTAACATCACAGAGCCGGGGCGCGTGATTATTTTAAACGAAACTCAATCTGAGGTGGGTTCAGGCCGATGGTACCGGAAAGCAGAAGAACATTTCCGGCCCTGCTCTTGACGTGTTTATGCGTCATCCGTTTTGAATCTGGGGAAAATTTTTGTGTGTATAGATCGGGGCGGACATCCGGGAACTGTCATAAAAACGCGTCATAATACGTACACCGCGCCGGTAAAAACGATGATCGCGCGCGCAGTCTTGTATGCTACAGTGCAGTGTCAGTGCGTATTGTTTTCATCGGCGCGCTGACCTGTGACGTATGTCCGCCCCGATCTATATGTCTTCCGGCGCGAACGGGTTAAACACATTTTTTGGATTACTGTACAATAATAATATGTACCATGCATTGCATGAAGCAGTGTACTTTTGCGCATTCACCTTGTGCCTTCATTTTGTGGTGTGCTGCGTTGATTGCCTGTTGTATAAAAATAACATTGTGAACAATCAGAGTTCCCGCAATATTGAGAAAAAATGTGCTATGTAGTGATGTACATTCTTGTTTCATTGTGTGATGTAAATTTAATATTATGGGTATTGTATTGTATATTCTCATATGGCCAATTATATTTCACTGTCAATTCATTTGTATTGCATCAAGGAAATATGAGACCCACATTTCCTGACATAATGTCGATGATTATGCAAACTTTGTATATTTTAAGTCGACAACATCCTGCAAGTTGTCTTTTTCATGCCCATATATAATGATTTACTTTATTGTATTCCTCGAACTTTTGCATCATTCTATTATTTTGATACCGTAACTGTTTTATATTACACATGTAATTTGGTTTACAGTTACTGACATTAATTCTTTTCATTTCCTTTGTTTACACACTTGCTGTTGGTTTGATGTATATGTTGTACTGCAATCCAACGTCTTATACCCACAATACTAATTATTAATCCTAAACTCTTAGTCTTAGTCGTTTCCTCAGGCCTTGCCTTCGCAATCTAACAGAGTCCAACTCACCAAGTTAGGTACAAAAATGACTTGCCTGATAAATTCAACAGTATCCAATTGTGTCATTTTTTTTTGCTGTCAGTGGTTTGTACTAAACGCGGATTATGTAACACCATTGCTATCATTTAACAAGTAACAATCAACAGATTTTCCATAAAGTTTCAAGTCATTGGTGGTAGAGTTGATTTTGTTTAACTAGTTCTTGTGACATGTCTCATATTCACCCTCTCGCTCAAAATTGTGGAAATTCTTTGAAGGCTGAATCTTTTCATATTTAAAGTGTAAATCCTGTAATTGTGTGTATTGTGTGAATTGGGTCTTTTAGTGCACCAGTGACTTGAATGGCTGAGGTCAGGCTATATATTCCCTGCTGGGTCTGGTTCCAATCATTCAGGCTATGGCAACCCATTTATGTCTGTCTGGGTTGCACACTTGCTTGACCCTTTGACCTTTCTCTAGGTGTGTATGCTGGGCTCCTGTTGGGGTTCTTCCCAAAAGGTGCAGAAAAGCTTAGGGTTGTTATCATGGTGAAAACTGTTTTCCTTGTTGTACAAATACAGTGTTGTGCCACTATCAATTATGGGCTACACCTGTTTACGTGTTTTGTACTTCAGTCTACTTATTTAATTATCAAATTGTAAACTCCAAAATTGATTTTTTTCCCTTTAAATTGAAGTTTGGTTTTATTGAAATTTATATGAATCATGAATTTTCTTATTGCGCATTGATTTTATGCATAAAACACTAACTTCCCAGGATGTGTAGAATCATATTTAATTTGGAGGATTCAGGATTGCTATGGTTAAATAATGTACACGTTTGCCTTTTTAATGCATTGTGGCTTTTTCAGATGAACTTGTTCAGTATACAAGAACATGTTCACCTCCGTGCATTTGTATAACTGATTTACCAGTACAAAATATTTTATCTATTCACTTGTGTTGGTGACTGGTGTCAAGTATTACTACACATTCAGCCCGTGAACATACATGTACCTGCAAATTGAATAAGACTAATGGCCACATTAACCTTTATAGAACAGAATTCCCTAAATTGTGGATTCCTCAGTACTGTTCACCATTATGAATTGATTCCTTTCATAACCAAGAACAATTTTCTTTTCATTTGTGTGTACAGGAGTGAGTAAGAATAGCAAGAGGTACTGGGAACTGCGTTATCAAGATGGAAGCCCAGAGGGTAGGTTTTAGTTTTTTGTTGCATTATTGTTGAACTTATTTGGGGATTTGTTCTAGCTATTAAGAATTTATTCTTAGTTTTAAAATCTCAAATTATGCGAATCAAAATGACATTTCCCAACATATCCACATATGTGATTTTTGTAGCTCTGTACTTCTACCAAAAGTTTACGGACTTTAACCAGTTCGACTTTAACAGTCATTTTTTATGAACCTCGATCAGAGACTGGTTCAGGCTGGCATCTGTGGGTAGCACTCCCATATATTTCCTGGCCTTGCTCGCTGTGAGCCGGTTGCCCGACAAGATATTTTCAGCCTTGCTCGTGATGTGTTTATCTGTCATCTGTTTTGAATCCCAGAAAAACGGCAAACTGGTTAATGGAATGTATTACAGTCCAGGTATAGATATTCACAAGAAAATGGCTGTTCTTTACATTTGCTAAGATTTAAATCTTTTTATGTAAAAATGGTGCCATCATGGATTGAATTTATTGTTGTAATTTATCCTCAACAGCAAAAGCCATTTGTGGCTACCCCAGCCAGCCAGACTGCCTATGGTAGCCCGGCACTGTCTGATCTCCCTAAGCAAGATCCTATGCAACAGACGCTAGACTGGCAGCATCATGGCTATGGTATGGACTCTGGTATACAGAGTGGAGTTACTACACAGGTAGGTGCCGCACGTTACATCCTTTCAAAGAACCTGCTTCTTTTAACGTTTGAACATAAAGAACAGTCGGTAATATTCTTACAAATGACAAGTTTGTTACTCTTGCATATATTTTAGTGCATTTATATAAAAAAGATGTTCTTTCTTGCATTTGTTCTGTTGAGGTTTTATCTTGTCTCAATTCTCCCAAATCCTCCACCAATCACTGCCATTTTGTCCTCGTACACATGAGGCTGCATCCGAAGGATGGAAGAATCGGCGTACAGCCTACGAGCTTGACCAATTACATTCTCTAAAACTAACTGGTGCATTTATCGTCAATCCTCCAAAAATCTCTGGCGATTTTTGGAGCATTGAGGGTTAGGGTTAACTTGTTGCCATTACATTTGTTTTTGTTCTGCAGGCTCCCTCAGTCAGTAGCAAGAGTCACCATGACGAGGAATCTGAGATGAATGCAGGTCAAGACATGTTTGATTGGGATAGCAGTTATGGACAGGCTTACACACAGGAGCAGGTGGATGGTGAGTTGGCACTGCCCATGTTTTAATATTGATGGATAGAATAGTTATTGATCTGATAATATTTCTGCTATAATTCTGCACTAGATATCTCATTTCACTCGGTCTTTGTCGGGTGCAATTCATTTGGCTGTCGTTCAGAGCTTTTGTTTGTGTAAAAGAAGAGTACAAATCCAAAATACGACCACCAGGTGCATATTGGAGCTAGTCCGTACTCTCAGATTTTCAAAGGAGATCTTGTAAAGAGTTTGGAGTTTGATTCACATTAATTCTAACCTTCTGTGTACAGAAATGAACCAGCAGTTAAACCAGACCCGTTCACAGCGTGTGCGTGCCGCCATGTTCCCAGAGACCTTAGAGGAAGGGGTTCAGATTCCATCCACTCAGTTTGATCCTAACCATCAGACCTCGGTCCAACGCCTGGCTGAACCCTCTCAGATGCTGAAACATGCCGTGGTCAATCTTATCAACTATCAGGATGATGCTGACTTGGCGACACGTGCCATCCCTGAACTCACCAAGCTTCTTAGTGATGAAGACCAGGTAAAAAGAAACTCAATTTCTATCTCTTAGTTTCAACAAGACTACTTTGTTTCTCAGATATTATATTTTTTCTTGGATCAGCTGTTTTTCTTGTTTTTCACTCTACACTTATGCCATTGAGAAGTAAAATAATGTACAAAGTCTTGTAAAGATGGGAATTTACTCATTTTTTGTTTTGTTTCCAACTTGCATGCCTGGTTTTCTGTTATAAATGGAGTGATTTGAGTAGATGCCTGTTAACCAGATTGTTGATGTAATTGTTGAATTTTTGTAAATTGCCCCAAAACGATCAAACCAGTTTGTGTTAAACCCAGGAGAATCGGGCAGTCTTGATTGGATATGAAGATAGTGTGCAGAGAACAGTGTGCACAGAGCCACTGACCAAATAAGACTATGTAGTGTTTAACTTATTGTTAGTTCCATTGCATTGACGAGTTACTTGTGAACAAATTAAAAATGACGGCAAAATGCCTTATATACATGAATGAGAATCAATCGGTTTGTCAATCGAGTACCAATTGTACTCGTTTGTTCATCATCCACAATTGACGATAAGCACACGTAACATTTGCTTAAATCCAATTCGGTCAAATATGTATTGTGAATGTTTTTCTTTTGACGTCGTTCACATTTTTAGTTAAATTACAATGTTTAGTATTCATAAATTGTATAAAAATGTTATTAGTGAAACTTTTCTCTCATTAATTCCTGCATCTCATTAATTTGTAACAGGTGGTCGTGAGCCAAGCTGCCATGATGGTTCACCAGCTCTCTAAGAAGGAAGCCAGTCGTCATGCCATCATGAACTCTCCTCAGGTGATCGCTGCATTGGTCCGTGCCATGTCTAACTCTAACGACCTAGAGACCACCAGGTGTGCTGTGGGTACGCTACATAACTTGTCCCATCACCGAGCCGGTCTGCAGTCCATCTTCAAGAGCGGTGGCATCCCGGCCCTGGTCAAGCTTCTCAGGTTGGTGTTTAATCGGAGGAAAGCATTACTAACGATAAGGGCGGCACCAAACTATTGCAGGAATACGACTGGACACAGTTGAACAAAATAGGATGCAATTGAAAGATTGCCACGTTGGTGACCAGTGTTTATCATCTTAAGTGTTGATGCACATTCTCAATCTTTGGCTTGTTGCAGCTCCACTGTTGAGTCAGTGCTCTTCTATGCCATTACCACCTTGCACAATCTCCTGCTTCACCAAGAAGGCTCCAAGATGGCTGTACGTCTGGCAGGAGGCCTACAGAAAATGGTTATGCTGCTAGCTCGTAATAATGTCAAGTTCCTGGCTATCTGCACAGACTGCTTACAGATCCTGGCTTTTGGCAATCAGGAAAGCAAGGTAAAGAACACATTAAGATTTATAGTGAGACGTGGTACCAGTGTTAAGATTAAGACGTGGTACCATTGAAGATTAGTGAGACGTGGTACCATTGAAGATTAGTGAGACTGAGACGTAATACCATTGTTAAGACAACTTGGCATACATGAAAAGTCAGAACTGTGTATATATTGATAAAATTCTGAGATTTTTTAATATTGATGCAATGTGTATTAAAGGTTACAAAATAAGACTACAAAATGACGACTACCAACTGATTGCATTCTATGCTCCGTCTGTTTTTAGCTCATCATCCTTGCTAGTGGAGGTCCAGCCCAGCTTGTTCGTATCATGCGTACTTACACCTATGAGAAGCTTCTGTGGACAACAAGCCGTGTCCTCAAGGTGCTGTCTGTCTGCCCTAGCAACAAACCAGGGATCGTTGAAGCTGGTAAGTATAGAATAGGGAAGAACTTTACAGGAATAAGAAAAATTATAATTTCTCTGCCGGCTTGAGGCTCAATTAACTGAACTGCCTCAAGGTCATGTCAGGCATGTTGAGTTTCAACATGGGAGATTGTGGCTTCAGTTGGGTTCTTCTTGATTACATTTTTGGTGCTTGAGATTTACTTTAGTTGTCGTTTTGTGTTTTGGCATTTAGTTTTTTTTAAATGAATGAAACAATTGTGCTTACCTCTTTACCCTGAATTTCAACTAAAAGAATGTGACCGAGAAAGTCTCTGAAAGGTTTCATTTTGATGGTGTGATTTTTAACATGTGGTATGCAGGCTCTAGGTATAATTAATTGATTGGTGTGATTTTTAACAGGTGGTATGCAGGCTCTAGGTATGCAGCTTGGTCATCAGAGCAACAGACTGGTGCAGAATTGTCTGTGGACATTGCGCAACCTGTCAGATGCTGCAGTCAGAATGGTAAGTCTGTCAATGGTCTGGTCTTTTGTAATCTCGGTCTGAATTAAAATTGTGTAAATGGTTTGTTGCAGTCAAATTATACAAATTCAACAGATATCTACAAATGTCTTTTAAACTAGGTTGTACAAGGCATTTTTTTTTTGTGGGGGGGTAGATTTTGTATTACCTGTTGGTGAAGGCTGGGCGAGGATTAATATTCTACAACTCATAAAAAAAACTATTTTCATAATAAGATTTAAGAAGTTCCACTGTGAATGTCGAGAGAAAAGCTGCTAAGGATGGCAACTGTCTTTTCTTGATAGGATGATCTTGAAGGCCTACTCCAGATGCTGGTGCAACTCCTAGCTTCCAACGACATTAGCGTGGTGACCTGTGCATGTGGCATCCTATCCAACCTAACTTGTAACAATGCTAGGAACAAGATCACGGTGTGCCAAGTGGGTGGTATTGAGGCCTTGGTACGTGTGGTCATCCAGGCTGGAGACAGGGAGGAAATCACTGAACCAGGGGTAAGACCTGAACCAGACTAACATTCCTTGTAATATGCTAATTTTCAGACCTATCCAAGCAAGAAATTGTATCTTTTCTAGCAAGCTTTTGATCATCACTGAATATATTTAAAACATTAAGCAAAACCCAATATTAAAATGTGCCATTTTTCACATCTTATATTATCAAATTTTACCTACCATAATGAACACATTTCTTTCCAAATTATTAGATGACATTGGTTCTCTATTTGATCATATTGTCCAGTGAAGAAGTCTAACCATCATGAATTAAGGAGGATTTAATAACCTAATTCCTGTAAACCCATACTTTAGTTGAGGCTTTTTGGAGAGCAAATTGGCTGCGAAACTCGGCTAGTTGACTTGGCCATTAACCAGTTCGCGCCGGATGACGTATATAAACGCAAATATTTCACCAGATTCAAAACGGATGACGCATAAACACGCCAAGTTCAAGTTCGGAAATGTATGTCAGCAGCGGGCAAGGCCGGAAATGCGTGGTTGTGCTTCCCGGCACCATCAGCCTGAAGACGCTTCGGATTGAGTTTCGTTAAAAATAATCCCGCCCGTGGGCTCGGCGATGTTAAAATAATCCCGGCGCGAACTGGTTAAACACAAACAATTGTCATGTATTCTAGTGCATTAGTCTTATCTTCATTATTTTATTTAGAAAACTGAGATGATCTTGATCATATTGATTTTGTTTAAATTCCTTAAAGGTGTGTGCCCTGCGACACTTGACCAGTCGACACCCAGAAGCAGAGATGGCCCAGAATGCAGTGCGTCTTCACTACGGCATCCCAGCGGCAGCTAAGCTGCTACAGGCTCCATCCCACTGGCCTCTCATTAAAGTGAGTTGTAATCCAGGCAATAGATGATCATTCTTTAGAATTTTTTGATTTGACAGATATTTTCATTGTAGATATTTTTGTATTGTAGTAAATTAAGATACTTCCTCTCTGTAGTCCTTGTTTGTAATTTAATATAATTTGTTGTTTATTTTGTTTACTTCAGGCTACCGTTGGACTGGTGCGTAACTTGGCCCTGTGTCCAGCCAACCATGCACCTCTGCGTGAGCACGGTGTCATCCCAAGACTCGTCCAGCTTCTCATGAGAGCTAACCAGGACTCACAAAGGGTAAGACATCTTGAGCTCAACCATTATTACTAGAGGCCTTTTCACACTGTACAAAATCTCAGGGTTGGAACCGGTTCCAAACCCAAGATTTTTCCAACCCTTTTCCCTCTACTAAAATTTTAACCCGGTTCCAACCCAGGTAGAATGCTCTAGCCGGTTCGAAATCAAACCTCACAGGGACCAGGGTTGAAAATCTCAACCTGCATTTGTTCTGTTCCAGAGACAGTCGGGCAGTGGTAATGGTCAGAGTTTCACTGATGGTGTGCGTATGGAAGAGATCATTGAAGGATCGGTGGGTGCTCTTCACATCTTGGCTAGAGACATGCACAACAGGATGCTGATCAGAAACCTCAGCACGGTGCCTCTCTTTGTACAGGTATTTCCCACCAGTCTCATTTCCTACCAGAAAGTGGGTTTTGTTTTAGTCTAGAGACATGTTTTTAATACTGGCCCCTGTCCATCAAGATCAGCTGATATCTACATGTACATATGCAAATTCTAACACGTTTAATTTGGTTGTCTCACCATCAGCTGCTGTACTCCAGCATTGAGAACATCCAACGTGTGACTGCAGGAGTTCTGTGTGAGCTCGCACAGGATAAGGAAGGGGCAGAGATTATTGAACAAGAGGGGGCAACTGCACCGCTGACTGAACTACTGCACTCTAGGAATGAGGGAGTTGGTAAGTAAAGCTTTCTACTAATAACATTTCCTTTGGGCATTTGAAGCAACCATTTATGTTTTTAGTGACGTCTTCTTAACTAGAGATGTGATACATCAGTTCATACCACTATTTGAATAAATTTGATTGCCTCTGTTAGATCGCAGGTCACTGGGTTTTTTTTTCTGTCTTTGAAGAATTGAGTTAATAGTTACACTCAATTATGCTTGGTTCTTTGGTTAATATCGCCAGCATCCAAGTTCTGAACAAACACCTGCTGGTGTTTTAAGTTTACAAACTCCATGTTCTGCAATTACTCATGTTCCGCCTGAAATTGCGAAAACAATCAGAATGTAAATGTTTTTTGCCGCAGTTGGTGCTGCTTTCAAACGACGGTCTAAACATTTAGATTTCCGATACCTTTGATTGCTGTTTGAGAGACAAGTAACCTAAGAATGAATGCTTCTTTCTATCAACAGCCACCTACGCTGCAGCCGTACTGTATCGTATGTCTGAAGACAAACCACAGGATTATAAGAAACGAATCTCAGTTGAGTTATCCAACTCGCTGTTTAGAGGAGACACTGCACCTTGGGGAGAGGTAGGTAGAAACGCCAGCATTTGAGGACATATGAAGCACGATATTTTGCAGAGAAAACCCCCCTCTTTTGTGTTGACCATTGTGTTCTTGGAATCTCAGGAATTCCTTTTAGGTTTCAAGGGGGATGGGTTAGGTTACAATAGTGTTGAGTGCGTATAAAGTATAGGGATAAGAGGTGGGTACCCCTCTGCCACACATCGTGCTGGGTATATTTGAGGATGTGAGGAATCTTTACAAGTTGGTTCTTTTCCCACATTGATGTATGAAGTAGTTTTTTTACAGTAATATACTTTGGTTTTGGTAGATGGAATTCACTTTTGCCTTTTGCCTTTCTACTGGGATTTTGTTATTTAATGTTGGTCATGCCTGTGTTATAAGTTTCAAGTGTTTTAAAATGTCATCTGGTTTGGGTTGTAATGACATATCAAATCTTAGTCAATTTAGAAGCTATTCAAATGAACTGTAAGACAATTATGTGAATTAAGTCGGTACATGTCGGACATTTGAATTAACACAGGTATTCCTTGGATGTCATTTATCTCATGTTACTAATAGCCTGGCTTGTTTTGATGACTCTGTACATCTCGTAGATGTAGATATCTTGGCTTTCTGTGTAGACCTAATGATGTCATGCTTTCTATGAGCCCTTCTGGTGTCCCCATAGGAAAGCACATATATGTAAACAAAGCCGTGACGTCATTAGGTCTCAGGTTTATTGCAATGTTTGTATTTGTAATGTACCATGTTTGTTATTGTAGCCCATGGACATGCCTGATCCATCCGACGTGTGTATATCTCAGCTTTCTGTGTTCTTGTTCTCTCGTAGCCCATGGACATGCCTCATCCATCCATTGTGTGTATATCTCAGCTTTCTGTGTTCTTGTTCTCTTAGCCCATGGACATGCCTGATCCATCCGTCGTGTGTATATCTCAGCTTTCTGTGTTCTTGTTCTCTCGTAGCCCATGGACAAGCCTCATCCATCCGTTGTGTGTATATCTCAGCTTTCTGTGTTCTTGTTCTCTTAGCCCATGGACATGCCTGATCCATCCGTCATGTGTATATCTCAGCTTTCTGTGTTCTTGTTCTCTCGTAGCCCATGGACATGCCTGATCCACCCATCGTGCAACACGACTTTTCTCATCACAGCAGTGCTAGTAGCCTCCATAGTGACTACAGACATCAGCAACCACCACCCCAGCAAGGTGGAACAATGCACATGCAAGGTAAATAAACACGATAATGTTTTCTTCTCCATTTCTTTTCATTTTACCCAAAACTACCTCTAGAACCCTTTACTAGAGACCCAAAATGCTATGGCAACAGGATAATATATTTTCCTTTTAAACAAAAGAAATTGTCCCCATAACTATATACCCAGCAAGATTTGGGACTGACGGACGCCCCCTTAATCCCCATACCTATACACTCTAGACTATTGTTACCCAATGCACCCCCCTTAAAACCTAAAAAGAATTCCTGAGAAACCACAACATTCCGCAAGCACAATGACCACTACAAAGGAGGGATCTCTCTCCGTCCCATATCTTGCTTCATATGCATAACTAGGTGTAACCAAACGGGCAATGAAAAAAACAATAGGCTTCAAGTCTTGTATTAGAAATTACCACAAGGTAACCATAGATATTAAATGGAGTTGGGTTTGAATCTATGCCCTTTACATTGCTGTTCCAGTGCTCTATCAACTGAGCTATCCAGCTCTGTTAGGATTTCTCCATTTTAACAATGTTGTTGTTCACAGGGCACTAGTCGGAATCCACAGGGCACTAGTCAGGTTCCCTTTGTAGTTCATCAATAATGACACAATTTCTTTGGTTGTCTTTTGATCAGGTAACTATCAGGAGCCCATGTCACTTGAGCCCATGATGCAAGATTTGGATCTGGGATCTCACACAGACTATGGAATGGACCCGACATTGGCCAACCTAGGTCCACCCTCAGCTGACCTGAATCTGGATGGAATCCCCCCTACAGATAGCAGTGGAATGACCTTCTTTGACACAGATCTGTGATTCACACGTGAGTGTTCCATTAGAAAAATGGGGGGGGGGGGGTAAAAACAGTGTATCGGACCTCTGACCTTTCTCTTGAAAGATAATTTTGAATTTGTTACCAGCAATGGTAAGTTTGCACAATTCAATTGTTTTTTAAATGAGAGGTGCCAAATTGTCAGTACTGATAATTTGAAAGTTAGCAGTCTTTTTGCCTGTGGTATTAATCTGTATACCATAGGCTTCTTTTTAATTAGTACCCAGGGGAACCATTATGTTGGAAACAGGTAATGACTTAAAATGCCAACCTGTTTTTACAAAGAATAACGCCAAATTACAGTAAAGCAATTCTTATTATGACAATTCTTCTTCCCAGATTCACTTTGTGAATTCAGTGCTATTTAATTTTGTTTACTGCTTCCAGTAGTTGTTTTAAGTACATTTCTTGCACATGTAAAATATTCAGCATTTAATAAATTGCATTAATGAGTAGCAGAGAAGTATAAAAAGACAATACTAGAAAAGCACTGTATGCAGAAACAACCAATCAAGATAAAGAGAACTGGTCACATGTTTGGAATTGACCAATAGTAATCTATTGCTTGCTTGGCTAGAGATAAGATGCACTGTACTGCTATTGGTATACAAATGGTTTTCTTCTGAAGAGTATAGCACAATGTAGTACTAGGCAGAGGTTAAGTTGCTGGAATATTGAAATGAAGATGCTGTGGTATACGCACTTCATATAGACAATACTGTTATTGTGTGATGAGATAGTCCATTGCTCTAGTAACATACTTGGAAAAAGAAACAAACTAAAGAAGAAATCGCTACGGAATATCTGTACACTAGGGAATGTAATGACAACAGGAGAATTCCCCACGGTGGGGATTGTCGGAGTGGCGGTTTGGATTGTTAGGAAGCATGTTAAGAGCCCAACGAGGGTTGAGAATGAGCAGGTTAAAGGTGTACATTAATTGTGGTTTTTAACAAGTAGTACTTGCAGTGTAAGACGTCCATTGAGGTATGGAGATCTGCGACTCCATGACGTGCCATAAGTCTCAGTACTACTGAACATTTTAATTCGTGTTGAGCTTCAGTAAATGGGACATGCTAAGGGTAATCTTGTTTAAAAAGACAGGAATTGTAATAGTTTGTCGCAAAACGGCATGAAATTAATGCAAAAGTGTTTGGACGAAGTGTTTAATATAAGGAGCAACATTTTGAGCTTGTAAATATGTGGCATATTTCTTCCTTTTTTGTGTACCCAAAACGTACCAATCAACTAATTAAGAAAGAATTGGGGTGTGGAGTTGCAACTTTTTTAAATAATGAATTAAATAATTGTCTGTGATGTTGGGGTACATGTTTTGAGTACCTCTTCAGTGATGTTCTGTGTGTTTCTAAAAAGCTGAAAGTACTGGTGAAAGCTTGAAGTTAAATTCATTATAATGTAACAAAGCAAACTAGATATAAACGTCGGGCACACAAAATTCATCATTCACTTTTATTGTCAACTTTGTGAGTGCTCAAGCGTTTGTAGTCTTGAAAGGTTTGACAAGAGTTGAGCTGTAGAGTTACAAATGTGTGAAGTCCACATTCGATTGTAAATGTACCATTGGAATGTTGTACTATATCACATTGATATTATTGCTGAGTTAGAAAAATAAGATGCTAGTTTATTTGCTAACATGTACATTAAAAGCTAGCACTAAACACATTGCACTGACAGTAAGCAGCTCTTGATCATCGGTGCAAGCATTCGTGATAAAAATATTGAAATCATAAAATGAAATGCTTGCTTTGGTTTTTGTTAGACCTTTATATTACACTACTTGACATGTACCAATGAGTCTAATTCATGTGAACAAAAACTGACGTACTTTGTAAATTTGTCTCGCATCAGTACTTCAAAGTGGGAAATGGTTCACTACAATTACAATATTATGTTTTCAGTTTCTCAAAAGTATTCATTTTAGTCGAGCCAAATTTACTAATTTACAGTTTCTTTGACCACAAATGCAAAGTGGGCAAGTGATTAGTTCATTGATAATTAGTTTGTAGGTGATGTTTCGGCATACTTTTTTAATTTGATATTCAACAAAAGATTGCCATTTCAACATTCACCAATATTAACAATCCGCACTGTTGATTGACATAGTGATTAATGTTGGACTGTGAATTCAATGGTTGGACAATTAAGAAACAAATGTGTCTTAATTTAATTACCTAAATGTTTAAGTTTAGTAGTTTTTGGTTTTTTAATTTGTTCATAGTTAGTTACGCAGTTTCACTGTAGGTGAGTTGAAATAACAAGATTAATTCGTGCAAAGAAACGGCAAATGTATATCACAATGGCATTGTTAATTGTGCGCCTAAATGATGTTAATTAGGTATTTTTTAAGAGTTGTTTTACTGCTTTTCAGTGCTTGTGTGCCATCCAAGCTGTTGTATTCTATTTTAACCTGTACACAGTTTTAGTAATTATTTTGTAGCACTTGTAGGGATATTTGTAATTTAATATAAGGGACTCCCATTTTTAAAGCTTTCAAGTATATGCATTTTAGTACTAATCATTCTATATGTGTTGGGTATATTTTGTCCTTGCCCGTTTTGATCAAACATCTGTTATTCTCAATGCACTCTTTAAATGCGCTCATCCTGCAAGTGAGACTGTTGCAACAAAACTAGTAATAAACCAAAACTTGGTAATGACATAGGCTCACAAGATTTGTCTATGGATGGCCTATTTACGCAACGATATTTTAGAAATATCATTAATTATTTAGAGAGATCTCTAATTATTAAGAGATATCTCTAAATGAATGAGAGATCTCCAATTCATTTAGAGATTTCTAAATGACTATAAAATATCGTCGCATAAGTAATAAACATTAAATAGGCTGGCCATAGACTAATTTGTTAAGCCTACATCATTAGCAAGTTTTGGTACATTACAGTATGTGAGCAACTTGCCTACCCAACATATAAAAGTGAACGGAAAGTTTAGACCTAAGTTTATAAAAAGATTTATTTAGACATCTCTAAATAACAAACAAAATCCCTGTAAAATTATTCTGTCTGGCATGCAGTCATTTTGAAGAAAATAACAAGTATGTAATTTTCAAATGTGTCCAAGAGATGCAATTTTTGAAATTTCTGCAGAAAGTGTTTAAACGTCACACGACACATGCGTTAGTGCTACAATTGGTATGTTTATTGGGCGGAAACCCCTCTACGCAGATTGTGGTCGCAATTCAAATTAACTCGGCAAATTTTGAATTGAAATTGTTTTCTTGGAATATGCATTATTCACAGAGCTAAAAACTTCATCAGGTTGTTTGTCGAGCATCTTTCTTTGAGCAATTTTATAAAAATCACAACCAACAAATGGTATATTATCCCTTTAACCATAACCTTTCCAAATCCTTCAATTTTTATTGATTTTACACACACTGTACTTCTAGGGAGTCGAGTTAATTTATTGAAATACACCCAACGCTTTGGGTTTTTTTCTTCTTTTTAAGCTTTGTTATAGTAGATGCATATTTGTGTTAACATCCAACCCCCGTATTTTACTATTATGTAGAAATAAAAAATGCAACAGCATGCCCTGTACTCATTTGTCTTGTGTGGTCTCATTGCCGAGTATGTCATGATTGTCGTTAGTTTTAAACTTAAGTAATGTTAAGCAAACCAGAATTTAAACTTTGTAAAAATTGTTCAAAGTTTTTAAAGAAATGACTTTTAGACAATTTCATAATATTTTAAGGTGTTAACCTTCATTTATAACGAATTTGGCCAAAATGTTACTTTAAAAAAAAATTATCGGAGGTTAACCTTGCATTTTTATGAAAATTAGGTCAAAATATGATTTTGTCCAAAAATGTCTCAAATCCCTCCCAAATTTATTTGTAAGGGGTTAGCCTTGCATTTGTATGAACATTAGGTCAAAATATGATTTTGTCAAATGTCTCGAATCCCTCCCAAATTAATTTGTAAGGGGTTAGCCTTGCATTTTTATGATAATTAGGCCAAAATATGATTTTGTCAAAATGTCTCAAATCCCTCAAATTTTAATTTATAAGGGGTTAGCCTTGCATTTGTATGAGAATTAGGCCAAAATATGATTTTGTCCAAAAATATCTCAAATCCCTCAATTTAATTTATAAGGGGTAAGCCTTGCATTTTTATGAAAATTAGGTCAAAATATGTTTTTGTCCAAAAATGTCTCAAATCCCTCCCAATTTTATTTGTAAGGGGTTAGCCTTGCATTTTTATGAACATTAGGTCAAAATATGATTTTGTCAAATGTCTCAAATCCCTCCCAAATTAATTTGTAAGGGGTTAGCCTTATATTTTTATGAAAATTAGGCCAAAATATGATTTTGCCAAAAAATGTCTCGAATCCCTCCAATTTTATTTGTAAGGGGTTAGCCTTGCATTTTATGATAATTAGGCCAAAATATGATTTTGTCAAAATGTCTCAAATCCCTCCAATTTTAATTTATAAGGGGTTAGCCTTGCATTTGTATTAGAATTAGGCCAAAATATGATTTTGTCCAAAAATGTCTCAAATCCCTCCCAAATTTATTTGTAAGGGGTTAGCCTTGCATTTTTATGATAATTAGGCCAAAATATGATTTTGTCAAAATGTCTCAAATCCCTCCAATTTTAATTTATAAGGGGTTAGCCTTGCATTTGTATAAGAATTAGGCCAAAATATAATTTTGTCCAAAAATGTCTCAAATCCCTCCATTTTTTTTTATAAGGGGTAAGCCTTGCATTTTTATGAAAATTAGGTCAAAATATGATTTTGTCCAAAAATGTGCCTTGCATTTTTATGATAATTAGGCCAAAATATGATTTTGTCAAAATGTCTCAAATCCCTCCAATTTTAATTTATAAGGGGTTAGCCTTGCATTTTTATGAACATTAGGTCAAAATATGATTTTGTCAAATGTCTCAAATCACTCCCAAATTAATTTGTAAGGGGTTAGCCTTATATTTTTTATGAAAATTAGGTCAAAATATGATTTTGTCCAAAAATGTCTCAAATCCCTCCCAAATTTATTTGTAAGGGGTTAGCCTTGCATTTTTATGATAATTAGGCCAAAATATGATTTTGTCAAAATGTCTCAAATCTCTCCAATTTTAATTTATAAGGGGTTAGCCTTGCATTTGTATGAGAATTAGGCCAAAATATGATTTTGTCAAAATGTCTCAAATCCCTCAAATTTTAATTTATAAGGGGTTAGCCTTGCATTTGTATGAGAATTAGGCCAAAATATGATTTTGTCCAAAAATATCTCAAATCCCTCCAAATTTAATTTATAAGGGGTAAGCCTTGCATTTTTATGAAAATTAGGTCAAAATATGATTTTGTCCAAAAATGTCTCAAATCCCTCCCAAATTTATTTGTAAGGGGTTAGCCTTGCATTTTTATGATAATTAGGCCAAAATATGATTTTGTCCAAAAATGTCTCAAATCCCTCCAATTTTAATTTATAAGGGGTTAGCCTTGCATTTGTATGATAATTAGGCCAAAATATGATTTTGTCCAAAAATGTCTCAAATCCCTCCAATTTTAATTTATAAGGGGTTAGCCTTGCATTTTTATGAACATTAGGTCAAAATATGATTTTGTCAAATGTCTCAAATCACTCCCAAATTAATTTGTAAGGGGTTAGCCTTATATTTTTATGAAAATTAGGTCAAAATATGATTTTGTCCAAAAATGTCTCAAATCCCTCCCAAATTTATTTGTAAGGGGTTAGCTTTGCATTTTTATGAAAATTAGGTCAAAATATGATTTTGTCCAAAAATGTCTCAAATCCCTCCCAAATTTATTTGTAAGGGGTTAGCCTTGCATTCTTATGATAATTAGGCCAAAATATGATTTTGTCAAAATGTCTCAAATCCCTCCAATTTTAATTTATAAGGGGTTAGCCTTGCATTTGTATGAGAATTAGGCCAAAATATGATTTTGTCCAAAAATGTCTCAAATCCCTCAAATTTTAATTTATAAGGGGTTAGCCTTGCATTTTTATGAACATTAGGGCAAAATATGTTTTTGTCCAAAAATGTCTCAAATCCCTCCCAATTTTATTTGTAAGGGGTTAGCCTTGCATTTTTATGAACATTAGGTCAAAATATGATTTTGTCAAATGTCTCAAATCCCTCCCAAATTAATTTGTAAGGGGTTAGCCTTATATTTTTATGAAAATTAGGCCAAAATATGATTTTGCCAAAAAATGTCTCGAATCCCTCCAATTTTATTTGTAAGGGGTTAGCCTTGCATTTTATGATAATTAGGCCAAAATGTGATTTTGTCAAAATGTCTCAAATCCCTCCAATTTTAATTTATAAGGGGTTAGCCTTGCATTTGTATTAGAATTAGGCCAAAATATGATTTTGTCCAAAAATGTCTCAAATCCCTCCCAAATTTATTTGTAAGGGGTTAGCCTTGCATTTTTATGATAATTAGGCCAAAATATGATTTTGTCAAAATGTCTCAAATCCCTCCAATTTTAATTTATAAGGGGTTAGCCTTGCATTTGTATGAGAATTAGGCCAAAATATAATTTTGTCCAAAAATGTCTCAAATCCCTCCAATTTTATTTGTAAGGGGTTAGCCTTGCATTTTATGATAATTAGGCCAAAATGTGATTTTGTCAAAATGTCTCAAATCCCTCCAATTTTAATTTATAAGGGGTTAGCCTTGCATTTGTATTAGAATTAGGCCAAAATATGATTTTGTCCAAAAATGTCTCAAATCCCTCCAATTTTAATTTGTAAGAGGTTAGCCTTGCATTTGTATGAAAATTAGGCCAAAATATGATTTTGTCCAAAAATATCTCAAATCCCTCCAATTTTAATTTATAAGGGGTAAGCCTTGCATTTTTATGAAAATTAGGTCAAAATATGATTTTGTCCAAAAATGTGCCTTGCATTTTTATGATAATTAGGCCAAAATATGATTTTGTCAAAATGTCTCAAATCCCTCCAATTTTAATTTATAAGGGGTTAGCCTTGCATTTGTATGAGAATTAGGTCAAAATATGATTTTGTCCAAAAATGTCTCAAATCCCTCCAATATTAATTTATAAGGGGTTAGCCTTGCATTTTTATGAACATTAGGTCAAAATATGATTGTCAAATGTCTCAAATCACTCCCAAATTAATTTGTAAGGGGTTAGCCTTATATTTTTATGAAAATTAGGCCAAAATATGATTTTGCCAAAAAATGTCTCGAATCCCTCCAATTTTATTTGTAAGGGGTTAGCCTTGCATTTTTATGAACATTAGGTCAAAATATGATGTTGTCAAAATGTCTCAAATCCCTCCAATTTTAATTTATAAGGGGTTAGCCTTGCATTTGTATAAGAATTAGGCCAAAATATGATTTTGTCCAAAAATGTCTCAAATCCCTCCAATTTTAATTTATAAGGGGTTAGCCTTGCATTTTTATGAAAATTAGGTCAAAATATGATTTTGTCCAAAAATGTCTCAAATCCCTCCCAAATTTATTTGTAAGGGGTTAGCCTTGCATTTTTATGAACATTAGGTCAAAATATGATGTTGTCAAAATGTCTCAAATCCCTCCAATTTTAATTTATAAGGGGTTAGCCTTGCATTTGTATGAGAATTAGGTCAAAATATGATTTTGTCAAAAAATGTCTCAAATCCCTTCCAAATTTATTTGTAAGGGGTTAGCCTTGCATTTTTATGAAAATTAGGTCAAAATATGATTTTGTCAAAAAATGTCCCAAAAATGATATAAATGACCTTCAAAAATAAATAAAATAATGAAACTTTCGGAAATAACAACAAATTCTTACACAGTGAGTTAGTCTGTGGAGGGAATTATCATAAAGCATTTTAATAAGATCCAATTCGATAAGGCATCATTAAAATACACACATAAATCGTATTAATTGAAACTATTTTGCTCTATCACTAAATGATCGGGTTCATTCATTCTGAAATACGTATTATTTTCTACAGAGAAATTATGAACAAAAAAGTAAAGCATTTAACAGCATTATTTTGTTTTAAACCTTCTAAATATTAACATACAGGTATAGAGAAGAATGTTATCTGGTACATGTTTCAGAATTACCACACGTGTACATATTTACAGCGCAATTTAATAAAGCACAGTTTAACCAACAATTAATTACATTTTCCCTAATTAAATTAATTAATTATAATATTGTGCCAGTGTGCATTGTTCATTCTAAAGATCTCGATTCTTGCAGTAAAATTAAACAAAACTCGGGTAAATATATAAAATTACAGCCGCTGTCGTAACTGAATTGGACGTTAGGAAATGAGGACTGATCGTTATATTGCGCATGCCAAGACAAGATTTCACAGCAGTTCAATTTGATATGACACATCGATAGGTTTCATCAAGATTCAGTTAAAAAACAGACCTTTGGCAGTTTTATACAATGCGACTGTTTCATCAAAAAGGATTTCTAGGAAAAAACGAAATACCAGAGTTAATAACTGAGTACATTGCAATGCTTTCATAGTATTATTTACATTTGCTTACACTAAATGTAAACATCTTATAAGATTGCGTGTTTTCATCAGTTGCTATGTGTTACGGTTCAGTGCTCCTGACTCTGAAACCATTGAGTTTTATGAAAATGGGTCTTGGATCGAGACATAGAGCTTTCGAATGTTCCTGGATGTCCACATATTAGTTAGTGTACACTAAACCTATAGGATTTTTATCCAAAAGAAAAATCAGGTTTAATATATTTGTTTAATATATTTTATTTGTACATGGTTACGATCGTTTGTAAGCGAGATGTTGTGTTAACAATATTTACATAAATGACAATTTTTCATTTATAACATTATTTGCTTGTTGCAATAAAAGCTTGTTTGTTTCATAACCAACTACGTAAGTGAAATTGCAAGTATACCAGTGGATGAAATGACCAACGAGAAACTGTTTATTACTTAACTAGTTGTGACAGACCTGTCACTTGTAGGTACTTGATTATGACTCGGTCAACGACTTATCATCACCTTTTTCTTTCTTTAGAACCTCCCTGTTTCACTCGTCATGCGTATCAGCTCTGTATTCTGCTTCTTGGGTAGGGTCATGCTCCCCCAGAAGTACCAAGACCGCCTCTCACCACTTTGCACATTCCCGTTAAAGTCACTAGACTTGGTTTTTGTCTCGTACTTGTGTCCTTTAGACAACGGGCGAGCGCGTGGCAAGCCACCAACCCTTGCCCCATTTGCCTGCCCATGTTGCATTGCGCTGCTAGTCGTGTGCTTGTAGACTTGAGCGTACAGGCTGTCGTGGGACGGGATTGTTGCAGCTTCTTGGAAGAGCATCTCCTTGTTATTACCTTCATTTTGGTAGGAACGTAGCTCCTTAATAACATCACCGCTCATTGGCCTATAGACACAAAAATCCACAAAGTATTTTTTCAGGTTAACTCAACAACAATGCAACAGATAAAAAGTTCATGAAACAAAGACAGTTGATTTAACCTGGGATAGCCTAAAAAGCCATACCTATGCAGTTCCTCTTTTTCTTCATCTTCCTCTTGAAGTTTGTTGACCTTCTCTCTGCATCGCCACAAGTAGACACTCAAGACGATAATCAGAATCAGAACCAAGACGCATCCCAAGGTGACCCCAACATACAGCCATGTCAGCTGAACCTGGAGCTGACATTGATTGCCACTGTACATTACCTCCCAGGACTGGGGACAGCTTGACAGAGACAAAACAGGTGGAAAGGTTTTGTAACCCAACTGTAAAACTGGCTCACTGGTTCACCAACCTTACACCATCATATAGTATACCTATGCTAGTTCTATACCAAACAATTCAAGCCCTCCTTTGCCTTGTCTTAGGTGCCTGTTCACAGTGGGGGGGTTTGTATGTTTGTATTTTTGTGCCTCCAAACAAAACATAAAGTTAAGCAAGAAAAAAGACTTTAAAAAATTGGTAACGCCCCCCCCCCAAAAAAAAGGACGTTGTATACAAATCGTGACAGGAACTGGGCAGCCACGGTCAAGTTATAAATGAGAATATTGTATCACAATAGAGCAAAGAAAGGTGCGAGATCAAATGTATTAACCAGTTTGCGCCGGGATTATGTTAACATTTTTTATGAAATTCGATCCGAGGCGGGTTCAAGCCGATGGTACCGGGAAGCACACCCACGCATGTTCGGCCTTGCTCGCTGCTGACAGACATTTCCGGCCTTGCTTGTGACCTGTTTATGCGTCATCCGTTTTAAATCTGGGGAAAACTTTGCGTGTATATACGTCCTCCGGCGCGAACTGGTTAAAAATAAAACAAACGATTTATTGAAAAATTACTTGCAGGTTATTTCCTCGCTGCCAGACTCTTGATGACAGATTCCATCTCCACAGTAATTTGGGTCTTTCTTACATTTGGACTGACAGACGTAATAACACGTATCAACACCACCATTCGTACTCTTCGATAACAAGAATCCCACTGCACACTCAGGCTGGTCAGCATCACAAATATATGTGTTATCTGAAAGAAACAAAAAAGAGCAAGTCCCTATCAAGCACACATGGCTTTACCTTACATACGCACTGTGGACATTCCTTTGTCTTCGTGTAGTTAACAAACTTTGACTAAATACTCATTTTTCTCGCTTCCCCAAAACAAATTTAGCCTCAAATTTGGATTATGGGCCTCTCAGCTGTCCCTTCTATCTTTTCTATATATAACCCTAACCCGTTTTTCCTTTAGCGCTCTTTTTCGGAAACTGAAAAACGGATTGTGGACGTGTGCAAGTCCACACACCGTAACCTCTTCCCGCATCGTGTGGACCTATATTGTTCGGAGGTCCACAGTGCGTATGCAAGACTAACTCATGATAACTAATGCAGCCGTCAATGGGAATCTTGAACCCCTTCTCAAACCTTCAGTCTTCAGCCTCACACCCTGTGGCTACCTTCAGCTTGCCAATATACCCTCTCTTTAAGGCCTTTTCTACCTTTTCCTCATACGGGGCGTTGGCAGATATTCCTCTAGTGGCTGGGGTTAGACAATCTCGAGTACTCACCTCGTGGTGCCTTGCAGTCCTCACACCCTGTGGCTACCTTCAGCTTGCCAATATACCCTCTCTTTAAGGCCTTCTCTACCTTTTTCTCATACAGGGCGTTGGCAGATATTCCTCTAGTGGCTGGGGTTAGGCAATCTTGAGTACTCACCTTGTGGTGCCTTGCAGTCCTCACACCCTGTGGCTACCTTCAGCTTGCCAATATACCCTCTCTTCACCGCCTTCCCTACCGTCTCCTCGTACAGGGCGTTGGCAGATATTCCTCTAGTTGTCGGAGTCATTTCATCGTAGTTGTAGATAACTTCGTGAAGAATGACTACACTTCCAGCCCTATCATTAACATACACACCAATTGTCTCAAAACATTTGAAAAGCCTATTTCTTTGAGATATAGTTCCGAAAATGAGCTGATTGAAAGTTTCTGTCAGTAAGCTGTGAACGTCAAAAGTAAACAGACGTTAACAAGTTGTGAACAAACAGTTACTAACCTGAGATTTTCCTGATCAATAATAACACGCGAGAATCCTGCTACATACTTGTATTCAATTTCAACCTGCAAGAAAAGAACACAACATTTCAACCAATGTTGATACTCTTATATAATTTTTTATTTATGAGCACCTTTCAGACAATATCTCTAATTTTTACCTTGCCAATTTCTTTGTACACTTTGAAATTTATGCAAATTTACCTAGTCAGTTTTTCTTGTAGTTTATTTCTGTCATTTTTAAAGGGTTAGACACGATAACGTGCAGTGAAATTTATTGTAATTTGTGTATACCCTGAATCAACACAGCGAAAATTCAATCTACTTGGCCGAGTGAGTTTCAGTAGAGTGAAATGATTTCTTACTCATTGGAGAAGAGAGAAATTAATTCAGAAACCAAAGATCTGATTTATTATGAATTTTTGAAGTAGTAAGATTTGGAAAAGAAAATGTACAATCTGGGAATTTGAAAAAGAGAAAGCATCAAGACACACTAAACAAATCAGAAACCACTGTCTTGTCATTCTATCTCAAGTTAAGTAAAAAGCTTTTCCAAGTTTAACATTAGCATTCCACTGTCATTTGTTATTACCAGTTACAATTTTGACTTGCGATTGACTCGACTGTGTTTATATGTCTTCTATATACTCACTGATAATTTGAATTCCAGTATAAGGGCATTGCATGCATCAGAGAATTTGTTGTTAGTTGGTTCGCATTCCATACCGCTATCCACTGGGGCAATCACTGCGATCTCAAAGAAAACCTTCTTCTCAACTGCAACTGAAAAGAATGAAAAAATGTATTTGAAAATAAAAGTTGCGCAGTACTTTTTTCTTCACATTAATGGTATATTTGAAAATTGAGGCAACACAAAATAAAATTACAGAATTTAATTGTAGATATTAAAAGATACCTTTCCAAAATGGGGAAACTGGGTATTCATCATCCGGAAAATTTGGTACCGGTTCTGTAAAAATCAGATTCATCAGAATTATAATTATCATGTTTCTATATCACGTAAATTAATTCAACAAAGGTAGGACAAAATTAAGGCAGAGAAAACACGATATATGCTCATCAGCAAAGCAACCAACCCCATACATCAAAATTAAGTGAATTAACTACAACTTTCCCAATTGATTCATTATAGTTTATTGTGACCGACTATTTATCCACAAGGCGTATCGGAATAAAGTTTAAATATTTAGAAATAGACTAGCTATATTTGTAGTTGGACGATAAAAGATCAATTGTTATGTTGACATAGAACGCGCCAAGGTTTCTGTTCAGACTGGCAACTGGTTGAATAGAGAAGACAAATTGTCATTTATAATCATTAACGTCACATACTTTTGTTACAACAATGGCTGGACATACCTGAGCAGTCACGAGCACGCCAACCCTCTCCACACTCACATGAACACGTAGCCTCGTGTCGTGTAGCGCCGTTAAGACAGACAAACTCACGTGGACACACTATCAAAATATAACATTTCAACAGTAAAATAAATCTCAACTTGTCTGCAGTTGATCAATAATATCAGATCAAACTGACCAGATCGGAGATAAATTGATGAACTAATTAATTTTGAAATCTTTGATTGAGAAACACCAAAAGGACCGTAGAAACTTGAATCTGAAAATCAAAGATTATACCTTTATTTAAAACAACAATAATTTGTCATCAAGGAAAATGTAACATTACTGTGGACAAAAATAGTTCAGATTGTTTTTACCACGATTTATAAAGGCCATACACTATTCTTATTCAAGTATTCATAAAATGTTCCTAGAATAAACATTTGTTTTGAAACCACAATAAAAGGATTAGTAAAATACTACCTGTGCACAACTGATCGGTGTGGAAATACGGGCAATCACAGACACAAGTAAACTTATTTTGGTACGATCCTCCATTTTGACACGGCTCACACTCTATGAAATGGAAAAACAAGATTGAAAAAATATTTGGAATAAGAGTGTAACCCAATTCTGTCAAAGTGAGACACAAGAAAAAAGAAATATTCTCTGATCACTCCATTGCTTGATTTGTGTTCATTTGAAGCCATTAACTTTATCTATTATGAATTTGTTTTTAAAATCATTTTCCGATCATGATGTAGGGCTATCTTTTAATATTTAAATATTTATATATATATTTATTATTAACCTCTTAACTATAATCTATCTATTTCGCCACTTTTTTCACAGTTATTTTTTAGCTTTAAGATTTGGGATAATAATGTCTATGGGACTAATTAAAGGTCACCATGGTTACCTGTGCAGGTTTTGCCTGTGAACGGCAACGGGCATGTACAGTTGCAAAACTCATTAAAAAAGACCCCGTCGTTTTGACACTCAGTCACACCTCCACAATCTGCAGAAGATAAAGAAAATGTCCACTTTGAGAAGTTAAAAACACATCATCAGTAATTAAGAAGAAACCGTAGCCTAGCTATGGGTAAGTGGGAGAGATGTTTTAAATCCAAGCCCACCACTACCCCCACTTACCTGCACATACAGGTGGTAAATAAACACCAGGGCAATCACATATGCACCACTACACCCTACTTACCTGCACATACAGGTGGTAAATAAACACCAGGGCAATCACATATGCAGGTGTCTGGATTTTGGTTCGTTCCATCATTGGCACATGGTGTACACTCTGGAGAGGCAATCAGAGAAAATTGAGAGGTCAATGATTTCAGGAAAATTTAAATCTTCTAAATGAACACACTAAGTATTTATTTCCGATTTTATGAAGATAATTGCTGATTATTTACCTGAGCAGGTTTGCCCAATCCACGGTGATTCACAGACACATGTGCAAGACGAGTTATCAAACTCACCATCATGTTCACATTGCACGTCTGGCGGACAAACTGATAAAGAATACAAATATAAGACAAAACAGCTTTAAGTAACACCTGACTTTCGTTAGACGTAAAGTAATTAGCTCTGAGCAAAAATACAAGTACATTAAAACGTCTCTCAATACAAATTCCTCCTAAATCATTACACATATTTTTCTAGTAATAGTTTCCTTTGATAATGTTGATGATTGGTGGCTTTCAAGACGAAAGTAATTGTAAATTAATCAATTTTTTGCTTTTAATTGTTTAGGAAAAAAAAAAACCCAATCTGGTTCAGGTTTTTTTGGTGTTGTAAACGTTTAGTTACACACCCACCATGATGATTCATTCAAATAGTTATATTCTAAATATTTATCAAATATTGATACTGATATCGTATATTGAAAATGATTGTTGTGAATTCTATATAATGAAATTCAATTAATTCCAAACACAACATATTAAATTTGGAGCATTACCATCACATAGAGGACCCTGGTAGAAATTGAAGCAATCGCAGACACATGTGACTTCATTCTGATTGCCACCATTCACACATTCCTTACATTCTTTGCAACAAAATAAATTAACAAAACTTTAGTATTTGAACGTGAAAACGAAAACGTTTTCGTTAAAACAGTCACTTTATTAAAGGTCAGGCATTTAATTGGACTTTAATCCTCCAAGCTTCATTTACTTGAGCCTTATAACATTATTTATAATGCAAAGCATTTTCATGTTATTTAAAGTGATTATTCGACGGAAATTAATAATTGTAATAATATTAAGGTACCGGTATTCAATAAAGTTTGCAGATAAAAAGGCAATAACCACCGAAATGTGTCAATTACTGTGTACATCATTTTATTAGTGCGTATTACAGAGAAAGAATAAGTCTAGATCTAAAATATTGAAGAGAAAGGTGTTTGAAAAAGGCAATGCAGACAATTCAAATGTAAACAACTCTATGGAAATACAAAATAAAAAGATAAACACAAAACCTAAGATTGAGATATTTTTGGTTATAAAATAATATTGTTACATCCAACATTTTTGTTAACCTGAGCATAAGAGGCCGGTGTAGACCTCCAGACATTGACACGCACAGGTATTAGGATCTTGTGAATGTCCACCGTTATGACACGGATCACAGGCTGTACAGAAAGGAACAAAAACAAACAACACAAATCAATTCATTTGGAGTTCAAACAAGGAGCTAATCTTGTAATGCCAACAACGGTGGTCTAATTATGGCGAATTCGTCATCACTCAATCTAAAGTTGGAAAGTAAGTTTATCTACCTTCGCATGTCTTTCCAGTAAAAGGTGACGGGCATGTGCAGTTGCAGAAAGCTTCGGTGAATGTTCCTCCATTTTGACAACCTTCCTTACCTCCGCATTCTAAAAATGTAAAAAAAATCACTAATATTAAGATACACTTTATACAAAGAACGAGCTGCTTTTAGCTTCAGTGTGGCTAAGTTGATATTATCGACCATTACTAATTGGATCTCAGACATTAATGATGGCGTACACTGTGCAATTGTTTTAGAGTTTGGTGGATCTTGTTCCTAGCTGGGTTCCATAGCTGGGAACCTACCTGTTACAGTGATCGTGAAGCTACAGTTGGCCTCATTGCCACTATTATCAGAACTTTTACACGTCACCGCCGCGATACCAAGTGGGAACTCGTCACCCGATTGGACGAGTTTGCCCGATTCATTACGACACGTGACATTAAGTAGTCCATCTACAGCATCATTGGCTGAAGGTAGGGGAAGCCAGTCTATGATGGCAACTTCTTCCCCTGGAAGGATATCTTGGCTGATGTCGGCTGGACATGTCATAACAGGGGCTTCATTATCTGCAAGAGAGTGGAGTTTAGTTTTTGTTATTCACTCTTGTTAGTTCTCTCGTTTTGAGTCTTTTATTAATTGTTCTTTTTTACTTTAAATGTTTTCCAATCAGCTTGTTAGTCAATCAATCAATCAGAGATTAGATTGGCTTGATATGAAATGTGATGAAATGAAATGATTGATATGAGATAAAATGAAATGAAAGCGGTACAAATAAAAACCTCAAGTTAAAAACAAATAAATAAAGATAACTTCAGCATAGCAGAAGAACATAATAGTAGAGAATCTGATAGGTTAGCAGCCCACAGCACTACATGTAACAGTCACCACAAAGATGAAGCAGCCATTGTTTCCACTCAAATCAGATGCTTTACAAGTAACAGCCATCACACCCATGGGATACTCATCTCCCGACTTGACTATTTCGCCTAATTTGTTTTTGCATATGACGAGGAGTGTGCCGTCTACTGTATCATTGGCCGAAGGGGTGGGGGACCAGACTATGACCACAGATGACGAGCCTGGACCAAATCGTGAGAAATGTTTCCTGGGCAGGTCATGACCGGGCCTTCAATATCTGTGAATGGAAGCAACATTTTCAGATGACAAATGTCAAACCAACCATATATGTTGCTGTATAATAACAGAAAGACCTCAAATTTCTAGTTTTAGCCCAAGCTTTGATCTTTTGACGATGAACAAGATTGCGGCATATTTCCTGATCGTTGGAAATCACTAACATTTGTTAATTTCTTCTAAACAATAGCTATGACGGAATAATCTCATGGGGTGTTTGGCGTAATTCTGCAGTTTTCGTTTTTATGGGATAGGTGCAATTGACCCTAAAGGCCATATGCCTTTAACGTGAAACAATAACGATACCTTTCACAGTGATTGTAAAGCTACAATTGGCCTCATTGTCACTGTTGTCAGACGCTTTACACGTGACCACCGTGTTACCAACAGAAAACTCATCTCCTGAATTGACATGATTTCCTGACTCATCGTTACACATGACAGTACGCGGTCCATCTACGGTATCATTGGCAGAAGGAAGCGGGGACCAGTCTACAATAGCCACTGCCAAACCTGCGTCTATATCTTTAGTGATGTCGCTCGAACAACGTATGCTTGGAGATTCATTGTCTGTGCAAAATACAAGATATTGACAAATTAGGATTATTTTGTTTTACTCAAGTTTATAATTGATGAGTACATATGCGATTTGGAGTAACGCTATGTAGTGTCTTTGGTGACTTTGTTTAGTTCTTTTATGTTTGGTAACAATAGTTTGCTTTGTTTGATTTCAAGAGAAGCAGCTACCAATGACATAATCTAATTTCAATTGTCCATGCAAGACAAAGATGATACCATTAATTAGTATTTTTCCAATCTGTATCCATCATCACATTCAGTGATGTAAATTTTGTGTTCATATTTAAAAGATGTGCAAACGAATTGAATAACATGTTTGCTCTCTGATACAGTTCAAAGGAAATTTAACAAGTATGCTTGGCTTTGAGAGGCTATTTTTTTTTTTCCTAGTATTCTTGCTCTTCCATGTATACTACACACTCGCCTTTTACAGTGATAAAGAAACTGCAGTTTTCTTTATTTTGCTCAGCGTCGTGAGCCACACAGGTAACCTCAGTCTTCCCGATGAGAAATCTGCCTCCTGACTCAACAATGTCACCATCTTCATCCTTACAAGTTACGTTGGGTACAAGACCATCTACAACATCGTAAGCCGATGGAGACGGGGACCAGTCTACTGGTGCATCTACTGTACCCGGCTCCACATTCTCCGTATCGTTGTCTGGGCACGTAACAATTGGTCCTTCAACATCTGAAACATATCAAGTTGACTTACAATACATGTACTTGTTATAAAATGCCACCGTGTGTTTATGATTTGGTTTCATTATATCATTAAAACAATGGAAGCAGTTTTATGTTGGGCGTGGTCGATGTGCGCGATCGGTTGTTTGCGTTACGCTATCGGTCAATTTCAAACTTGACTTACCTTTAAAAATAAAATCCTCCACAACCATGAGTTACAAAGAAAAGGTGTTTGGTTGCAATGTGATCGACTGATCGCAAACATCTACCGATCGTGCTCAACAGCCACATAAAAAAAGCTTGTTGCACTTTATCTACATGATTTCAATGGAAATGAAGGGTCATGGACGATGCGTTGATACAAGTACGATGTCAACATCTATAATTATGGATATATGTCGCAGGATGATTAACTATTTCACATAATCAGTTGATATGAAATGATATCATCAACTGCAAGAAATTCAAGAGGAAGAATTTTGATTTAACTGTACCTTTTAAGTTTATTGAGAAGCTACAGTTTGCCACGTTGTTGCTGTTATCAGACGCTTTACAAGTCACCACCGTAACACCAACTGAAAACTCTTCTCCTGAATTGACAAGATTGCCTGACTTATCGCGACACATGACAGCAAGCAAACCATCTACAGTATCATTGGCAGAAGGGAGCGGAGACCAGTCTATAGAACCAACTGCAGACCCAGCTTCTAAATCTTGAAAGACACTCGCTGGACAGGAAATCAGTGGATATTCATTGTCTAAAAAAAATATATATTCAAATGGTAATTCTGTAATGCTGTGTTTTCATTTTATAGATTCAAATCACCTAAGTTCATCTAATTTGAACTTTGAATTTGAAATTTGTCAATTGAATAATGATATTTACCGATCACAGTGATTATAAAACTGCAGGAACCTTCATTATGACTGGCATCAGAAGCTTTACACGTCACCACCGTGTCACCAACAGAGAATTTGTCTCCCGAGTTGACAAGTTTATCTGAGCCATCGTGACATTTGACAGTGCGTTGGCCATCTACAGTATCATTAGCAGAGGGTGTGGGCCAGACTACGATAGCCACTGCCTCAGCACGATCTACGTTTTGGCTAATGTTAGTTGGGCAGGCCATTATTGGCGCTTCATTATCTGTGAAATCCCAAAGAAATTTGCTTTATTCGGCAAAGATGGTAAAAGCTGGACAAAGTCATTATTCAATTAAATCCTAAAATAAGTTTAAGATCAAAAGAAAAGAAAGTTTTGCTGCCTAAACGAAGTGATTTTCAGTATTGTTGGCAAGAAAAGGTGTGAATTACACCATAATCAGTGCAAGAACATTTATAAAAGATGAGACAAGATCAAAACATGTTTGGCATTGGGGTGATCAAAGGAAAATAATTAGGGTATGTACAAAAAGAGGCTGGGGGAACGGGGAAAGGGTTTCTTCATTAAAACAAGGACTATAGTTATAAGAAGTAATGGTGGTCATAATTGTTGGGTTATCTCAACACATATATATGGATATTGTGTAACGATTAAATAAGGGAGCAAAGAATACAAATGTAGTCAAACTCAAGGAATAAATGTTGGCTTTTACCATTGATGGTTACAAGGAAACTGCAATTTCCTTCATTGTCAACAGAATCCATAGCTGAGCATGTGATGGTTGTGTTGCCAGCAGGAAATCTGTCTCCAGACTCAGCATTCCTGCCATTGGGATCTGTGCACTTAACGACTGGTATCAACCCTTCCACAACATCTACAGCTGTTGGCGGGAGCCAGTCTACTTCTGCGTCTGCCATTCCAGGTTCCACGTTGTGCTCGATTTTGCTTGGGCATGTCACGACCGGCCCTTCGTTATCTGTAAAACATGACATTGGCTCACAAGACAAGCTCAGTGATTTGCGGTGTATAATTTTCCGAGCACCTCTGCAACAAAGGTGAACAGTGCAGGAATAATGAAGTGAAAGCATTGATGCATGAGAAAGGAAAAGTGGATAAAAAAAGAACCAGAATAATGATGGGATGTGATATGATTAAAAATGAATGATAACCATGATTAACCAGTTCGTGCCGGGATTATTTTAACATCGCCGAGCCCACGGGCGGGATTATTTTTAACGAAACTCGATCCGAAGCGTGTTCAGGCTGATAGTGCCGGAAAGCACACCCACGCATTTCCGGTCTTGCTCGCTGCCGACATACATTTCCGAACTTGAACTTGGCGTGTTTATGCGTCATCCGTTTTGAATTTGGGGAAATTTTTGCGTTTATATACGTCATCCGGCGCGAACTGGTTAAGATCCAATACTGAATTAAAAAAACAAAAAACCCTACTCACCAACGACAGTGATGGTGAAACTACAGCTTGCCTGGTTTCCACTGCTGTCAACAGCGTAGCATACGACAAATGATTCACCGACTTTAAACTGGTGCTCTGGCAAACCTATTTGTACAGAGTTAACCCAGCACATAACATCAACTGAACCATCGATTCTGTCGACTGCTTCTGGTGCTGGAGACAAGACTACGGTAGCATATGCCGACTCTGCATCAACATTCCAGACACCATTATCTGGGCAGGTGATGTTTGGAATTTTTTCATCTGGATTAAAAAAAGAAAGATTTTCTTTTACTCCGAAAATGTCAGCTATTCGGTTTATATGGTAACCCATACTACACCTTTAAGTTTTACGAAGACATTTGCAAAAGACACCAACCATAGGTCAAAACCAGCTCGAGGTCACGACTGCAAGAAAAGATGAAACCATTTTAATATTTAAACAACCTTTAACTACCTGAAACCGTCACATCAAAGGTGCAGTTGGACAGATTTCCCTCCTCATCACTAGCGGTACATGTGACTTTGGTAGTCCCAGCGTTAAACCTGCTTCCTACTTTGTGATCGCAGGAGATCACTGGCTCCTTCTTACTATTGTCTTCAGCCTTAGGATCATCCCAACTTGCCTCAGCACTGTCCTCATCATCGGCAGCCCGAACAAAAAAATCAGCCGGACAAAAGAGAAAAGCTGGGGGGAGATAATCTGCCAAACAAACACATGAAATAAGTCTATCAATTCTGTTACACATGTTCATATACTCTCTTAATTCCAAGGATTAAGTTTACTCTTTTCAACTAAAACTACAGGTCAACAATGACGCTTCCTAAATACTTCACCTTCTTGCTCGGTTGGGACTCGAACCCACCTTCTGCTTACTATTGTAGACGTCCGACTACAAGACCACCAAGCATACAACTGTTCATTTCACACCCTCTTGGAGGTTAGGGTTAATATCCAATTCAGCTGTCCTGCTGATACCCGGACCAAAACTGATCCATTTTCAAGTTCAACAACCCACACGGACGATCATGTGCATCAGTTAAACATGTTTTTTGTTTATACTGTAATCAACAAGACTTGTAAAGTAAACAATCACCTTTTTCACACGTCATTCCTTGATAACCCAGGTCACAAACACACGGTGGGCTATCTCCGTCGAAACAATCAAAACAATGCAGAGGGTTTCCAGGCCACATGCACTTACTGCCGTCATCCACTGGACGACATCAGAGAGAAAAATGACAAGAATAAAGAATTCAGTTTTGTAATTGTTACGTACATCGATCTTGCTGGAAATTGGACAAGCAAGTAATCCAAAAAATAGAAAACAGGCTAATTAACTGTGAGAATGTAGCTTTATAGATAACACAACATAATTGTGAACATCTGACAGAACAGAGCTGGAAATGTGAAAAAACTTTCACGTATATAATCCACTAATCCACTATTGCTTCGTCAGAAAAGAACTTGCACTATAGATACCACCATTCACCAAAACTAAATCAAAATAGTGATCGGATTGTGCTTGATCACCGAATTAATCAGGCAGTGAATCTCTACTACCGATACGGTACTGACGAGATTAAGGCCGTGTACGAATTACTTGGCTGCGGCTTGAACACACGAGTCTATGGTAGCTGCTGCAGTCACATCCCATAGACTCGTGCGTAATATCAAGCCGCATCAAAGTAATTTAGACACGGTCTATAACTTAGTGGCATTTCCTACCAGCATCGCAGGATGGACCTTGCCAACCAATGTCACATCTAGAAGCTCCACAGCCTGGTGACGGAGTATTTCCATCAATACAATTAGTCCCATCTTCAACTGTAAAACAATCGTCATACAATACAAATAATCGGCAGCAAGTGATAGAGTGTCTTGAAACTAAAGCCTAATTGGACTTGAGGGTATGTTGCCCAGAAGTATACCAGTTGTAACGCCCTCTCCTCATATATCATGCTTAAAATGTATAAGTGCAAAGACATTGTAAACTGCTAGTCCTAATACAGATCTGACCGACAAACAATGGACATAATTTCCTAACACCATGGACAAACTGTACTCATCATGTCTGTCATAGATAATGTAATCAGACTTTTAGTGACATTCAATTACATTCATATGTACATACCCTCACATGTGATGCCAGTGAAGCCAATCCTGCAGGTGCACTGGCCTATGGAGCCAATACAGGTGCAATTTGTGTAATCACGTTGGCAGTTTATGGCATCACCTGTATGGAAACATTAATGTCACGTTATTAAAGGGGCGCTACATCCCGTGAAATAGTCACTCAATTGTGAACAAAAAATTGAGGGCAACTCATTTGCTGCGAGGGAGCCGAGATTGTTTTTGGAATTTTTCATTGACCCAATATAATACCAGTAATGTGCTTTGATCCTAATTAAAAGTGCTATAAACAAAAGAAACCAAAACCTGTTTATCTGTACTGTTCTTTTATAAGTTTTAAGGATAAAAAAAATCACCTATTGAAATATTGTCAAAACTTCCATATCATAAAGTGCAAATAGTTTTTACAGAGTATACAGTTGTATATTTGCATTGCATTAGTGTTGTGAAATGAAAAAGTGTGCTTTTACGTCTTAAGTGTTGTTAAGCAAAAAACCCAACAATTTAGGCTATACTATAGTGAAAAATCTCCTGTAAAAACAAAAACAATTTAGGCTAAACTATAGCAAATAATTGTTATAGTGCATTCTTTAAAGTAAAATTCGATGTCAAGGCTCTTGTCTTACCCACTCGAACTTCAAAGGTGCAATTACTTGTAACACTGTCTACGGTCGCATAGCAAGTAACTTGGGTCTTTCCAAGCGGAAATCTGTCACCAGGTTGGGGACTACAGACAACATCCAAAGTGTTCCCATCAGAATCCTGAGCCGTAGGAAGTGTGAAGTCTACGGCAAGAGGCAACGATACTACTACTGCTAGTGTCACGTAGTCATCACATGTCACAAACGTCGGAGCTGAATAGAACAATTAACTAGGATTAATGTTTTGAACGAAACAAATGGCAATTGGGATATTTGGCTTCCCTATCAGCCCACTGTGAAATAAGTGCCAAGTAACATTGGGGTAATGAAAGTCGACATTACTACATCGCAATTCAAATTGTGACAGCAAAGTTTAAATTGAAATCTAAATCTTAGAAAAATTCTATTCACATAGATAAAAACTTCATTAGATTGTTTGCCAAGCACCTTCCATTATAATTGGAGCACTTTTGCTGCTTCAAACAATAAAAATGCACAACTGACAAATAGTGTATTATCCTTTAACAAAATTTATGTAAAACACTTCGTATTTTTTAGGGTACAACATACAATGTATATTCGTTATCATACTAAATATGTCTAAATGAGCAGAAATAAATTATTGACTTACCTGATTGTGCTTGAACCACACATGCCGAGGAACATATACAAGCCAGAATTATACAGAAATTCCATTCTGAGATATCCATGGTCTAAATGCCGTGTTATAAGACCGCTCAAGAAGTAGTAAAGTTATTCTAATGAATAATACAGCATAAGACAACAGGTGTCTTCAGAAATGATGAACTCGGCTTCGTCTTTCAATCAAAATGACTATATCCAGACAATTCCTCGATGTGTTGGAGCACATGGCATGGATTGTTCGGTGACAAACATCGCAATGTCAGCTCCTGTCTTCAGATTCCCTTCATATAGGGAGACTAGAGGGATCTACTGATGACTCGCACACTCAACTCATCGTTAACACGCCCATCACACCACGCAACAAGTGTATATCTCAGGGTCCAACCCAGCCCTAGAATAACTTCAACGTGGGGCAGATACAACAGAGCCATTTCAGAGACAGCTATCAATGTTTAACTTGTAAAGAGTGATAAAAAAAGTGCTATGACAAAAAATATTAGGTTATAAGGACAAAATCAAATATCACTTCTACATCAGTCGATTGTGTAAACAATGTATTTTTTGAGGGGATAACTAGCTGACAATCTTGTTAAGTGATTAAAAAGGTGTCTGGTATTTATTGGACGGCACACCTGGCAGTTTGTACTTTATTGAAGAATTTTAATACCTCGATCGTGACATGCGATGGAATGACATCGCATCAGGGGAAATAAGAACTGGGCCTCCCTTGTGATTTGTCTACTATCATACACGTCTGAAATAAGTCTTCGTCATACACGTCTGAAATAATGATGCTTAGTCTTCTCCTAGCTAGCCTAGCCTTCTGAGAAGCCGTAATGGAATTGGGAAATGTGTGCAAGTGTGCACTGCTTTTCCCAATTCCAACTCAATTGGCCCCAGTATTATTATTGTGAAGACAAATCTACAGTCTAAGATAAAAGCCTATTGGTTTAATTGCTGTGCATTTGCTATTATTTGGCTATCAGGATAAAGATAAAGTTGGTTATTTTAGATAAACTCTTTGATTTATCGTGTTTACCTTTTGTTTGGAATCCAGCTATCTGTCAAAAACGAAATCTTAATTACGATTAATGAGGTTATATTTGTCACGTAAACACGCAATACAAACATCTTAGAACACGATGAGCATTGTAGTTACTTAATAAAGCCAATTGAATAGAATATTATTTGGTTATCTGTACAACCTGTCAACCTGTACACCCTGAAATACATGATGACTGGAAATTGATTAATGTATACAATGCAAGTAGAAAACACCATTTAGTTTGTTTTGGTAGGAGCATTTTGGTTCAGTGACCTTATTTCCAATCGACATCTTCTATAGCAACCACAATTGGTTTCAACAGAGGGGTGATAACCATGGTCATTTGTCTTTGAAATGGAATTTTAATAGCATAACTCTGTGATAGGGTAACACTCAAAACGTGTTTGAAATGACGACTGGGTCTTTGTTTGAAATAGTTGGCTTACTATTTAGCTAGTGTTTGTATAAAATAAAGTACATTACAACACTTAGTGGTTGCTGAATACCAAAGAAACCACATTAGATGCCAAGCTTCCTGTAAAAACTTTGACTTTTTTGGTAAGATTTGAAATTGTTTAAGTATAAATTAAACATGGGTGAATGTTTTTGTTGAATGTCAAATTCAAAATGGGTTACTTTTGTGTTGCTATAAAAAATAGAAAAAAATTTGGATGACACGCGAAAACAGAATAGATGATAGATTAACCTGAATGTCTGCTGGGTTAATTATCAGTTGCATAGATATGTCAGAAAACTTGGTAAAAATTGTTTTTATTTCGAATAATGTTGACTAATTTCTGCTCATTATTTGCTATAACACAATTTGTTGTCGCTACTGGATTTATTAAAGCTGTTATTCTTTTAAAAGATTCATACAAAAAGAGGAAGTTACATTTGTTGCGGTCGAGGATAGCCATAGATGGGAAATCTTTTGTAAGTAGAAATATATTAGAGACAGATACATTAGAAACAGAGACATTGGAGTTTAAGAAAGGTTTACGAGTGGCACACATATGCGTATTAATAATCAGGCAATTTATATCCAATTAAAAAAAATACATGATTACTTAAACATTTGGCCTTGGTCTAAAAAAGATTAGCTTCCATATTATATACATATATCTTTCATTTTAATTAGAAGACATGCTCGCTTATATCAACTTGGTGCTCGGAAATATTTTAAACTTTGATTTTCTTGCTTGACTAAGCAAGTATGGTCCAATCAGTATAAAAACAACCAGTTATGAGTTATCTGTACAAATGTTTTAACAGATTTGCCAAAGTTTCACGTCAGTATTTGGGGGTGACAACTCTGCTTAAACATACCTTTGTTATTTTCCTAAATTAAAACTACAATCGCAAAAGCGAAATATACATGCAAATCTAAACAAAAATTCAAAACAATATTACTGCTTAAGTATAAGACAAAGAAATATATTTTAAATCCCTCAAAACTGAATTTGTATACATGTATATGCGATATCACTCAAGAAATATTCAAACTATTTGTAGATTAAAAAAATATCGTTCTAAAAGCCTCAGGACCTTACTTTGTTCTGATGTTTGTTCAAAAACCCAATAAACTCAATTTGTAGTTTTGTTATCGAGAATTTTGTTTACTGCTCATATGCCTTACGTTACGAGACAGGAGTCATTTTTTGTGGTGCAATACCAAATGGTTTAGTATAGGCACAGTTTGCAACCAAGTAAACACTTGAGATAATCCGGTCAAACATTTTAAACTCCCAATGCAAATCTTGAACAGGTATCAGAAAAGTACGATGGCCTATAAGGTTGTTTGAATTGACAGCTTCTTATCACAGAAATACATCTGATTAACACAATTTGATGATTAGAAAGTATGCGTGACCAAGGAAAACACTTGGAATATGTGACAATTGTTGATGTATCCTGAACAAAGATGAAGCAAAATTGAGTTTAATTGTTATAAATAGTGTTTACGGTCAACTTACTATGAATGAGAAAATGATGGGACAAATTGCAATGCAAAAACCTACTTTAGATACCGTAAAGAATACACGGACCCCATTATGAGCAATACATTATCTTCCACTCTCTAAATTAATATCGAAAAGACATTAAAATCATATGTGTTCAGCAAATAATTTTCAAATAAATTGTGGAAAGGAGTTATCTCAAAACGAGGCAAAACATTTTGTTAAACACTGTTATTTCGTGTCAGTAAACACACACAAAATATTTAACACAAAAGGGCAAATTTAATGTTAGCACAACAGTTCAGCTACGGAAAACGTTCTAGCTGAAATCCTGAAAACTGTTTTTTTTTTTTTCTAAGGTTTTCTGGCTGGCAAACATTCAAATCCGACAAGAATTTGTTGGCCAACAATTGGTGAAAAACACTAGAGGGTGCACCATTATTTATTGAAAAGAAAAACACATGCAATTTATTATCTAGGGTAAAACATAATGGAGTAAAAATAAAACTCAAATGTAAACTCAAATGTAAACCTATTGAGGCTCCTAAACTAAATAAATGCTCATTAAAACTGACTTTCCGCAACTCTGCACAGAGGCTCCGAAACCACAATTACATAAACCACAAAAAACAGAAATTGATACACGCAAATGCGTCAAACGAATATGTCAAGTTTTGCTAGTATGTTTCTTAAACTACATACAATCAGAAAATGGAGATAATGGTTCTATTCATGAGTTAGTGAAAAAAAAATTGTAATGGTTTTTTTACCAACTACTAGCCTGCAGACGACTATAGCAGATTATATCACTCCGATTATTATTTTTGTAACAGTTTATCCATTGCTATTAGTCAAAAGCCTATCTTGGACCAGTTTTAAACGGATTGCAAAACATCGGGGCCAGTTTAAAACACTTTCCCAGTCTCACATAAAAGGTTGACGCCCGTGACATCTAGTCGCTTTAGCCTTTTAGCGTAACATCGCGCAGTACGCAGGACACGCATGCCAATGTCCATATTAGGAGTTGTTTATGTGTGATAGACTGATCGCGCCAGTGAGTATCATACCATAAACCTAGCTAGAGGGGTGTTTCACGTTAGAAACTTATATATTTTTGACTTTTTGGACGTATTTTACCAAAAGGTATTCATGAACGGACGGGAATAAATATGTGGTTGGCCGAAATTAAACTTGCGTTTAAAACCGTCTCATGGGCCTGGACGTTGTTTATATAAAGCCCTCGCCTTCGGATTGGGCATTAACGCGTCCAAGCTCATGAGCTCATAAATATGTAGCCAACCCCATATTTATTATCTTAGTAAAGTCCTATACGTATTACGTCTGTCACGCAGATGCAAAGACGGTATCTTATTAAGAATCAGAAGAAGATTCTTTAAAAGTAGTCCCGTTCCTGAAAAAATACGAAAAAATATAGGATTCAAAAGTGGTTTGACTTGGGTATAAATTGTCTACTTTCAGCGCAGTTTATACATTAATGGCTGCAACAGGTTTCCGGTCGTTTCTCATTTTGACTTGTTCTTTTCTTATCTAGCGTTTTCCATTGCCATCATCTAAATTGAAGTAATAACAATACATAGTTTTTGTTTTAACCTTTGTTTCGTCTTCAGTTTCGCCTTGGACTTTTGAAGCAAATAGAAATGGAAATAGTCTAACACTATTCAATGGGTTAATATCAATCGATTGAATGTTTCTAAAGCGCAACAGGCATAAAAATGTGGCTGGAGTTCCAGCAGTTGGGAGCCTAAAATCATCTTAAGTCGAAGACGAAGCCTGGGATTCAAAAAGTCCCCATAGAAAAATTGATTATGTAATAAGTAAATGCTTACCGGCAAGTCTTCATTTCTGTTGACAGACACTTGAGGGCGCTGTATCTTATACTGTTATAAAAAGACAAATTGACAGTGAACGTTTTTTGTGGGGTCAATCTCGCAAGTCATTAGTCATGACTCACCATTTTCGTGGGGTCAATCTTACTGGTAATAGGTCATATGACTCGCCATTTTCGTGGGGTCAATCTCGCTCGTAATAGGTCATGCATGACTCACCATTTTCGTGGGGTCAATCTCGCTGGTAATAGGTTATAACTCACCATTTTTGTGGGGTCAATCTCGTTAGTCATGGGTATCATCTCGGCTTCTTCTTTCACTGGTACAGTCAGGTTCCCCCAGAAGTACGACCCTCGACTGGTCTTGTTTCCAGACTCCTCTGCCTGATCACTGCTCGTATCCCTCTCACGGTCCTTGGCCAATGTGGATTCGTATCTGATTGTTTTTAATTTGATTGAAAAGTAAGAAATTTACATTTTTCTTTTTGTTGGGGGAATTGTTGTTAGGGGAATTGTTGTTAGGGGAATTGTTATTAGGGGGATTGTTATGAGATGTAAGCTACCTGTTCTTTACACCAGCTGCCCCAGAGCTAGAGCGAGACACACCCACGCCATTTCCGTTGCGGTAGATGTAGGAGTATGGACGTACTTCTTCCGGGATGTGTGTCTCTCCTTCAGGCTGCTCATCAGCAAGAGAGGACGTCTCCCTAACGTAACCTTTGTTGTTGTGGTGCACCGCGCGTATCTCTCCTTTCATTTCACTGAACAAAATCAAATTAAGTCAAAAGAGAACTTTCAAAGAGAGATATTACTCAGTTCGACATCATAATGCATAGTATTTGACGTATTTGATATCCATGGTGTAAGATTTACTCATTACTTAAAAGTATTACTCTTACTTGCCACACATTTTGTTTGGTTGTTTAACAAAACATTCAATTACCTCAAATGATGATTTGGCGGTCAGAAGCTTACACAAGGTATTGACAAATATATATTTTAAACTGCTTAAAATGAACTAATTAATGTGATGAATTGTTTTTCATTTTTTTTTACATTTGTTGGTTACATTAACCAGAGGACGTATGTACACGCAAAGTTTTCCCCAGATTCAAATAAAAAGGCCGGAAATGTCTGTCAGCAGCGAGCAAGGCCGGAAAAGGGTGGGTGTGCTTCCCAGTACCATCGGCCTCAACCCGCCTCGGATCGAGTTTCGTTAAACATAATTCCGCGCCTCGGCTCGGTGATCTTACAATAATCCCGGCGCGAACTGGTTAATGGACTAGGTCTGCAAACAGTTATTTCCAAAAGCTCCCTTTGTAAGCCTACCATGATGCGTAATGAAGTGGAAGTAAGAGAATTAAATCTTGGGTATCACAAATTTGACAAATGTCTTTTTTTCTGACTCACCCTTTGTCTGACTCCTCTTCCTCCTCACTCTCCAATTGTTTAACCTGCTTTCTATACTGCACCACACAGCAGAATAAGATGAATAGAAGTAAAAGTAAGACGCCTCCTCCAATTCCACACCCAACGTACAACCACAGCAGGGTGACTACTAGCTGACAGTTGAGACCGATGTACATATATTCTGTGCTCTGAGGGCAACTGTTCAAAGTAAAGCAAAAATATAATAATCCATACTTACAGCTGGAATGTATACTTAATAAGCCTTATTATTACTATAACCAAACAAAAACTAAATGAAGTTAAAACTTAAATGTAAACAAAGAAATTGACAAGGCAGGACTTTGACTCAAACTAACTTGTTAAATAGGTAAAGAGTAGATTTGTCATCACATGTACAGTACCTGCAAGACATAACCCCATCTGAGTCTTGGTCGCATGTGCCGTCATTACAGTAACCCGTTTGCACTTTGCAACTTGCCCGGCATACATAGTAACAGGAACTGCCTTCTTTTACTTCAGCAACTTGGAGTCCTATTCCACATTTTGGTTTCGTCGTGGTACACATATTGGTTATATCTGGTAAAACATAAGTATTTTAAATTAAACGTTGTATGAAAATGAAAACCTTCTGTTAAAAACCGACAGAGGCTTCGCATTTTGTCCTCTGACAGAACAATCCAAGGCTCATGCGACTGACCGACCTTGTGACTGACTGATTGAGTCATGCAGCAGGAGTCATGCAGCAGAAGTCATGTCTTAAACTTGCTCTTTGGGTACAGCTCCGCTAGATGGCTGGTGTTGCATTTGCGTACAAATAGAATCACGCCATAGGTTGACTGTTTCAAGATCCCTACAGTAAAAATCTGAAAGTGTTGGGCAAGACACTAATTGCCCAACTTTAGTATGAAGTTACCCCATTTGGGGTAAATATTAACCAACTTTTCAGGAGAATTTTCCCAAGCGTGTAGGCATGTAACAAAGTCTTGGTTATAATAGCGACCCATGCCCAATTTGTTTAAGTGCAGACAGTACATCATTATTTACGACTATTTTAACATTATGGCTGAGTGATACCTTGAGCTGCCTGACATTTCTTGCAGTCAGATGCTACAACCAAACCTCCCAGTTTCTCTGTCTCTACAGCTTTTGCAACAGTTGCAAGATACAGATCCAATGCCGATATCCCTCGTTGAGAAGGCACCATTTTATTATAGTCGTAGATTGCACGGTGCTGAAAGATGACACTTCCGTTTCTGTTGGGGATAAAAAATTGGAAATTTCAAATCTACCGTATTTGGAATTGATTGGTTGCAATTGTGTACTTGGTAATGACTTCCTGTGCAAATTACCCAAACCAACAATAGCTTGTTTTGTTTATATTGACATGATATGTACTCGACACACTCAGGGGCTTCTCATAGGCATCATTAATTAAATGGTCTTCAATATCTTTTTAGATTATCACAACAGTAAAAACACCCACAACATTTTGGGATGAGGCATTTTTAACAATTGATAATCATTGCAACGATGGATGTTTGCAATATAAGATCACGTGGAATCGACAAAATGAAATATCATCATGAAAATTGAAAGTCTCAAATCTGCCACATACCGGTACACACAATTGTTTATTCATAAGACTGTACAACTTACATTAGAGCAGTCACCACGACTCTATTAAAACCTGCCAAACGTTTGTACTCTTTTTCTACCTGAAATACAAAAGTAAAATCATTAAGCTAAATTAACTGATATCAATTTGAATGTGATCCTAAACAATGAATATTTAGAAAATAAATGTCAGGATTAGAACCTGTGACCTTTGGGTTACCCTTCCAGTGCTCTATCTACTGAGATATTCAGCCGTATTTTTGATATTGTCCATTTTGACAATGTCCTTATTCTAAAGGCAGCACTACTATTCTGGAATGTTTGAATTACCATCCATTTCCTCCTGAGATCCCCGTTAACCTCGATGTGATGATTAACATTTGCAATCTTTTTAATGAAAACATTTTTTATGTGATCTAAAAAACTCGCATACTTACCCCAAGTACAAATATTTTCTGAAGTTCAAGGCAATCCTTCGATTTATTTTTGCTAGGGTCACATTTTAGTTCTCCATTTTCATCAGAAGTGACTTCTATCTCGATTGATACCTTCTTCTCAATATCTACAAAGAAAAAAGGTTGCCCCAGAGATATCGTAAAATCTGCAATATTATTTTTGATGTTTGGAGAGACATAATCTCATAGGCCTGGATGTTCTAATTCAGTGGTGAAAGAAATAATCCCAAAATATAAAGGTTCAGCCTTGTTATTGTTGCTGTAAAATGTGTTATCGTTTTAGTGGTGGGAAGGAGGGAGGAGGAATAGTTACCCCCTTTGACTTACTGACACCTGCTGGGGGATCTGGGTATTCATCTTCTGGTAGAGAGGGAACAGGCTCTGCAAAGATTAAAGCACAAAGTAGTAAAATATAGGACAGTCAGTAGACATAACTGATATAAATAATGTAGTCTATATGTGACCTGCTCCAGCAAAACCCGGACAAGGTTGACCATTTTTGTTTTTTTAGATTTAACAAAGTTAATACATGTATTGTCTTGAGATTCCTTTATAATTTGGACTTTCCGTGACACTACATTTTCCAGGTTCCATTATACCTGCACAGTTTCTCCCCGTCCACTCGTCAGTGCATTTACAGAAGCAGTTTCCCCTGTCCATTACACCATTATTCTCGCACACGTTACCGCTTGGGCAAACTGGAGGACGGAAATACAATGTGTAAAGTGTTTAAGTTATTTCATGACAATCCAATTTTGTAAAACCTTGCAATAGAGCACTATGGAAATGCTAGAAATAACTGTAAATGCAACCATATTTCACTGGAAAATAACTGTTTGATTGCACACAGCAAAGTCGGCAAGAAGTTGACTTTCTTAACATTTTTGCATTTATTAAGGGAACCTTTAGAAGTCTCTCCCCATAGAACAAATTTCAGGTAAATAGTATTTTCTTTACCTTGACTAAAATTAAATAATTACAGAAATTGTCGAAACTTGATATTTCATGAATGGCTTGAATGGCGCTCCAAGTGTTAAATTATGTTTAGCCCCTCTGGTCTCATCCACTCTTTCATTTCGCCCACGGCTGGTAATTGTTCTATGTTGCCCCCCCCCCCCCCCCCCCCAAAAAAAAGGGACCTACCTTTGCAGGTTAGACCAGTGTAGAGGTTAGGGCATTGGCAGGCACACGTGAACTCATTTTGATACTGTCCTCCATTTTGACAATCGTCACAAACTGACAAGATAAAACCAAAAGTTTCATATTAGATTTTGCTAAGCAAAAATCACATTAAGATAGTCCAAGTAAAAAATAATTCATTTCGTGTGTAGAGATTTTAGTTTGTTAACGCATACATTATGCATGTAAAAGTATACACTAGAATGACATATAGACCATGTGCCCTCTGTTTACATCTATATTCAAATGTGCCCGTCAATATGCGCACGCATCGTGTTTTACATAAATTTGGTCAAGAGGCAACATCAGAGGTCACATACACCAAATTTTATGCAACCAAATTTTATGCAAAACACGATGTGTGCGCATATTGACGGGCACATTTGAATACAGATGTAAACACGTGAAGTCAGAGGGCACATCGTCTATACTAAACTATGTATGGCAAGACCATGTTATGGAAGAATGTTGCTAAGGTTAGCAAGGATCCATATAGCCCGTCTTCCATGCTAAGTAACAATGATATAAATAAAGATGATCTTTAGAATTCAACAAAAACTAAATTGTTCAATTATCATACTTCACCTGCACATAAAGGTGGTAGGAATCCTTCTGGACAAGCACAGGTGCAGGTGGTGGAATTTTGGGCATTTCCATCATTACGACACTCCAAGCATTCTGACAAGAGATTATAATGACATAACCCTTAAAGATAGGATCACCATTTGCAGATAATTAAAAAGGTTTCTACCGAATTATTAAGAAATATCTTACTTTTGAAAGGTAAATAATGCTTCTACTAGGAATCTAGCAAAATAAGTGTGCTAGATATCTTGTAATTGTTTCGAAAAATAAAATTTTGTGGAAAAAGAACAAGAAAAAAAAAAGAATAACAAAAAAAATTGCCCAATGCCGGTTGAATATGAATGTTGTTTTTCTTGCTTTTTTCTTGGCATCCATGATTGTAAAACTTCAGACAGGCGAGTTAAACGATATTTACTATAAAATACAACCCTCAAAATCCAGCCATTCCGGATAATTCAAGAAATTACCAATGGTGTAACCTACGTACGTCAAAAACCTTTAAAAAAAACATCGTCATTTTGAAGAAAACAAACAAACAAACTTGACCACATTGAGAGGGCGCCAAACCACCATTCTGATGCAAGTTGCTACAATCTTAGCTTGGGCATAATTGTGTTGCTTTAGATAAACCCAAATCACACAATGGGCTAATACCAATGAAGTCAAACAAGTTTTTGAGTTCACTTTTTCAATTTCATTATTAGGTTTCGGAGACAGCAAAAAAACAAGAAACAGAATTGGAGGCTTCACAATAGGCTTATCCGATAATCATCTAAAATATAAATTTCTCTACTTGAAAAAAAAATTCAACAAAAATATTTTAGTTATTTCTATTATTCCTTTCCTATAGCCTAACAGGAATTGGAGTGCAGCTTTTTCTTAAATATACCGCAAAACAAACCCCCCTTTTCCGAGGGTGGCAGACGTATACAAAATCATAACAAGTAGTTTTTATTCTTTTTATTTAATAGAAAACATACAACTTATTTGCAAAAATATTTTGAGTTTGCCCAGTATTTTCCAGAGGATGTTACCTTTACATTCCGTGCCAGTGTAGGGACTAGGGCAGTTACAGCTGCAACTTGGTCGGTCAAATGTTCCATTATTTTGACAACTCGCATCTGGCGAACAAACTTTGACAACAAAAGCAAATGACAACAGTTCGAGTCTTATTATCTGTCACCACAATATATCTTTAGTAATAACGCACTTTATCAAAAATTACCACTTTTAAACATGTATACTCCTTGAAGAAGCACGTAAAATAATCAGACATACAGAGTAATTACCAATAAAAAAAAAAGAACAAGAGAAAAATAGTCCAGAAAAGTCGAAAAGATTTCCTTTACTTTTGTACAAGAAGACGAAAATCTAAACCAAAACAGAAGAAATTAAACTATGCTTAAACAAGAATATTTCATATGCCTGAAAAATGTAGTGGCGCACACAAAATCAGCACCATTGACAACTGAAAACATTCAACTTCGACATGAAATGAAAACCATAATCTTAACGGGTTTTCTTATAGAGAAAGGAACAGTACTTTCTCTATGGTACTCCTTACCATTGCAGAGATCACCTTCGAATAAACCTCGACACTTGCACACACAGTCGTCATTTTGATTATCGCCATTCTTACAATCTTGGCAACCTGTGAGAATCATTAACGAAATAAGACAATGTCGGTTCACTTCTTAGTTGGAATGTAACAGTCTAAATATTGTAAACACCTGTTAGATAGAAAGCCATCAAAACATTGTTGCAAACCCTGGCATTTCTTGCACACAAGTCATACGCACCTGGAAGTGATGACCCTGATCACTGGCTACACAGCTTGTAGCCAATGAGACAAATTATAGAGGACACTATACAGCATAGCCCCCCCCCCCCCCCCCCCCCCGAACAAAAAATGGAACACATACTCACCAGAGCAGATTGGAGCTTCAAATCCTTCACTTAGACATTCACATTGGCAATTATCAATATCTTGATAGGCTCCATCATTCATACAGCCCTTGCAATCTGCATATGAAAACCCACATTGATATCAGAAACAATTGTTTAATCGTTGGTTACCCACACTGTTTGTGACATCTAGAAAAAACAAAAACCAGACGTATTGCACAAGATTATCGAGTCATTTAAAAAAAAAATGTATACAACCCCTTTTTGGCATTAAAATCAATGATTAAATCTTGAGTTAGGCTCAAGTCGGATCAAATTACAGACTTGCTGTAAATTCGTTCTGAAAAATGCAAACTTGAATAAACCCCGTATAGTTGAGTTAAAGGTAGTATACACCATTGGTCATTGCTTGAATTATCATGAATAGGTAGATTTAGGGGATTGTATTTTATAGTAAATATCGTTTAACTGAGCTGTCCGAAGTTTTACAATCACGGATGCCGAGAAAAGCACGAAAAACAGCGGGTTTTTTCAACCGGCGTCAAGCAGTTATTCTTATGTTATCTTATGTTATCGGACGGCGATCGCGAATTTTTCATTATTAAATTACATTTTTCGGAATAATTACAGGATATCTAACGCAATCCTTTTGCTGGATGCCTAGAATCAACATTTACTTTCAAATGAGTAAGATATTTCTTAATAATTCGGTAGTACATATTTTTGATATCTGCAAATGGTGTACTTTAACTGCAATGACATTATATTTTGGTTGTTTTTATTCCTTTACAGCTCTGGTCAGCCTTACCTTTGCAGGTTCTTCCTTTGAAACCTGGTCTACATTTACACAAACCAGGTCCTGAACAATCACAGGTAGGACCAGGTGAACTTTTGATGCAATCAAACCCATCCTGGTCTGTAAATCCAACCACAAAAATGTGGGTTATAAGATTATTAGGCATGACCCAGTGAAGATGGTTTTAGGGCAAACAATGTTTATTTAACATTCAATCGCTCTGGAATAAAGCTAAAGGTTTATAGAATAAACTATAGTAGTCATGTAATTGAAAACGTTGGCAGTCAGTCATTGAGATAGAATTCAACTAATTTTGGTGACTCGGACTCAACTCGACTTCTACGGAAGACTAAGACTCGACCGTCAGACTTTACAAAATGACTTGCGAGTCACTGTCTTTTAACTTTATATTTATTAAAGAAAAATACTCTTTAAACACACCCAGACTAGGACTAGTGCCAAACGACTCGATTAGAAACTCGTACGTAGACTCAGAATAGACCTAGGTGACTCTAGACTCAGTACGATAATATGCCTTATCAGTTACTCGATACATGTAGGCCCAATGAATTATCTTTCTAATGTTGACTCACCGTCACAGTCTGGTCCACTGTAGTCCTCTCGACACATACAATTCTGCTCATCACAAATGCACCCTCCAGAGTTTTCGATACAACTTTCTCCATCGACTATTGGAAAAGAATAAATTAATATGTTCAAGTATTATAAATTCTTCTTGATACTGATAGCAACAACGGTCAAGTGACGTTGTATGAGATCGAGTTGGCTGGGTTAGGCTGAGTTAAGTTGAGGTGAATTAGGCTAGTTTGGGTTTTTATATGGTTGGGTTGTTAAGGTTAGCTTGGCTTGGTTAGCTTGGCTTGGTTTAGGTTGGATCGAGGTTTAATTTAGGTTGGCTTTTGCTGGTTTTTGATTTTCTTTTTTAAATCTCTATTTCAAGACTAGGTTAGCATAACAATACTAACCTGTTACGATGACTGTAAACTCGCACGATTCATTGTTATTAGCTACATCAGTTGCCATGCAATTCACTGTAGTTGTATTCACAAATTCCGTTCTCTTCTTGGGTTCACACGATGTATTTAGTTTGCCATCGACGACATCATAAGCCAATGAATCCCAGGTTATACTGGCTGTAGCTTTACCGTCAGCCACATTCACACTTCGGTCGTTAGGACAAGTCACGTTTGGGGCTTCATTATCTACATGTGAACAATAAACAAACTACAGTTTTGATATTAAACAAATTGTACGAAAATGGCCAAGATCGCAGTCAAAAATCCACAGACCAAACTAACATTAGTCGCTGGGTAATCAGACTTCAAGACGATTTACGATTGACCCCCGCATACCGCTACCTCACATGAAACAAAAAGAGCGTCTGGATAACATCCGCAATTAACAAAATAATACCATTATATTGGGAGGGGGTTGTTGAAAACAGCAAAGTACAAATACTGGCGTAAATGTTCGTCCTGGCAAATATTTACTTCAAATGAGACATATAGTAGGCACATACCTACGACAGTGATGGTGAAGGTACAATTCCCTTCGTTTCCCGCAGTATCAGTAGCTGAACATGTGATTGGGTTTTCACCAACGGGATAGATGCCTCCCAAAACTACCACTTGGTCGTTTTTATCTTTACAAGTGACGTTTGCTGGTCCCAATTCATCAAAGTTATCAGTAGCTGATGGTGCATGGGTCCAGTTTACATTTGCAGTGGGCTTAGAAGGATCGACAACGGGACTTATGTTGTTTGGACAACTGACAATCGGTTTCTCATCATCTAAAAAACAAAAACAGTCAAGGGTACCAATTGTCGCTATCTTAAAGCTAGGGGCATTCCGTCCTGAAAATAATTCCCCAAAATTTTTGTTTAGGATGTTCACAATAATTTCAAAAGTCTGGTTAAAGGGAAACTAACCTAATGTCTTAATGTTTCCAAGAAAATTAAAAAACCTGGTTGCCTAATCTGATGCAGCAGACATTTCGTCACCGTTTTCACGAAGAGGCAAATTGAGCCTTTCACGGTTTGAACAAACTTTCGAGATAATCGCTTGTAAAGTTTGTCCTTTTTTCGTTTGGCAGTTTGAAACATAAATATTCATAGAATATACAAGATTAAGGTATCATGGGAAAGAAGAGATTTCAATCTTCTTAAATATAGCAAACGTTAAGAAAAATAGGTGATTAGTTTTGCAGAATTAATCAATTAATAGAATTGCCTCTTCGTGAAAACGAAAAAAACGATACATTAGCAAATTCGCCCGTGGCTGTGAGAGTCAGAATGTATACATTTCCCCATTGCGCCCCCAATTTGTCTCTTCGTGAAAACGATAAAAGCCACTTCGCGACCAATTCGCCTCTTCGTGAAAACGCTAAAGTGACTAAGCGCACCAAAGTGCCCTTCATAAACACGTTGAAGTCAACGCTATTTCGAATTTGCCTCTTCGTGAAAACGCTAAAAGCCACTTCGCGACCAATTCGCCCAATTCGCCTCTTCGTGAAAACGCTAAAGTGACTACGCGCACCAAAGTGCCCTTCATAAACACGTTGAAGTCAACGCTATTTCGAATTTGCCTCTTCGTGAAAACGCTAAAGGGCACTTGAGGACCAATTCGCCCATTAGTTAATTAGGTTAATTGTGATTTTAATGATTTTGTGGATGTATAACTTCACCAGGTTGTAGAAATTGCAATATTTAATCGTTTTCATCAAAAAAAATAATTTCGATAAATAGACGATTTTTCATGAAATTCGCCTCTTCGTGAAAACGGTGACGATTTGTGGTATACACATACGTATTACCAGCGGCAAATATAATTCTCCTTCATGCAAACAATTCAATGTATAGCCTATCCGTTATATGGCAAATATAATAAGAGGGCCCTTTTTTATTTACCTAAAAGTATTTACCCAAACCAATAAGATTCCATTTTATGAAACGAATACAGATAGTTGTGTGTACGTTTATGTTCTACTTTTTCAGCTAATACTGTTTCGTTTAAAACATGTTTTGAAGTCCAATTGTGCACCTTTCAGGGTGGAGTGTCCTTTAATAATTATATACTGCTAGTAGCCCTTTTCCCGATTTTAATTTGATATCACTGTCAGGATGTTTCTGCATCACCGATATAGCAATTCATATATAATTTTTTTTGTCACAGGAGATCAATAGTTGTATGTTCCATCAATTATGAATCCACTACCTTCGTCAAGACTAAACTCAAAGGTTAAAAACCCTACAAACTCCTACCTACGACAGTGATGGTGAAGGTACAATTTCCTTCGTTTCCCGCAGTATCAGTAGCAAAACATGTGATTGTGTTTTCACCAACGGGATAGATGCCTCCTGAAACCACCACTTGGTCATTTTCATCATTACAAGTGACGTTGGCTGGTCCCAATCTATCAACGTTATCAGTAGCTGATGGTGCATGGGACCAGTCTACAGTTGCATTGGGCTTAGAAGAATCAACATTCTGTCTTGTGTCATTTGCACAAGTTACAATCGGTTTCTCATTATCTGAAACAAAATAAAGAAAACAAGCTATAAAGAGGTCCTAGCCACTGTGTCTACTGCAGATATCGGCTGTGGCTATTGGTTCCTCAAGTCATCCACTACCATTGTCAAGACTAAACTTAAAGGTTAAAAACCTTACAAACTCCTACCTATGACAGTGATGGTGAAGGTACACTGTCCTGTATTGCCCGCAGTATCAGTAGCTGAACATGTGATTGTGTTTTCACCAACGGGATAGATGCCTCCTGAAACCACCACTTGGTCATTTTCATCATTACAAGTGACGTTGGCTGGTCCCAATCTATCAACGTTATCTGTAGCTGATGGTGCATGAGACCAGTCTACAGTTGCATTGGGCTTAGAAAAATCAACATTCTGTCTTGTGTCATTTGGACAAGTTACAATCGGTTTCTCATTATCTGAAACAAAACAGAAAGAAAGAAAGCTATAAATAGGTCTTAGGCACTGTGTCTTCCATAGATATCAGCTGCGGCTTTTGGTTATTAATTTCTAAAGACCTAATCAACTACCTTCGTCAAGACTGAACTCAAAGATTCAAAACCCTACAAACTCCTACCTACGACAGTGATGGTGAAGGTACAATTTCCTTCGTTTCCCGCAGTATCAGAAGCTGAACATGTGATTGTGTTTTCACCAACGGGATAGATGCCTCCCGAAACCACCACTTGGCCGCTTTCATCATTACAAGTGACGTTGGCTGGTCCCAATTCATCAACGTTATCAGTAGCTGATGGTGCAGAGGACCACTCTACAGTTGCATTGGGCTTAGAAGAGTCGACATTCTGTCTTGTGTCATTTGGACAAGTTACAATCGGTTTCTCATTATCTGAAACAAAACAGAAAGAAAGAAAGCTATAAATAGGTCTTAGGCACTGTGTCTTCCATAGATATCAGCTGCGGCTTTTGGTTATTAATTTCTAAAGACCTAATCAACTACCTTCGTCAAGACTGAACTCAAAGATTCAAAACCCTACAAACTCCTACCTACGACAGTGATGGTGAAGGTACAATTTCCTTCGTTTCCCGCAGTATCAGAAGCTGAACATGTGATTGTGTTTTCACCAACGGGATAGATGCCTCCCGAAACCACCACTTGGCCGCTTTCATCATTACAAGTGACGTTGGCTGGTCCCAATTCATCAACGTTATCAGTAGCTGATGGTGCAGAGGACCACTCTACAGTTGCATTGGGCTTAGAAGAGTCGACATTCTGTCTTGTGTCATTTGGACAAGTTACAATCGGTTTCTCATTATCTGAAACAAAACAGAAAGAAAGAAAGCTATAAATAGGTCTTAGGCACTGTGTCTTCCATAGATATCAGCTGCGGCTTTTGGTTATTAATTTCTAAAGACCTAATCAACTACCTTCGTCAAGACTGAACTCAAAGATTCAAAACCCTACAAACTCCTACCTACGACAGTGATGGTGAAGGTACAATTTCCTTCGTTTCCCGCAGTATCAGAAGCTGAACATGTGATTGTGTTTTCACCAACGGGATAGATGCCTCCCGAAACCACCACTTGGCCGCTTTCATCATTACAAGTGACGTTGGCTGGTCCCAATTCATCAACGTTATCAGTAGCTGATGGTGCAGAGGACCACTCTACAGTTGCATTGGGCTTAGAAGAGTCGACATTCTGTCTTGTGTTATTTGGACAAGTAACAATCGGTTTCTCATTATCTGAAAATAACAAATTAGTTTTACAACTGAGGCAGTGCTGATTGATTTGTAAATCATTCCTTGATTAGACACGTACATTAACCCAATCCTACAATCCAGTTTACATCTTTATTTAATTAATTGTTCAAATCCAATTGGTTTATTTGTCTTTGTTTTTGCCATGCCCTGGTTCTATTTTATTGAATTTTTCGTCCATGATTGACAACAGACATAACACCAATCCTCACGTTGCATTTAAATATAATCAAGAAAAGAAATTCAATTAGCACATACCCATGACAGGTGCGATGAATGTACAATTGGCTGTATTTCCTAAAGCATCAGTAGCTGAACATGTTATTGTGTTCACACCAACGGGAAATCTTTCACCCGATTGTACCTTTTCGTTGTTATCATTGACACATGTTACAACTAGTTCTGTAGTGTTTAAATCTCTAGCTAAAGGAATTGGAGACCAGACTACAACTGCATCGGGTTTAGTAGGTTCTGTGACATTTGGAGTGGTGGTACTTGGACAAATTATCGAGACTGGAACTAAAGAGAAAAATAGGATGAATACTATCAATGAAAGGTAAAGGCTGATATCTCAAAAGGTCTACATGAGTCATTCTATAGTTGTGAGGTTCACTTAATTTCGTTTTCCTTTTTGAAACATTCTAGTTTGATTTGACAATTCGGATGTAATCTTTAATGCAGACCTCCTTTCTAATAATTGAAACATAATTTGAAGCCATTGTGTGATACCTAATGGAAAATTACAACTTGAAAGTACTACTTTATGAATGTAAAAAAAGATAGAAAAATTGTCACATTTACAGATCTCAAAATGCATACTGACATATATTCCCAAAACTCTATACAGAACAGAAAAAATACACATACAATTTATCACATTATTACTATGCGAAAACAGTTCTTATAAGTGATATATGATGCCATTAAAATTTCTCATATTTTTTTGATGATCTCTATATTATATTATTCTATAGTGCGATATGGAAAATTTACAATATTGCATCCATTTAAGGGTAAATAGTAGCCCATTTGTCTTAGACGTAGCCTCTCAATTTCCCTAAGGTAATCCTGACTAATATTTAATGTTCCATCAAGTCTTAGTGAACTGCAACACTTTGGGTAAAGTCTGAAGTTTTATGCTCGATAGGCTATGAAAAAAATGTAATATTTTTATATTTTTGGTTTAGAAAATAATGAACAATAAAAAAAGTACATTTTATGAATTTGAAGTCGTATATTCGCAAATATCAACAGTTAACAAACACCTAAAGCTACCTTCAATAAGAATATTCATTTATTCAATATCTGAACTCTTTTACAGTTATACCATTCTGGGAAAAGCAACTGCCATGCAACCTCAGTAGTCCCCATACAAAATTCCCCTGTCTTGTAAAACTAGTTCCGATTAATTTGGGGTCCAAAGTGCATAATCTTCATGCCTTTGTCATTCAAATATCACTAAGTATTAGGTCAAAGATTTCTTTTGTGTAGGTAGTTTGCTATTCGTAACCACTCAGTTTTGCTGCATTAAAAAGTACATCAGAATTATATATCATAGATGATAGATGTATGTAACAGGGATATGACAACAATTGGACACAGACAAGTGTTTTTTTGTATGGTCTACCACAATTAATCAATGAATATTAATCACCACAACACCCTGTTTTGGTATATTTTTGAATTCGAACTTTGCAGTAAATTTATTGCAAAATGCCATGACTTTTCATTTTGCCCTCTCTAGCTGTTAAATCAACATAAAGTCATCCCGATTAAGGTACATACCTTGTGCCAGCACCACACACGTCATTGAGATGACGTACAAAAGAACAAGAAACCCCTCCCACTTTAGTAAAGCCATGTCTCATCAGATGATGAAGAAGACGAACAAAACAAAACACTACGTAGACCAATCAAATGCCTCCTTCAGGTTTAACTTTATAAGAGAAGAAACAGAGAAATGTTTGTACTTTACTCAAGAAGACAATTACACAAACCTTTCTAAAAGAAAATTTTGTTTTGCCTCATCACTTAGCTGCAAAAAATGAAATTTGTCGAATCCAATCTGAAAAGAAATAGTCATTAATTTGTACACACATCCGCTGATCCAATAAATCAAGGAGGCAACGCCCAAAATGAAACACGGACAAACAAACAAAACAAAACACAAAAATTGAAAATAGTGAAAAGGTCTGCATCATTCCATTAACCAATACATCATCGCCAGTCGCAAACTGCAAAGTTCAAGTTAACATTAGTTATAACTCTGGTAAAATATCTAATATGGCTGAAGGTAGATTGAGTTTGATTATATATACCACACTTGACCTTCCGTATTCATATTAGCAACAAGGCCCTCTAGTTCAACAAGAGGCACCAAAACCACCAAATCTTCGCACCTTGATTGATTATTTATATATGCTTGTAAAAAAAACAATCTAAAATAAAAACAGTTACCATAATGCTCACACTATACGTCTTTGCTAAAGTTGAGAGAGAGACCCATTTGCGACTATTACAACGAGATCCCTATATTCACAGGATTGGTACTGAAAAAAATTACCTATTACATTAGAATCTCTGACTCTATTCTTTCATTTTTTAATTTGTTTTTAGAGTGTTTTTTATTTACTGACTCTTAATTTCTCTGACTCATTGCGATTAGCTAAACCCATAATGCTTTGCGTTTCCTTTACACTATTTTGCGACAAGGAACAGCCTGTCCTCAGCATCTGTGGTACGGTGGGCATGAAAATATGGTCAGAGCATTAAAGTGATCCCGATCAATTCATATCAGTGAGACTGTTTTAATATGATTTTCAATACAATCATCTGTTTTAATGACTGCATGCAAAAGAAATACTTAAATATGTGAAGTTTTTATAAACTCTCAAATTTTCCAAAATTCCCCGAGGATTTAACAAAACTCTAATAAAACTTCAAATACAAAAACAAGTAAATAGAAAGTTAGAGAATAGAGCCGTCATAATGTTTTTGGTTTTTTTAATAGAAGTACTGTAACTGTACTTGCAGTCAGTTTGCTAATTTTCTCTACAAATTTAAAACCAGAACGGTTCAATTTTGGGACGACCAAAAAGTTTGGAAGTGTCTTGTATTGTTTATATCACTGAGTTTTTATCATAAAGTAAATAGTTGTCTTGGTTACACAGCTAAACCCGATTAAACAAACTAAGGGTCAATTACGTCTCACACAACTCAAATAATTATATCTGAAATAATCTGTTGCAAAATGAGTGTTGTCACACTTGGAGTTTTTTATCATGGTTTAGATAAAAGAAAATGGGCAATTCCACGCAAAAGTTAACCCTATTCACTCAGTGAAACACTACTCAAAACCATGCAAAATTCACTCAAAATTTAAAAAAAAAACAACGAAAAGAAACATTCGATATGACTAAAAAAGAGTTTGTTTCTTTCACAAACTAGTAACAGTAAATGTCGGTACGTTTAGAGGGGGAATTACATCTTATATGATTGCAGTGGTTACTATAAGCAGTAAAATCAGATAACATTTTCCATAACTTTTCAAATAACACTCGGTTTGATTGCCAGAAAATGGGTCAGCGATAATAAAAACTATTTTTTATTCGTTGGGTTGGTATTCTAAAATAGGGTCGTTGCCTCGCTGGAAACGAGAACAACAGACTAAACAGGAAATCTCTTGTGCCTGGCCATTTCAAATGAAGAATTTATCCGCGAAATTATTTAAAGATTATTTTTAAAGTTTAACGAGTTCTTATTTAATTTGATTATTAGTTTTATGTATAAATATATTAACGTACAGAAAGTTGCAAGTGTTTCCAAAAGAAATTATATTGTGAGAAGGAAAGTCATCTGGTCTAAGTAAGATTTGATTTGATTTGATTTGATTTGATTTGATTTACATCAAGAGTAGTCAAACAAACAATTAATATTTGTCTAAAGCTCAATGTCGAATAAACTGAAATTGATTATAAATCATTAACATTTTGAAGCTTTTTTTTAGACCAGATCAAACAAATACTCTTACGGCTAAACAAAATATAAAGGTTGTAAATTAGTGTGGGCCGTAATGTCCACATTATTATAATTCCAGCATCATTTTGTAGCATACCATAATGATACTGGTACTATTTTGGGGAGATGCTGGTATTTATATGTCAATCTTTATAAACCAACGTGATTATACAACCCATTGTTTTGGTTGGCTCAATGTAAATGGACGCCTCTGGTATAAGTTCTCATATGAAATCTAAATCAGAAAGGAACCATATTCGAAAAATAAAAACCAGACATAGGGACCTACCGCCAAAAAAGACTAGAATTTTACGACAAAATCTAACTTAACATTTATATCCTCATAAATGAATGAACTCACCTCACAATTTCGTGTCTGTACGTGTCATGAAGCTGTTGTGAAATACAATGGCGGATTCATTAATATACAGCAGCCAACAAGCTCCATAAACAAACTAACCTTTGAACGATGTGTGTTTACTTTCAAGGCGGGCATCATATCAAATTAATAATGCAAAATCTTGCTGCAATCGGCAAAATAATACCTAGGAAAAAAAAGAAAAATCAAAAAGTGTATGCAGATGCTACACACTTAACAGAATAAATACTTAAGGTTACAATAATCAATGTCACATAATTGTGTACAAAGCAAAAAAAAAAAAAATACACTGCGACAAAGGTAAAACAGCTGCCTAAAAGTGAAGTATACAGATGTATATTCTTGTTTGTAAATCGATCAGGAGGAAAGGACTTTAGCATGTTTGGGACACGTCACCTGGGCAACCATATTCTACATTACAAGCACTGAGGTACAAAACAGCTTATAAATTATCATTTCAAAGTGGTGCACTAATATTATATGGCACATGAGCAAACTTCTCCAAAGTGTGTTAACCAGTAGTATTTCACTGCAATCAAAACTGTATTGCAACTTTGAAACATAATAGTATCTTTGATAAACAGTGGGTGATATTGATAACACTTATTGATAGAAAAACAATGATTCGAAAGGAAAGTAGAAGTGCACAGGGCATACATGTACGTGATTTCTATGCCTTTTAAGAAGAGTCAGATTTGTTGAGACTTAAGTGAGAGTGTGGAATATTTTCTTGAGGAATCACTTGATCAGTTTTTAACAGAAAGAAGTTCTTCCTTTCTCAAAAAGTCTGAGCGGAAGGGAGACATATGCAGACAAGCCTTTGGTTTGATCAGAGTGTGCCACCAGATTAAAATCGGATTATGATTCAAGTTTTGTTAGTACGGCACTGAAATCTAATATTGAAACTCTTATCTGAGGACTTGATGCCCTCGTTCAATCTGCCCTTTTAACACAAGTGATTCTATTCAAACTATTGAGTGTAGAGGGCAACCTTCTTTATGTCGTATCTTGACAGAAGTAAACAAATACCTATACCAGTACTCGCCTTGCAAATCCAAAGGTGACGTTGAACTAAGCCTGTGTAAAGTGGATTGATTACAAAATAGGTCGGAAATAAACGGAAAAACAGCGCCCTCCTTTTTTTGTCTGCTATACATTAAATAGGCCACATCCGAATCTCTTGTCTGTGGCTATTGTCAAAGTCTTTGCCTATTACAATTACATGTGAGCAGGCCAACAATAGATGGCTCTGGAAGCTTGTTTCGGACACGGCCTAATACACCATATTATCGGAATATACAATTTCTCAAATGCACGAGGGAGCTGTTTCTAAAAAATGTTGGGAATCAATAAGTATACCAACATATCAATATATCCCATTGTTCAGTTTTTTTAATAAAAGTACAGTTCCCGACTGCATGTACTTCAATGACCCCCCCCCCCCCCCCCCCCCCCCCCACCAACGAGGCCTACACCACTGAACATGATTGTCCTCAAGTATTTTCGGTCACTTGCTAAGCCAAGTGTCAAATAAACACATTAGATTGCTCATACTATTGATTTCTTTGAATATCTGAGGACCTACCGGTATATCTGAGGACCTAATGGTATATCTGAGGACCTAATGGTATATCTGAGGACCTACCGGTATATCTTCATCTGTCATCAATACATCAGACGTCGTGAAACTCAAACACAAGGCTGCATGGTATATCAATCAAGCAAATACCTGCACAATTCAAAACAATTCGCAGAGTCTCAAATAGTTATTTCTAGTTTGAAGGATTGTTGATTGCTGTCACATCACTCCACAAGAGGCTCATATTATGTATTTATATGCAGGTACACATTGCCATAATGCCGAGATCAAGAAAAGTCTTCTGCACTAATTAGCATGCTATCCTTTGATTGGTCAAAACATTGACTGGTCAAAACATTGGACTGGTCCACCGTTGGTGAATTACGTACAGCTCATGTAATATGGCTTTCGAGCTTATACCGACTTGTAAGATCACCGTGTAGAGATCTCTCTCTTTCACTGTGAACAAATAACATTGGATTTAGTGCCAGGTAACAATGGATGTTCATTGTTAGTACAGCGTGTTTCTTTTGTTAGCAACGAGTGGCAAGTGACTTCGATTTCCCATGTTCTATCCAACTGCTTATAAGATCATCCGGAAATTGCAATGATACCTGTATGGACAATCTAGGCGTTGTCACCATCAGTTTACACTAGAAAGGTTTCGTACATGATTTCCTAGTCTTGGAAGGGTTGCAATAATTTTAACTATACCCAGAGAGATTAACGCATTACCGATGCCGAACACAATCATGTACATTGTACTGTTTGCCGTTTTGCTATATACACCAGACATGAAGTCTAGTGTACACGGACAGGCCCAAGATGAACTACCAGATACGTGGACAAACGCAACGTCAGTAGAACCAACCTCATCCGACGCATCAGATAACTACGGTAAGATTAGTGCCATCTGTTGGAATGTTTCTTGTTTACCATACAGAGTCATAGTTGCTAAGCGCTTGGTTCACATAAATCCTAGGTCGACATAACAAAGAGAACGTCACCTACAAGACTCATCTTGAAAAAACTTTTATTGCCGACATCCTAAGCTTGCGATATCGGCACACGAGTCTGCAGGGCCACTGCATGAAAAAAGTTGAATGCTAGTCAGTGTTAGATTTTGGCCATGTCCGAAAAGGGCTTCGTCCGAAAAGGGCTTCGTCCAAAAAGGGCTTCGTCCAAAAAGGGCTTCGTCCGAAAAGGGCTTCAAGAGCTACAGCTGCGCCTACTGTCAGCCTGCTCACGCGTAGTTGTAATGGGCTACCACTAGTACCAAGAGATTCGGACATGGCCTTTAATAACAACTAGATCCAGGCATGCCAGCAAAAGTTGCATGAAGACACCATACACAAAGTGATCAAATAACTCATTCGAGAGGAATAGACCCTGACGAATGTTGATTTTTGTTCTTTACATCTTTTAAACTTTCAGGTTGGTTGACTACAATTGAATTTGCTGGTACGCCAGTTAGTCTTTGCACCAATCGTCACCTTTGTAGCAGCCTTGGTTGTGGTTTCCAGGTTTTCCCCAATAGCTCTACGGCTGGTTCGCTATGCCAATGCGATCCGGTTTGCACTTTATTCAACGACTGCTGTGTAGACTACGAAGAAACTTGTGTGACGTCTGTGGCTAATGATGAAAATTCGACCTCTCAACGTTTGCAGGAATCAAGTTTAACTGTAAGTTTTATTTGAAAGAATGGGGGAACACAAGATGTGAGCAATAACATGTGTAACCGAAACAAAAGACCCCCTTTCAAAATAAAGTGTACAGCAAATCTATCAGTCAGGAAAGGAAATTATTGAAGTGTGCTTAACATTTAAAAACCGAGGATTAGGTATTGTTAACTGGTGTGGGCTGTTTAGGGGAGTTCTCCGAGTTGTACGTTAATGTTTCAAACATTGTCTAATGGTTATTCTCAGGTGTGTTCGAGTAGCTCATTGTCGACCCTAAACTTTAGAGGCATGAACATGGACGTCTTAGAAACATACCGAAGTTGTAGCAACATATATTATAGAAGCGTACCAACTTTATAGCAAGGTAGAGATTGGAGGAGCCGCAAGGACCCAGTTAATTAATGTTAATGTTCTCTCACTCTATTTTACAGCTTACAGATTTTACCTGCATCTTCCAGAGTTTCGAAGATCTTGAGGGATATTACATTATCTCTACCTGTCCCCGTGACTACCCAACTGTCAACGATGACATCAGGCAATGGTGTGAAAAGAGTGAAGGTGATGATTTCCTGACAAGACTTCCAGTTTGGGGCGTGAAGAACGACTTTCCGTACAGGAATGTGTACTGCGCTCTATGTTGGCAGGAAGAGACATACGATCTCGAACCGTGGTCAGTGACCTTCAAGTGTGAAACGGACTTCCTCAAAGAGGAGGCCTTATGTCTCTTGTCTAATTCCACCTCCAGGGAGACCCTTGAAATCGTCAGAGATGAGTTGGGGTGCAGTTTACTGCTTCAACCACCAGAGAGCGTCGCCTCTGTTCTCAGGTTGTGCTATCACAGCCTGGTGGCGGAGTGTCCAGTTGGTCACCCATTGGCACATGTCTGTACATCCTACACAGCTGTAAGTGCAACTAACCACTTTCTGGCTGGCATAACTCTCTACAAAAACCCGCACTGTGCCCTCTGCTACAAAAGGGAAAGAGAACGCAGAACTGACTGTTCATTATACTACCCCACATTGGTGATTATAGATGACCTTGGGCAGCCTGCACCCGCACCCCCAATCGACCCCATTAATTTAGGACCACCACCGATTTCAATCGTTTTTGATTTTCGATCCAAAGGCAATGTCAAGATTTTGAGTCAAGACAGAGTGGTGGTCAGGAAGGTCCAAGTCTCCTGCTTGATGGACGAAGCCTACGATCCGTTTCTTTCCAGATGCCGCAAGCTAAGCTGTGCAGATGGATATATCTTAGAGGGGGAACAATGCATTCGGTTATTGACCATACCGCATGGGCAAGAATTGGTAGCCTACATCCATGTTTCCATCTGCACCCAACAGTTGTCCTCCACAGATTTTCTTGAGAAAATCATTAGGAGTTGTCTTGTAGAACTTACCAACATTAATCAAAGTCAGTTTCAACCTTCAACGATGGAGTCTACATTGCTTGCATCTGATAACTGCCCAGAGCAGCTGGGGAGGAGACAGGTGTTTGCATCCATGGTCCAACTAGACCGGGAAACCTTCCTAGAGTTTCATCTTCTGCTGCTGGCAATTGAAGGCAAAACCTTTTGTCCTAAATATCTCCAGCCAAACTCATTTGTAGAAGTGATATATCACGATGCAAGCTTAGCTCTGGAAAGATGCACAGGAAGTTGGAAGAATGCCAGTGTCAACGACTCGTCAATCAATGGAAACCTGACAATTCGGAGGAAAATACTCAAGCTCCAAGAATCATCCGGTGACTTTATGTTGTCTTCATCTGATGTCCAGATCTGCACAAACCCCGATCTCTCGTGCCTGCTTGAGACCTTTAATCGGTCGCTATTTCGCCCCGATGATGACGTTTTGGTTTACATCCCCACAGAGACCGTCTTTACTCGAGACGAGTACATAGAGACACCGGATGGTGAAATCAAAGTCTGTTCCTTAAACGAGCAGAATGGAACTCGCAATGTGACCGAGACCTTCACTTTCTTCCAGTACTCCCTGCCACAACAAATCCTGAGCCTCTTTGCAATCATCATCTCGATGCTTGCCGAAGTCGTCATCTTGGTAACCTTCTGTGTCTTTAAGGAGCTCAGGAATCGCACCAGCGGACCCATCATGAATTTCACAGCTGCCCTTTTCCTGGCCCAATTTCTTCTGCTGTTTAGTGGGGCAGCTACCCAGAATGCAGTCATCTGTACCTTAGTGGCTCTTCTGGGGCACTACTTTCTCCTGGTCTCTGTCATGTGGACCGGGGTACTCGCATTCATTCTGAACCGCACGTTCACCAGTTGGACCGTTCCGAGAAGCAAAACGGGCATTTCACTTCCTTCCATTTTATTTGCTTGGGGTGTTCCATTTCTGGTGACCCTCCCATGTTTGATTTTACACATCTGTGGATGTACCGACATTCCACTTTGGTACGGCAACGAGCACGTCTGCTGGGTTGGGAATGGTTACGTCAATATTGCTGTAGTCGGGGTCCCTATTGGAATAATTGTAATGACCAACGTCGTCTTGTTTTCTCTAACCGTCTTCGGAATCAGGAAAACAAAGAGAGAGACCCGGCATGTACTAGGAGACAAGCCTGAGTTGCAGCAAGTCAAGGAAGATCTGATTATATACATCAAGGTAAATATGTTGATAACAGGAATGTTGACATTTGTGAATAATGTTGCACAACTACGAGTACCTTGCTAGGTCACTGTAAAGCATTATTGCCAAATATGAGTAGGCCTTTTCAAATTTGTCACGATTTTAGGGAAACCAGTAAAAATGTTGTCCAGGCTTTATTATCAATGCCCATTATTCCTCGTTTCATCATCCCCTTCCATAAGACACTGAGAAGAATACATTACTTATCAACAAGCTCACAGTTTTCAAAATAAACCTGAAACGTGGTGGTGATGATATACACTGTACCGGTATCTTTAAATGCTTGTAGGGCACTGTGGTCCAGTGGTTACCGTGTTTGACTCCTGTACGATGGTACGTGGGTTCGAACCCTGGCAGGGAACATGGTGCTCGTGTTCTTGGGCAAGACACTTTGCTACAATTGCCTCTCTCCACCCAGGAGTAATGGGTACCTGTGAAGGTAGATCCCACATGCGCTGATCTTGAGCTGCTGCAGAAATGGTCTCGTTCCTGGTGAACAGGAATAATAGTTGTAAAGCGCTTGATACACCCACATTGTGGGAGTCTAAAGCGCTATATATGAACTAACATTAATGCCCTTCCAAATTCTTCACAATCAATATGATTTTGCACACACCCTAGGGAGTTAGGGTTTTTAAAGACATCTTGGTTTCATTTTGATACATTTTCTTTGCCAGATTGCCACCTTGATGGGCTTCACATGGATCTTTGGATTCACGGCAGCCATTAGTGATGTCATCGCTCTCTGGTACATCTTCATCCTCCTCAATGCCAGCCAAGGTGTGCACATCTTCCTCTCCTTCATCTGCAACAACAAGGTCTGGCGGCTCTGGTTGAAAGCCTTCCAGTCCAGGTGTGGTCGACGGCATGTAGGAGCTGACGGTGGGTTCCAACAAGTATCCAGCAAATCAAAGACACTGGACAATGTCAACACTGCAAATACTACTGTTTAAAGAAGCGGCTTGCTGAAATGGTATTCCATCGTCTTAGTTTGTTTGTAAGACTAAGAGTGTCTTTAATTTTGGAGATGAGGTAAATGTATACATGAATCCAGCACAGTACACTTATGTGGCCCTTCATGAAACAACTGTAGCATACTGCTTTCACAATTCACTGGAGCCTTTATGATAGAATTAATAGCATGCCTGTTATGGGTAGGTCTATAAAATAATATGCGAGTAGGTCAGGCATTCAGTAGTAGTTAGATTATATACATTTTTTTGTCGATCCGGTCTTGTAGATTAATAGAGACAACTTGGAATTTGTGTCCGGGTGATATAACTTATTATGTATCTTTAAAAGCTAAGCAAAATCTGTTTGAACATTAGGAATATATTAATAATGATGGAGAATATTTGGAAAGATTTGATGAAGATATCTTAAAAATTATAGGCACAATATTATTGTTATATCAATCTTTCTCTTATGAAATTGTAAGATTTTTTATTATTGGTGTCTCATGGTTTACAACTTCACATTTTGTTGTCCGAGAGCTAAATTGTTTTAGCCGTTTTGTAATAAACTAACCACTTCAGAGTTCATAATTCGTTATAGCAGAAGTTGCTACTTTGTTAAGGAGTTTCAGAATATTTGATGATGCAATCTGTTAATTCAAGGTTTTTGAATGATATTTGGAATTCCTTTAAAAAAATGTGAATAATTATGTACAACGTACATTATGTATTGCTTAAAAGCAATACGTTGTACAGTTGTATTTACACCTACCAGGAACTAAACCAAGGACATGTACATACCTGCAATTATTAGGAAATCAGGGTAGCGAGAACAAAGTCTGACCGTCCAGTTTTACTTGTAAACCTGTGTATTAAATTTATGCAAATGTGAGCGATCAAAGCAAACCAACTATTCGTTTAAAAGTGGGTCGGGAATTTGTGATTTACTAAATGTATATTTCGTATTCTCTACTGGACATCTACAATGTATGATTAGTGCAAGATGAGCATCAAATTATGGAAGATATTTTGATTTATCAGCATAGGCAAATCAGAAGAAAATAACAATAAGGGTATACAAATAGTTAACACAAAAGGTAGATAGTCATCCAATAAAAAATATCTCAATATCAACGATGAAATCCAGCATAAATTGAAGTTAATAAGCTATAAAATAGTAATGAAAATGGAGTAACGTTTAATTTTAAAAGACTAATGAATATTTGTTAGTACAATGATAACACAGGTGACCATTCACAAGATGATGTCGAATGAATTGCAACATTCCATCTGTTACCAAAATGTTGTTGTTCTTTCCACTGCACAAATGTAGAACATTCATTATTTGTTTTATACAACACCTAAATAAATCCCTATCATCTGATTGGTAAGAGTGCGACCAATGGGGCGACCATTCACTAGAGTTCTATTTACCATTGAATAGCAAGATTTTCTATTCAGCAACCTCGCATTCAAAACCCAGTTCTCACCAGGGAGGTAGTCGAGTCGATCACAAGTCCCTGCAAGTCAGCACAAGTCCCTGCAAGTCAGCACAATTCCTTCAGTCAAAGTTTAAATGAAGGTATTCCTTTGTCGTTATTACTGGTGATGGACTAAACTACATTTCTGGTTCTCGCTTCTCTTGAGTATCTTCCTGTTCTTCTGCAGGTGTCGTCTGTAGGTCGGTCTCTGGGTTGAACAGAAGCACCTCATGTTGATCCCATTGCTGTATGTGACTGTCAAACTCCTTGCCAATCGTCCACAACTCCTCAAGGTTGTAAAGAGCTCTAGTTTCCTCCAGCATGAGATGAATCACAATGTTACCTTCCAAGAATTGAGAGAGATAAAGTTAAGGTCATGGCTCACAAAATCAATTGTGGTACCTTCTCAAGGACCAAGTACATTTGACCAGGGTCCAATTTCATACAGCTAGAAACAAAAATTTGCTTAGCAGAAAAAAAGTCTTGCTCAGTAAGTACAGGTTACAGGCCCAACCATCATGTGCTTTTCATGCTGAGCTAAAATCATCTGAATACCACGCACAAATAGTATGCAGTGTAAATCGCCTGAAAAATTTGGTCAAGTTAGAATTTAGTAGTTCATGAAATTGGCCCCAGCTGGCCTACATCTAGGCAGTGTGGACAAAGATTGTATAGCACAACACACCGTAGGTACTGTAGTAGGCAAGCGAAGTAGGCAAGCCTCCAAAGCTATTTCAAGGTCAAAGTAACCTTGAAATATGACCTAGAGTAAAAGTAACATCCTCATTAATATTCAGCTTGAATCCTTTGTGGGACTCACCAGACTTACCAAAGTCAAGGCACATCCAGTCTTCTGCAAATTTGCCCTCAACAATCAAGAAAGGATCACCCTTACCCTTCCTCTGTTTGTACTGCAAATAGATCAAGGGAATTAAATTATTGTGCTGCCTTAAATATACTTTGTATAAAGTGCTCATATTTAATATTCCCCCTGCAAATCAGGCACATCAAGCACTACTCTGACCTTGTCAGTGGAGTCAGCTCACTGATAAATAAGCACACAGCTTCTAAGGTTACCTTTGTCACTTTGCCCACGGGCCACTTTGCCCATTGTTTGAATATTGTACGTAAATACCTCTTGGGACATGGGTGAACATATATGTGACACGATCAAGCGAAATCAGTCGAATCTCGGCCCCGGTCAAAAAAAAGAGTGTTCATGTAGTTTCAAAGAGGGCATCTGTACGTTTTAAAAACTGAAAACCCCATGTTGATACGATGTTTTGTTGTCGAGTAATGTAAATTTGTTTAAATACAACGAAGAATACAGTGCATTCGGCTTGATTGTGTCACATATAGTGCATGGGCGAAGTAATTAGGGGCGAAATGGTCAAAAGCGAAGTGATTGTGAACGAAATATTTAAGGGCCAAGTGGTCGAGGGCAAAGGGACACCCTAAGACTAGTTTCTTTACCAGTTTATTAATAAACTGAGTCATCGCGCTGAGATGCCTTGTTGATCTCCCGGTCACCACAATAAAATAGTCCACATAGTTTTTCTCTGGTGGCACTGCAATGACGCAGACGTTTTGTGCATTTTCCTCTCGTAAGATCTCAACGATGTCATCGATACTGAAGACAAAAGATGTTTTATCTGTTGATTTTTAAATGAGTTAAACAACTAATTTAATGTACATGATAGAACAAAATGGATTATTCATGCTGTAAAACAACAATTGAGACAACAATGAACTCAAACACTTGGGACTCAAGTTCTTGATTCACAAGGAACTGTGTCAAGCCAACATATATTATAGCAACCAAACTGTGTGCTTTAATATTGTTTAAAATTTGCGACTCTCATTACAATATTGTGTATGAAAACATGTAATACAGAAAAATAGACTGGCACAAAACCAGTCATTGACATCGTCTGTCAAGGACTGAATAAAACAAAATCACCAATCTCACGATATTCAAGCATGAATAATTTATGACTTATGTATGCATAATATTAATAACTGTTTCTTTACTGGTTTTTCTTGAAGCTTGAGACACTTCCACCACATCTATCGATTCTCCTACATCCTCGTACTCCGTTGTCATGGCAACGACGCCTTCTTTCAAATTTAAGTCTCTTGGTGGAACATGACCTTCACTGTCATGACTGTTGCTTTCGACTATTGACTCATTATGTTCAGGAGTTTCTGTCGTCTCAGAATCAGATGGTATGCTTTCATGGCTTTGAGATTTCCCAAAGTCTGAGGCGATTTCACAGAGGATAGACCGCAGATCTGTGTCTTCAAACAACACGTCTTCAGTTCGGCTCGCTGGGCGACTCCAATCGCCTTCCTCCGAGACCGAGTCTTTGTCAATAACTTCAAAATATTTGCCACTAAGAAATCTTAGTTCGGATTTTAAACACAATGCGTCCTGTTTCAGAAGTCGCACTTTCAATGGCGTCCCTACTTTGCAAAACACACGTGTCAAGTGGGGTGTGCATTGCGAATGCAAGCACGTGCTTTGAGCAATCAACTGCTTACATTGCAGTACTGCTACTTGCCTAGTTATAGAAAGTTTTCCTGAGATCCCGTAGATTCCTGGAGTTCTCAATGATCGAATAACCTGTAAAATATTCATTCTCTTAAGCATTAAAATCCCTCAAATTGTCAAATTGTCAGTGTTTTGCGCGCGAGGAACGAAGCGTTTCTATCCAGCTAGACATTATCCAACTAAAGGTGGCGCTGTTCATCCCCGTGCACGCGTCTGTATGCGCGCGCAACGCACGATGCGACCAATTCGTCGCCGACGTGTGCTTTGCGCGCGGGGCATAGTTTTGTTTTAAACCGTGACTGTATTAAAGCGCGTTGAAGGGTTTCTTAGTACACACTGCTGTTTCCACTCTTAAAAGCAGACTACAATGATTGCACGGTATTGTAAGGAAAAATTGAAAAACACAATAGAAAGATTTATATACATGATATAACAATAATATTGTGCTTAGCCTACAAACTTATGATCGACTGGGTACAAAATCAATAATCTCTGGAAAACTGTTTGTATATTTATAATGCACTCCGCAATCCCACATACAATATTAAAACTTTCTAGTTATGTGGATCCCATAAACCATATTTCTAAGGGACCATTGTATCATTTGTTTTTATTGTATGATGCACATGTATATTGAAATCTACTTCACCGCAAAACCACAGCGACGCCAGGTGAACACTGCACATGCCTGTAGTAGTCAGCGCGCGACTGTTGACTCGGCGCCTAAAGTGCATTACAATGATTTTGTTGTGTGTGTATCCCGATCCCCACACATTGCATTTCGCTGCACACACTTACCACATAGACTGAATTCCAGTAACGTACAAAGGCAGGTGCGCTTACAAGTGGTCTTTGTGTCCTTTGTTACACGATCTGACTCATATATAGACACAGAGCAGGAAAAACACGTTGTCGATTCCATTTGTTCCTATTAGTGTAAATACTGTCAACGCAGGCCCCACATTTAAAAAGTAACTCAGTTCCGCAGTCTATTTGTGAAGCAAAAGTAATGGATGGAGAATTGGACAAATCCATCTTCAAGACAGACCCTGCCATATCGCCAGGAGAATATCAAGACGCAAAGGTCTCTTCTTCAAGAACTTGCAGTTCTACTTCTACTTCTAGCGACGACGACGACAAAGACAAAGACTTGGGATGCTCCAAGATGACAGGGTTGGATGCGAGGAGCACACCGGGCGGCGACAGCAGGTATTGCAACTAAACACAGTAGGCCTACATGTATCATAATGTGAAGGAAGTTATACTCTATAAGTATCACGCTGATCTAAGTTTTGACTTGAGCAAAAACATTAATTAGAAGATTTAATTAGCTGCCAATTAGCAGGCAGGAGTTTTGATGTGGGGGGGTGGGGGGGGGGGGGGGGGGGGGGGGGGGGTGGGGGGTGGTAACCCCGGCCCCCTAAACCACACCCGTGTAACGTAAATCTGCGACTGCTATTAGTATTATCATGGAGGAATAAGAAGGAATACCTTTACAGAGCCAAGGGCAATTTCCATATTATTTTAGTACCTCATTGTTTCCTCTTTATAACGAATTTTGATGACATATGTTTATTGTTAGACCAAATAAATGGCATGACTCATTGTCTGGCCAATGACACATGTAAACGTAATCGAACAAAAACCACATTAAACCATAATGATGGTTGAACTATGGGGAAACTTGAAAGACCATGTTGAACGGTGTGATCGGATACTTGACAAACAAAATACAAGCACTATGAAAATAGACTTTCCTGTTCTTATAGCCTGAAACCAATGCCATTTTCTTGTTGTTGAGTTTGCTGAATTTAGAAATGGGCTTCTCGAGTTTAGGTAGATAGGTCTTGGAGCGGACAAGCCGACCCAGTCAATAACATGTTTACAATCTTTGAAGCAGGCTGCCGTCGCTTGTCATAATAGCCTCGACTTCACGCATAGCTGAAAACGTTACGTAATCGACAAGGAAGGTTATACAGTTATGTAAACATAACGGGGCACGTATGGACGTTGTCTTTCATTGGCCTGGTTAGTGTGATTACTTTGCAAATACAAAGTTTGTCGGACCATATAGCGTTCACAATTTAGTTTTAATTCAAGAAGGACAACCATTAAATTTTGTTGTTTTTGAATTGGCTACATTATCTTGTTGATTTTTCATTCTGGAAAAATGACGGTCATTACTCGTTCTTGCCTGGGGATCAGGCGGCTACTAGAGAGCAGGCGTACAATTGAGTAACGAAACACTTTGAATTCAAAGTATTTAGATTCAAGAAAAAAAGAAAATGGGAATGGCAAACATAACTATACGGGATTCTGTTCAAACAACCGTACTTACCTGGTCGCAATATTATTGTTTTGCTTCCAGGAAGACGATTGTTTGTTGATTGTGTTGTAGTGTTGTTCGTACGCAAGTATTACGGTAATTGGCTGAAAGTACAGGTAGGCCTATCATCTTTCAGTCGGCTATAAAATTACTTCACATTCGTGGTTCCATCCCTCTCATTCTTTGAAAATGCATTGTTAGGATACACTTTGGCATGGTACAAATTACAATTCTCCTTTTTTAAGGCAAAATAGCACTGTACATTCACGCAAGCCGAGCCACCGAGGGAAGAACCTCCAAGACATGACCACGCCCCTAAAGAAGTGGCTGCTTGAGAATAGAGGTAACCCGTATCCGACGAAGAAAGAGAAAATCGCTCTGGCAGGAGATTCAGAGATGACGCTGATTCAGGTAAAATCACCAGATTTGGCGATTGGAACTTTGTCTTTAAAGATTCTTAAACATCTTAACAGCCTTTTGAAGTCAGTTTCCTTAATTTAGATATTGACAAGCATGTTTTTGATAGTCGAGTTTCATTTATTTAGATGTTGACTGGTATGTTTTTGATAGTGGTTCGAGTTCCTTGAGACTATTTAAAAAAAGAAAGATCATAGATGAAACAAAAACTCACGGTATTGTTAAAGACAACGAATGTGACCTGCTGCTATATATCTTCATACTTACAATGCATGTAATCTGTCAACACACCTTGAATTTCATGTAAACTGAAGCTTTACGATTTGAATACACAGGTGACAAATTGGTTTGCCAATGCCAGAAGACGACTCAAGAACACCGCGCATGAAATTGGACTTGCTTGTAAAAGAAGCAAAGTGCGCAACAGACATGCATCAAACAACGCAGATAGACTGTCTGAGGAATTCGATGATAGGAAAGACGGTAAATAAGTCATACATCTCGCTCGGCAACCATTATAAAATTTGTTTTTGTTTATTACTTTTTAGACCTTTCATTCGTTTGTAAACATTCGGACCATTTTTATGTCGTCTTTTGAATAGGCACAGAAAACCAGGGCCTGCCGAACCTTGATACCAGCACTGAATCCGTCATATCTGGGTGGGGTAACAATCACAGTTGGTCAACTGCGCCCTCTACGGTGGCAAACGGAGAGGAAATACATCTTCGGGGTATGCCTCCTCCATCGCCGATGTACTTCCCCGAGACTGCTAATTCGCACAAATTTAAGCAGGCTATCCTCCACAGATACCTCAACGATTCCATTGAGCACCAACAAAACGGATACCAACCTCATTACCGGTTGACTAACGACAGGACGCCACCATCGGTGAGGTGTTTCGGGTCTGGTTTCACGAGTGCTCACGAGTACGAAGACGCGTCCTCCTGCTCGCCCAACAGCATTGGGAGCGACGGGAACCAGTCGGTGTTTCAAGATGGGTGCGCCCTCTATGGTACGAATCATAGGTTTGTCTTTATACAAATTCCTATATTGCTGCATCAAACAATTCAGTCAATACATTCAGGTACATGTTATTAAGAATTGACCTATACAGGACTACAGCAAATGTAAATCCGTGTTATTTTTGTTTACACAATTTGAATTTTTCAGTTGATTGTAGACAAAGTAACGATATGCTAGGACAAGGGAGGTCGAGCAATCAACACGCAGACGTCGGTCATAAGACGTAAGTGAATCATTCTGAGTCAATCCACCAAGTTATCAGCAAAGTGTTTTAATTAAAGTCAGTTATGTGCAGGGGTCACAGATCATAGGGTAAAAAGTCATAATTAAGTACTTGCATGTATTTTGAATGACAATGGGACAAAAATAGGAAAAATTGACTTGTGGTTTTACTTTTGTTATATCGATGGTATTTCTGGCCATCACAATGATTCCCTGAATGCGGTATTACGCCTTCTGCCCCATATATTTTTGATCTCACAAATTTGACTTAAAAACTCTAAATCTTACTGGTTTCCTGTTTGTCTTGTAGCACAGATACGGAGGAGATTTACTGGAAAGAGATTATCGCGGCAGTCGTACTGACCAACATGGCCCGAGCAAAGCTACAACAGCGACCTCTATAAGCTGGAACTAAGTCTAGCGAGGACCTGCCTTATACATGTATTAAGCAGCCATAGCTAGACCGCTCGCTGTTTTGTTCATTCTCTGTTAATTTATTTTGGTAATTTTTTCTACCAAATTATATTCGTTATTCTGTAGATAAGATAGCAAAATGGGCTGTTTTAAGATATTTTTCTCGCGACAAATATTCTAGATTTTTTTTTTTCTCAACCAAATCGAAACTGTGACTTATAATAATGTCCAGAAATCTTAACCAATCTGTCACTCTAGTCGTGAGATTTATCAACCCCTTTATGAGAGGAAGCAATCTTTTGTCCAATAAATGGTACGGTAGACGTACCGTCTTCCGACGTACGTCACCAGAATTAAAACACCATCTGCATCTGTTTCTGCGTTTAACCCAGCTGAACCAATATTGGTCCATGGCGCACAAAGTGGTCGGATACCATGCAGGGAAAGAACGCAAGCATCAAAGTGGTGATTATTGTGCAGAAGTTCTGGTCTATTCTGTGCTATAAAATTCACACTACGTCGAGGCCTATTCCTTATCACCCCGTACATAATTGTATTCAACAACCGATCCTTGTTCCTATTCGTTTCAGCAATCATCAGTACGGAATGTATTTTATGCTAGAAAATAGCCTTTTGTATTTTATTTTAAGTATTCGGAATTTTAGTGAGATTTGTTTTATTTTGATCAGAATTCAAAAAAGTATTTGGGATTTTATATTAAAGCTGAACGAATAAAAGGTTTTATTGTTGTTTAATTCGCTTTCTTGTAATACCACGCCAATAAAAACAATTACCAAGTGGGTATAATTAACGATTAAAGGCATAACATACTTTGAATAATACACACACAAACTATGACATTTTTAATACATGTAGGCCTAAATGGCACACTTCAATAAACATTGACCAACGTTTGTCGTCCATCTTTAATTCTATACATACGATTCGCACGTGGGGCTATAATGCATACAATATTCTGTGTGTTTTTGAGAGTGGCTTTTTTGGCGTCGCCGTTGTGAATTACAGACGTTCTATTGTACGTTTTGTTTCATTGCTGGATACCACGACCTGAAGCAAAACTAAACGGTAAAGTTTCTCAAATTAATAGTAACAGAAACCCAGCTGAGATCCATTTACCAAACACTACTACCCTGTACAAGTTTACAGCATTTTGTTTGCTTCTGAAGTTATCACGACGCTTTCATGATCGGTATACACGAGTTTATAAAATCACGTCTCGCGTGAGTTTACCAATTCAGAAACGGTGGCAGGGAGTCGCCATTGTTCCGATTGGATCCCTTGGGGGCGCACTCTATTAGTCTTCTTGCAGCAGCAACACCAGCAGGGGTGATGGATCACTTTTAACGTCCTCTCCTTGATTTTCTGGCGGACCTTTCTTCTGAATATACCGTACATCAAAGGGTTGATGACACTGTTGCTGAGGTAGAGGCGGACGGCTATATAGTCTAGGGTTGGGGAGTGCCATGCGTTCAATTGGTTCGCAAACCAACGGATCTGTAATAATGGGGGAAAAGAAACTAAGTCAACAATCTTAGCCGGGATAAGAAACATTGAGCAACACAAATACGATTTAATAATTGTCTTGAGTGTTCATAGAGGTGTAAATTGGTGTTAACGGAATTCAGGTATTGGATACATTGCTGCACTATTGTGGATTTTGTTGTCTGCAATCGAAGCCGTTTGCATTGTTGTATACAGAACCCCCTTTCCCGCCTCTGTTTTTTTGGCAGGGGGGTGGGGGGGGGGTGGGGGGGGGGGGGGGGGGGGGGGACGTTGTCGGCAACAAACACGAATTGCAGACACGAATTGCACGTAGTCCATTATGATTATTCTCGCATCTATTCCAATTAACGTGTTTTTGTTTACTGCGGTGCCTCAGGTCACGGCGTAGCGGCCTATACATCTATGTCTGGTCAAGCATTTCTGATTTTATAGATTGGAGCCTCCATTACTAAAGACAACCTAAAGTAGCGTAAATTATTGAACACGCTTGCTCAGCCATTTTCCTCTGTTTTTACTGATGCATAGAGCTTAAAGGATTTTAGGTTACAAATTGAAAAATTCTCAACGAGGGAAGAAAACAATATTTTTTCCATGCAGAGAATATTTTTTTCAAGACGAATGAACAAAGGATGGCAATTAAAACAAACTGGCGTATGCTTTAATTGTCACCTGACTGATAAAGCATCTCTGCGCGCAGGATTCGTAGGTGAAGTACGGGTTTGATTATTTCCGATTGCAAGTTGCTGACCGAATCGAATGAGCCGGAGGTTCAACGATTTTGAAGAATGTATAGTTTAAGTTTTGGTATTAATTTTTATGAATTTTGATTTACCCGTATTTCTGGTTTGTATCACAAAGGCATAATACATAATCAACTTAATAAATACGTACATATCACTTAAATATATAATGATTAATAATAAGCCATTTCAATAATTAAAGAGAAATAAGAAATCTGAAAACAATGAAATAATGTATGAAACTGATTGAAGTAAAACCTTGCGGATATTGCCGTGCAAATCCTTTACGCCATTAGAGCACGCGCAGACTAGCGACAAATCATACAATCATTGCGCATCAATAGTTGTTGTGTTTAGAAGCAGCAACAGTATTCCGTGTTCACGGAAGGTTAGAGGTTAAGTTAGGAGTTGCAAAATAAAAGGCTAAGCAAACCTTTTACATGTATAACAAGATCAGATATTGAGAAATTTGAATGCAAATGTATTACATTGTAAAGCATGCGCAAGATAAACAACAAAACTATCATTGGGATGTTTGAGTTGCTTAAATTAGCAGCTACCTTTAACGACTCGAACGAGGCTAATGCATGTGCATCCACATATTTCGGTATTCCATTAACGTCGATTCCATGCAAAGTTCTAAATGTGTTACGAACTGTATCCCTATTCTAAATTCTCACCTCGTACGGAAGTATACAAACAAAGAAGACGACTGCTACTGCCACCATCAACCGGGAGAATTCGGCCGGTGCCCCGCGTATCATATCGACCTGCTTGATGTACTCAGCTCGATTCCGAGGACAAGCAACCTTCAAGTGAGCTTTGAGTTTCTTCATGCAACGGATGACAACCACGTTGCACGAGATTAGAATCCCCGTCATTATAATGCTTTCTACAGTCGTGAAGTATTCGTAAGCATGTTCTGCAGGTGAAAACATCAGGACTACTTTGGATTGATTTGTGGAAGTGTTGTGTGGATTTAAGGAAAGCATCATGTCGTTAGATGAGCAATCAGTGGGGATGGAGGCCGTTGTTGGCCCGGGGCAGACTTGCCACGTTCTGGTGCTCACCCCGGCTAGAAAGAACCCCGACAACGCCAAGGAGTATACGATCATCGCAAAGATGGCACAGCCTATGCGGCGGGGAGTCACTTGATGATCGTACAAGAATGGCTTCTTGATGCTCAGGTACCTCTCAATCCCCATCAACACCACGGTGCACTTTGATAATCTGTTGCAGGAGACAACTACGAAGACGGAGTAGAGGTAAGCTGACTCGCCTCCGGTCCACTTGCCGACTAGAAAACTCAATAGCCAAGCCGTCTCACCGAAGACAAGAAACACGAGTTCCGTCAGGCACAAGGCTAGTACCAGGAACCGTGGCACGCTCTCCCCTCCCTTGGATTGCGAGCGCTTGCCTGACCCTCCCCACAGGATTAGTGAGACGGTGACAAGATTTGCTGCACAACCAAGGAAGTACATAAGGAGTTCCACTATCTCATCGAGCACCGGGAAACAAGGCAAGGCGTCGGCCGTAACCAACGGCCGACCCGGAGGGTAGAGCGGTAGGGAGAAACATAGCTCATCCGCTGAAGATACGTCCTTCCACCACTGCATGATCTGCCAGTATTCATCATTTAATTCTTGCCATAGGATTTATTTCACTTAGCTTCATTTTACGCGTGCATCTCACCAGATGTCAGCACCATGCGCCATACACGAGTGTTAACGGACTGGGCGCTTGCCTTTATATCACCGGCACCGTGGGTAGAACGTAGACTTGCGCAGTCACAGATGAGTTGGGAAAACGATATTTTTCAAGATCGCTTTTGTAGTTCAGTTGACTGATGTGGTTGTGTCCAAAACGACCTTCCATGGCAACGGCTATGTATGTCGGCCTGCTCCCGCGTAGTTGTAATGGATGAAGATCTAGACAATAGAGCCTGAAAGTATTCCATTTAAATCTCCTATTTACATATGAGACTCATAGGAGACTTATGCTTAAATAGGAGACATAATTAAGCTTTACGCAATGACCTCTACAAAATTATTTCATAAATTCTTATTCTTACGATCACGAGTGTTTAGTGCGGTCAAGTTATGCCAAGGGTTTGCCAAGATAATTGTTCAATAATGTCTTTGCCATGAAAATAGTCGAAATTATTCAGAGAGACAATATGGACAGCTCTTTTTTTGCAATCTGAGAAGAGCCTTTCTACTGACCAAGGAGTAATTTCCCCACACGGAACTAGCATAGTCAACACAGTCATGGTTGAATGGTTGTTTTATAACAAGACTATAGTCAAGTAGCCACCCGACTTTCTTCGACGATGTTTTCGCGCGTTCCTGATACATTTGACATTTCATTCGAATAAATAAAAAACCTGATAACATATCGTTTTAGCTTGGGATACAGTTTTGTCCTATATCCCAACATATCATAACCGACTGAAGATTCGCAATTAATATTGTGGGATTATCGATCATGGATAGAATCTAGTGTTGACATTTTATTCTTACTAAAATTGGACTTTAAAATAATATATAACATAAATACTTCGATTGTTTGAAGACATCGATTTCTGGTATTTCAGACGACAATGTTCCGCACTGCTCTACTTGATGTCACAGATTCAATTGGGTATCACTGCTGTAAATATGTCCCAACGCTGAATCGTTGATAGACGAAGCAGCCTGATTTTAATTGGATGTCGATCAAGGAGGACGGGTGTTTACGAGGGGAAAACGTAACAACTGCTTTATCGATGTAATACTCAGTTAACGGGTCTCTAGGATTCCATGTACATTCGCGATCAACCGAAGATTTATTAGCGTTTCTTAACAATTTGAGATTTAGGTTGGTATTTTTGTATCCGTAGCTGCCAAGATCGTAGATGTTCACGCAATAGTACCCTGGTAGGAAACATTAAAAAAAAAAAATTGCATTTCGTCATCGTTTTCACGAAGTGGTGAATTTCATGATAAATCGTCCATCTATCGATATTTTGTTTTTATTATGAAAACTATTAAATATTGCAATATCTACAGCCTGGTGAAATTATACTATCAACAAAATCTTTATAATTTTAATTAACCTTATTAACGAACGTTTATGAAGTGGCGCCGAGTGCGCGAACATGCGCTTCTCTTATTTGATTAATATTGTGCAAAACTAATCACCTATTTCTCTCACAGTTTGCTTCAATGAAGAAGAATATAATTTGTATTATAATAATATTATAATTATGCACCTGTACGTTTCAAATTGTTATATGAAAGAAAAAACACCGTTTACACGCGATTTTCTCGAATGTTTGTTCAGATCAGATAAGGCGAAATTCGCCTCTTCGTGAAAACGGTGACAATTTTTTTTTATTGATTATCACCCAGAAAAAAACTTGGCAATCGTTGGAAATCGATACAATTTTTTTTGTTGAAAAATGCCAGATGCCACAATATCTGACATCACCACAGTGATCACGCATCATTTGTACCACTCTCGTGATGGCCAGGGATTGTTGCCATGGAAACGGACAGAAAGACGGAAATTCTAGGAAGCCGTTTTTTTTAATGAATTTCGGCTTTAGTGTTTTAAAACATTACCACTAAGCCACAAAGTTGATTCGACCTCTACGAATTGAATTTCTCGGCTTCTTTTTACGAAGTTAATTTTAGCGCTTGGCTCAAATTTATAACGCGAGCACACGATTTTTGCCAGCCAATTTTCCTATATGTCCGCTAGAAACCTCAATTAAAATTTATTGATGATTCGTGATCGGTTGTGAAAACATGATACGATCACCGAGTAGATATATAAAACAATAAATGCTTTCCGGGTAGAAAATAATTATCTGTGGTTAATTTACATCGAATGAAACCTTTAAAGAAAAACAGTGTCAATGAAACATATACCTGTTCACGTTGTATCTCCACCTTGTATTTTAATATAGCAACCATTTGCAGTGATATTAAATAGGTATCCGATCTATATATAAACTTAATGTCATCATTAGTATACACCTCAACAACATTTACAATTCCTCTGCCTCAAAAGACAAATACATTGTAGTAATATCAGTTTTAAATTACTGGTTTTTGTGCTTCGACTAATATCAAACATTACGCTTAGATTTAAGCATGCACTACTAAGTTATGGAAATAGCCATTCTCGTTCCTGACTTGTATCTAAAAGTAAAATTTAGAGCTTAAGGAATTACATCCAAGAACACTTCCATTTTGCTTGCATTTTCTATTTATCCGTAGAAAGGTATTTTAATCCGTAAAAATGTATTTAAATCCGTTTGCTAAAAAAGGGGGAATGTTAAGACACCTCTCAAGACACAGTTAATGCATTATATGGTCTTCTTGGCATTGACTTTTACATTACTCTGGCACAAATTATATGAAAACGGGACAAGGCACGAACTGGAACACTGGGGGCAAGGGAGACACAAAAGGCAATTAGATTTCCTCAGCAGCGAGGACTGTCGAATAAAAGATGCGACACTGGTTTAAAAAACAACAACCTAGTTTGCAATTATACATGCATGAGAAAACCTGGATTAAAATAAAAGGATCCTGTCTGGATAAAATAGGATCTAGTCTTATAATATGATTCAAGTTAAAATCTACCCGGGGCAGTGGTTTGCATTTTGGTGCCTGGATATTCCTCGTAAAAATGCATTATGTTGGCGACTCTGTTTAGCCAAATCTTGATACCATTCCTAGTGGTTAGATATCGAACCCCATATGCAGCAAATGCGTACAAAGATTCATAGCCACATTACTACACGACTTGCATTACCATGAACTCGTGGATTTAACGATCTTTTAATTAAACAAATAAAGTGAATCTGTCAATTGGTGTCGCTTGAATATTTTAAAATAAATTTAGGGGTTATAAACCACTAAAGTTCACTACATGTACAACGCTACCATATGAAGCACGACATGTGGCAGAGAACCCCCCCCCCCTCTTTTGTGTTGACCATTGTGTTCCCGGAATCCCTTTTAGGTTTCAAGGGGGATGGGTTAGGTTACAATATAGTTGAGTGCGTATAAAGTATAGGGATAAGAGGGGGGTACCCCTCTGCCACATATCGTGCTGGGTATAAACGCTACGCTACGATTCGTTCGTATATTGGAGTCGCTATGTGTCTACACTAATCAATCACATTCGAGATTTATCCAATAGTATATAGTATTATGGAATTACAGATATCGTGACTGCTGCATTTGCTCGTAATACTTTTAAGATAAAACGGGTTTTATATATATAATTAGAATTGGCTGCTTCTGGGGCCAGGCCTTATTGTCGCATCAACAGCATTTTGAAGGTTGGATAAGTAAATCATGGATTTAGTAAATCATGGATTTAGTAAATCATGGATTTAGTAAATCATGGATTTTATGAATTTAATAAATTATGGATTTATTAAAATATGGATTTAGTAAATCATGGATTTAGTAAATCATGGATTTAGTAAATCATGGATTTAGTAAATCATGGATTTAGTAAATCATGGATTTAGTAAATCATGGATTTAGTAAATCATGGATTTAGTAAATCATGGATTTAGTAAATCATGAATTTAGTAAATCATGAATTTTATGGATTTAATAAATTATGGATTTATTAAAATATGGATTTAGTAAATCATGGATTAATAAATCATTAATTTTAGTAAATTATGGATTTAGTAAATCAAGGATTTTTAGAAAACGGAAGTTCCAAAGCTTTAAGCGGCAGCATGCACAGAATTAACTAGTTTGGTATCATACATATTTTGTACATGTTTTGAAATCGCCAAACCTAATTTTAAAACAAATTATAATGTCTACAGAGACCCACTTTAGAAATCAACATATTACAGGGGTACTTTGTTTAGTCAAGGTTGTAGGCCTACAACCGTAATCTGTATATGCTTCATTTATTTAAAAATAAAAGCCTTAAAATGCATTGTTTTTACACCAAAGAAAGAGTAGATTTGTGTTAGGTCACACACGGCATTGCATTGAAATAAAAAAACGAAAATGAATTCATCTTGCACTGTGTACGTAAATGTTTAGTTTAAATATTGCATGCATTTCTGAATATCTTATACATGTGCATCTATATAATGTATATTTATGTACATAATGTACACATTAATGATCGAGGGATTACCTACATTTACGACTGACAAGTCAAGCGGCATTTATACTTATAAACTCCTATCTTAAAAATTATCGGATATCATTATATCTCCACCATTTTAATACAAGTGGGGTTTGCTTACAAGGGACAAGTTTAGCGAAAGTACAAAGGGCTTTGTAAAAGAAATAGTCTGGTTCATGTATCATCATCTGATGATCCAGTATAAGTAATAATGACATCATACTGGGAACCATACAAAGATGGCTGAACGCCATACACCACTGGCTTTAGCCAAGTAAAATTAATCGAATAAATTATTAACACAGTAAATTATCAATGACATCACAATACAAATCAAGTGTACAATAAAATGCATGTCATGATATCCTTAATCTATCATTAGCACAATCTTTCATCTGAAATTCATTTCATTGTAAAACATTTGAATCGTCCATTGCACAACATATAAATCAACATAAAGATGAACAAATATTGTCCACCTATGCAAAGGCTGGTAATTGTAAATGTGTATAGTGATTAATAAATTGACCAATACAAATTGGGGAGGCAGAAATGTAGCGATCAATCAGATCTGTTGAAAACCTCTATGGCATTGGTAAACCTCCTGTACGAAGACTCTGAATAGCCAACAATGTCATCAAGCATTCAAGGACATTTCTTTTAAGGACTACTGCAGGCTTTCAAGCAGACCCAGGTGGAAAGGTAAAACAGTAGAATCAACATTTTCCAGACATCGAAGAAAAAAAAAGGACAAAAGTAGGACTTTGGAGGACAAAAGGCAAAACGTAGGACTTTTTACGGGCTTTCAGGGGTAGTTATCGTTGATACTCACCAAGCCTCATTTGGCATGTTCTGTAATCACTTGTGCTCCATCATCAACTACACTCTTGGATTTACAATTGTCGAAACCCATTCCATTGTGTGGTTTACATGACATTATGTTACACTGTTAAGAAAAATATTCAGAGTTGTGGGACTAAAAAGTCAAAGAAAAAAAAGCAAGAATATCCAAGAAAAAAAGTAGGCAAAGTAGGAATACTTGAAAGCCCGCTAATGACTATATTAATTATTATTGTTTATTATTATATAAACATTTGCCAGACTTGGTTATCTCCATCTTCCTCATCCACATTCCTTCTGTCACCTCGCTCCCAGATGGGACGAGTAGAACCGGCTGTAGCCAGTGTTATCTGGTTGCTGCTGGCCGAATCCTGTTTCTGGCACACCCCTGGTGAATCAGTATCTTGAGAAGCCAGCGAATGTGGAGTTTCATCAAGGCTGCCTGAGGGTCCAGGTGATGCACATGTAGCATCTCCACTACCATCAACACAAGAAGCTTGGCCTGTCATTTCCTTTGGTTCCCAGACTGGTTTGTCAACTGTGGCTCTGACACTTAGTTTATTATTCATAGAGGTCAGGTTGCTGTCAACACCACTAAACTCAGGACTTTGGATGGAGCCACTTTGGCATACCGGTACCTCCGATGGTAAATCTGTTTCCACATGCTTCATATCTCCTGGCCTTAAGGATGAAATACCTATTAGTGTCTCAGACTGCAAGCTTTTATCTTGTCCACTGTCGAAAAGAGAATCTGTGTTTAAATTCCTATCAACCGAGCTACATGTATCCTTTGCTGCTTTAGGCTTGAAATCCACCACACCGGGATCTAAGATGTTATCATCCTGGCTACCTTGGAGAGATGTTTCATCAATTGAGGAAGGCTCTGTACTAGTTACTTCAGCCTCTGATGATGTTTCTTGAGTAGATAGTAGAGCCATTTCGTTTTGAAATGCACCAGAATCAGAGGCAACAGCACCTTTTTGATTCAGAGCACTTGAGCAAGAAGGTATACGTGGCTCAGGTTTTTCTGTACGAGACACTTTGAGGCTTAGATTTGTAGACTCTGGTTCAGATTTGACAAGTATTGATGTTTTACCAGCTCTTTCTCGCCTCAGCTCTTCCTCTTCTGGTGTTGCTTTCCTGGATAGGTATAATTCTATATTTAAGCTTGATGGCTTACTGCTGGTAGCTGGACAGGTTTGTTTTGGAAAATAATTTTTAAAAGAAGGCTCTGAAGATCTTTCTGATGATTTTCTTGGCTTGGATTTGGCAAGAAGGGGTCCTTCCAGCCAAACAGGCTTGGCAGGTGTTGAAATTGATCTGTTGCTGTCTGCTCGAGTTGGGGTTGCAGAGCCAGACAATAAAGGCCTAACTTTTGAGACCTCTGACTTTCCTTTGCTGACATGCTCTGCTGACACAGCGCGCTGAGACTCCAAGTGAGTTAGGGGACTCTGAATGGCAGGAGCATAAGGGTCACTGGAGGCACGAACTGCCCTGACAGAATCCTCAATCTCCTTGGAAAGTTCACCTCTTAAACTATTCTTGGAAGCACTCTTTGGTTCATCTGGAGTCTTTCCATAGTAAGCAGAGAGAAGATTGCTTTTAACCATTTGGGAGTCACTGTTCTTTGTAGCACTTGACGACATTGCTCTGTAAGGATACTGTACATACGTCTTGGGAATAGTTCTCTTTTTCTGTTGAGATTTCCTTTCCCAGGGCGACTTCAGAGCATCTTTTTCCTCTTCCTGGCCAACTTGACTATCCTCATCAGGTGACAGGGTTTTCCGTTTAATCCTCTCAAACTCTGACTCCAGCTCTTGGGTGAGATCCAGAAGTCCTCCTACCGGAAGCTCATCCCCTAGCACTGAGGGGGTCTTGGATGATGATGATGATGATGAACCAACCTTGCCAATGCGGGTATATTCCTTGCTAGAATTATGCTCCTTGGCAGCAAGCTTCTTGCGGCGAGACTTGCTGGAGGCAGTACTGCCACTAGTCCGGGAGCTGGTGTGGGAGTCTGTCTTGATGCGGTAATCGGGTAAATCTCGGATCTGCTTCAGGCTCGACTGGGCATCAGTCTGAGCAGCCTCATTGTCTGTAGACAGACAGAACACACAACAAAACTGGACATTATTCAAGATTAAAAACACATTTAATTTATGATTTGTTTAAAGTAACAAATGGGAAGAAAAACATACCGCTTTACTAGCTAATACAAGGGCATCTTAGATAACAGTGGACAACCATGGCATTGTGACCCATTACTTTCTTTAAAAAAGAACATTTTTGTTTTAAAGCAACTCAATATAATTTAAGGAGGCATCAGAATTATAAAATCCTAAATAACAGGGACAGTAAAACCAACAAGAGAAACCAACATAACACAATGCGCTACATGTATACCCAATGCTTATTAACTGCCAGCCAAGAGTGCAAGTCTGAATAGCAGTGTTTGTGAAATAAGTTCATATTGTTTTCAGAGTGCTCTGTTATTAACTGGGTTTGTGCTCTGTTATTAACTGGGTTTGCACTCTACGAGTGGGCAGTGACCTCTTCTCCCTCTCAAATGTGATTGAAGTGCCAATTAGGAAAGCCTCAGCAGAGGAACAAATTGTCAGCAAAATTAAAGTGTGGGGAAATGCTACAGTACTTGAAAAACAAACATTGCATGTATTTTTGTAATACGATACTGTAATCTCTCATTTGCCATTTTTAATTGAATAGCTCGTCCTACAATAAATAAAATTGGTTGTGTCTCATTAGTTGGCCAATACAACAATTTAATATAATTTAACTAAACATTCTAAATATTTCATACTGGTATATATCTGAGAAAACAGCATTGTATCATCAATTTAGCATTTTTAACCTTGTTTTGGCATGCATGGAAGACAACATGCCACACAATTTAGATTTCATTCAAACTACTCAATTTCCCTAATTCCGAAAATGTTATTAAACTAGGCCGAGTTTTTCTTCAAAACAAATTTCTCTCTGAAATCCAATCAGGAAGAAGGCTCGCTATTCCCTATGGTTTGATGGACAGGCAAAGTGGATTAAAGGTGTATTTTTAGACAATTGTATTGTAGAGAATCATTGCTAACCCCTTCCTCTAACACACACACAAAAAGTACGGGTCTCTCAGGGGAAAAGGTCTTGAAATCATATTGTCACTGTGTGACCTGGTACGTGTATGTACCTTGGAAAGGTCTTGAAATCGTCACTGTTCAACCTGGGGCCAATTACACGGTGCAGCTAAGCACACAATTTTCTGCTAACAAAGCGGCCGTCTATTTCAAGAGACAGTAACCAAAAGCAGTAACCTAGCAAGAAAATTTGCTTAAATCAGTGACGTAACAATAGAATCTCCAAGCGCACGCAAACATTAGCACAAAAACGCTGTGAAAGAGCGCTTAAGGTTAGCAATTGTTTCTGCTGTAGTTAGCGCAACTTTACCATTATCTGTTAAGCAGCGCAGTGAAATTGGCCCCTGGTATGTACATGTACTTGTACCGGTAGCCTTGTGGGGACAATAGAAAAACACGCTTTATCGTTTCCACAGAAAAAATCTTTAGAAATCTATTTTTCCCACAGGGAAAATGCTGGAGTTTGAGATTTGTATAGGAACTAGGGAGAACAAAAGACGAGTAACAAAGGTCTTCCTCACAAGTACATTTCTGACACGGCTTATATTTATTTCATGGTTTTGCTTTTCATTTAATACTGTATTGTCAGTAACTGTAACCTTATAGCAAATGTTCATTCTTGTATCATATGCAGGGAGGAGATTGTCAATTTAGAAATACAATCTGAAAATTGTTTAATTGTCTGAATTAAGATGCGAATAACGGTTTTCTCTTAGATTCATAATGTCTGACAAATCTCATGACTGATCATATGCACGGAATATTGATAGTCAATATAGTCAACACTTTAAGTAGATATTTTAATATTTAAAGAAAGTAAATTATATGTATCTATTTGCAGATTTGCATATAATTTGTTGTATGTATTTACTATGTTTACGTGAATGCATTGCGGCACCTTGGAATCAAAGCAACCAACCATCCCCTGATGCAACTAACGATCCCCTGACACAACTAACGATCCCCTGACACAACTCCAACACCTGCTCCCAGATCTCGACCCAATTACTCAACTTCCTATTTTCTTGCAGTCCTAGCCCTGAATCAATATCCAGTAGTTAGAAAAGTAATACGTCCACTGATGGGACATAAGAGGTACAAGTAGCACCACATGATATGGTAGTAATGGTCACATATTGCCATATACATGTATGATCATAAGAGAAACATAAGTACACGTACAAGTAGTAATATAGAGAAAGGATAAGCAATTCTTGTTGATTTTCTTTCCAGTAATTTCCATTTGGGATTAAAAGTACATAACACAAAAGTAACAACAAAAACGTTCTATAAAAAAACAACTTATTAATTATTATTGTTGTTATGACAACAAATACAATAACTGGAGCCTCCCCCCCCCCCCCCCCCAAATTCAAAAGCCTTTGATAAGTTAATGGTTCAGTTCAAAAATAGACGCACTGAGTTTGGTTGATTTCATTGAAAGGAAATTGCTTCTTTTATTGTCTCTAATAGGCACAGGTGGCAGAATTAATAGAATAAAATACAGTTGTGGTTATGAAAAGACTCCTAATAGCTCAGTTGACATTGAGCTGGTGTGGTGAAAGACTGGCTTGTGTGTGTAATGAAAAGAGCCAAGACAGAATAAAAGATTTCTATCACCTCCGATGGGTAAATTGACATGGCTTTAGTTTCTTCCTTTAATGGCCTTGGTTTCAAACACCATGGTAACACAAATCTAATCAATTCAACACAGATAAAATTGTTATATTTCTGAAAGTGTTTTCTGGAGTGACCTAGAAAACCTTTCACATAAATGGATTTTAGGGGCATTGTGCACGTACTTCACATTTCTGCACTTTTTTGCTTGTACTTTAGAAATGTTTATTGACCGGCTGGCTAGCTGAACATATTTATTGTCAGGCTGGCTAGCTGAACATATTTATTGTCAGGCTGGCTAGCTGATTTTTTTTGACAAGCTGGCTAGCTGAACATATTTATTGTCAGGCTGGCTAGCTGAACATATTTATTGTCAGGCTGGCTAGCTGATTTTTTTTGACAAGCTGGCTAGCTGAACATGTTTATTGTCAGGCTGGCTAGCTGAACATATTTATTGTCAGGCTGGCTAGCTGAACATGTTTATTGTCAGGCTGGCTAGCTGAACATATTTATTGTCAGGCTGGCTAGCTGAACACATTTATTGTCAGGCTGGCTAGCTGATTTTTGTTGACAAGCTGGCTAGCTAAACATATTTATTGTCAGGCTGGCTAGCTGAACATATTTATTGTCAGGCTGGCTAGCTGATTTTTTTTGACAAGCTGGCTAGCTGAACATGTTTATTGTCAGGCTGGCTAGCTGAACATATTTATTGTCAGGCTGGCTAGCTGAACATGTTTATTGTCAGGCTGGCTAGCTGAACATGTTTATTGTCAGGCTGGCTAGCTGATTTTTGTTGACAAGCTGGCTAGCTGAACATATTTATTGTCAGGCTGGCTAGCTGAACATATTTATTGTCAGACTGGCTAGCTGATTTTTGTTGACAAGCTGGCTAGCTGAACATATTTATTGTCAGGCCGGCTAGCTGAACATATTTAATGTCAGGCTGGCTAGGTGACTATGGCACCATTTCAGTGGCAATCCAGGGACTGGGAGAGTATCTGACATTGATAGCATTCCCATTGACAACATTTTAGTAGCAAGCCAGGGACTAGGGCAGTATCTGACATTTATAGCATTTCTAGTGACATAATTTCAGTTGCAATCCAGGGACTGGGAGAGTATCTGACATTGATAGCATTCCCATTGACAACATTTTAGTAGCAAGCCAGGGACTAGGGCAGTACCGGTATCTGACATTTATAGCATTTCTAGTGACATAATTTCAGCAGCAAGCCAGGGATTGTGGAGTATCTGACATTGATGGCATTCTTGGTGACATTATTTTAGTAGCAAGCCAGGGACTGGGTGACAAATCAATATTGTAATTCAATCAATTACTTTTTATTTCAAAAGTCGCATGCTCCTCGCCGCTCTGTAAGGGCGTTTCTAATCATCTCGCATTGGATGTGATCAGCTGCTCACGAACTGACTGTTTATCAAACTATCTTCATAAAACAGTCTGCTCGGCTTCAGGTTGTCATGACAACCTCACTGAATGAGCTACAAGAGGCAATTGTTTACCCACTTGTCTTGTTCAAAGTACTAAAATGTGTGTATTTTTTATAGGTAGGTTTTCGTTCCTGTGGAAATATCAGGATGCATCGACAGGTGAAACTCTGGCGGAGTATGGCTAATATAAACATTAGACGCTGTGGAATACAACATGATTTCAAAACTTTGCTGGAAATGTCCTTGAACTTTAAAGGTTTGCTCGGTGAAAAGGTAATAAGATAAGTTGTTTGCGGTAGCAGAGAGAACTCAACGTTTCAGACATTATGCTCTGGCCATCGTCAGGAGTGCTTTAAGATTTGCAAGATGATTTATTTGGAATAAAATGTATCTACACTATTCAAGAAAACAATGCAGATCTAAGCATACGTTTTACGGACAATGTCTAAACATTTTGACTGACAATAACAAGCAAACCGAGTATAAAACTGGGGTCATTAGTACCTGTACATAGATTTGTCAAAAATCTGCTCCAAATAATAATAATAATAATAATAATGAGATTTGTAAAGCGCACATATCCACCCTGCAGGGTGCTCAAATGTTGACCCAACCCAATAAAATGACAACAATCAACGCGTTTGTCTGTAAAAATAATGAAGTCAAACTGAGTGATATCAAATTGAAGAGCAAATTTTGTTCTTTCAATTTCATGAAACAAATTCTTGACCCTAACCTTTCTCAATCCTCCAAAAATCCTCCGGGTTGTTTTGGAGGATTTGGGAAGATTAAAGGTTGAATGGCAAAAGTGCCAGTTGATTTTAGAGGATGCAATGTGTCCAGTTCATAGGTTGTACCCAGCATTGTTTATGTTTAGCCATGTATAACTGAGGCCTGTATTATGCTTGATATCCCCCACAATACTTCTGAATGTCATCGACACTGATTAAATTAACCCATTACAGTGATTAGTGGGATATTTTAAAGAATTGAGGCAATTGTTACCCATACACTGAACAATGATTTTGGAGGATTAAGGTTGAATTTTGGCATGGTGGCAATTAAATTATTTTGTAGGATTGAGAATGTTTCTTAGCTAAAACAAAATTCTGATATTAAATATTCAATCTACAGCTAGGTGGATACATGGATATGCCCATTTACAAATAATAGAGGCCTCAATTATAATTAGGTGCTTCTGATAATTTTTATTAAGAGAAAAACTTGGAAGGAAATGTATTTTTTCTAAACTTACCCATGCCAGACTCTAAATTCTGAAGAGACAACTGAATGGCTCTGCGGAAATCCTCGTCAAAGGAACTTGATATGCCAGTGTCGACTATCAGAGCAAACAAATGAAATAAAGCGGAAATGTTTAATAATTGAGACCAAAACTGGACAATCTACATCTATTTTATTTAAATGTTCTTTTCTTATTTGTACTGCTATGCTGGGAGTATATACATGGAATGTAAGATGTGAAAAGAAACTAAGATTTAATTTATAAACAAAAATAGGATAGCGCCTGCTGGAAAATAATTGTTTATATAATTGTATAATTTATGTAATTCCAAACTTTTCTGGGGAGCATTATTTACAACTCTCTCCCTTCTCTGTTTCTCTATGAGGAGAAATTACAGCCAACCATTTATCATAAAAAATGCATGGATACCTAACTTCATGTAGATCAACATTTCATTTTATTAATAAAACGAGACCCTACCTAAATCTGCCCAACGATTGCTTCGTTAGTGCAGAAAACTATTAACAATCAGTGATTAAACAAACGTGAGAAAATCTCTTGTAAAGGGGCAATTAAGCACATTATGCGTCACCCATCTTGGGCAATATGTACAGTCCTGCTTTATTCAGCTGAACAATCCAATCTCACATGTGACAAGAACCGTTGATTAATGTGTCAAAACTGCCTCACAATGTGTGGCACAAACACCATGCCCAGATGGATACATGTACATGCATCTATTATTGTGAATTGCCTGTGTAGTGTTATCTACTGATCTTCCTGTAGGCCCCAAGAGGCAAATATCTCACTGATCGTGTTGTGAGCATTAAATGGACACAGACAAGTGTAGCGATTTGGGCGCCAACATCGTTGCGCAGTTAATTAGCAGAAGGTATTACAAATGCAGCGTTGTCATACAATACAATTCTCATTTCCCCCAGGAAAACTTGAAAGGTGTTTTTATTACAGGGCAGTTAAGGCAGGCAGGTTATTTGGTAAAAACACGGACATCTGTCACCATTTTGATAAACAGTTATAGCAGGCTTAATTAGAAGATATTACTAAAGTAGCTATGTCATTCAGATTGGAGTTTGTTTCTTTTTTGTTTCTTTTCTTTTTCTTCAGTTTTATGGCTCATTGTTTTTAGGGGAAGGAGAAACGTATACATTGAAGAACCACTGCACAGGTGTAAACGTACCAGTAGCGTCATCATTCAATTCCAATTAAAATTTGTTAATTGTATTTTGGGAAGGGTGGTACACTGACGAAGAATTTACAATAGGAAATGATCTGGCATTCAATTTGTTTCATGTTTAATGAGTAGAAGTTACAAACACAACTTTAAGATCAAGGCCTGGAGCACAGAGATACAGTACATTGTTGAAGCACTAAAGGTTGAAATTCGAAAATCTGTATCTACATGCTGATTGGTGAAATAACTGTATGCGCTCACCTGATTGGCCCGTGTTGGACTGTGCATTCTGACTACTTGTTTTTATTCCTTTGCTACTAGTCACTTGCGTGTTTGCTCCATTACTCATTCTGAAGATACAAAAAAAAGTTAAAAACTAATTATTACATGTCTGGTACTGAAACCAAGAAATCCTAATTAAGAGCGCCCTCCAGGTACTGTAAGCTCGCAAGCCTGAAGAAACTTGTAGAGAAGACAGTGAGAAGAAATTTGAGTTTTAGAGGAGGGAGGAAAACCCACACTTTGGGATTGGATTTGTTAGTTTGTGTCAATGAGAAACAGTAGAGATGTAAAGTTAACAGCATAACCCTAATCAATTCTCCAAAATCCTTCATACAGTTTGAGCATTTTGGAGCATTGACGATGAATGGCAAAAAGTCTTGGTTGATTTTGAAAGGACCTCTGCATTATTCTTGTTATCATATCATCGCCACTGCTTCTGAATGTCATTATTTATACTAACTGTAACTTAACCCAAAGCAATGATTGGTGGAGAATTTTGAAGGATTGAGGCAATAATGGTCATCCTTAATTCCACTGAACAAACCATGAAAATGTGTGGCCTGCCTGTAATGTATTGATTGTCTGTTGTTTGTGCCAACATTAAAAATGCACACACAAGTGTATCAGCAGGCTTGACAAAAAATACACATTTCGGTACACCAAAACCTGCAAATATAGACACAAAACAATAGCGATTTGTAAGCGAAACCCTTGATTTCAAATTGTCCAATGATTGTCTGATTTTTTTATTTCACCAATGTGTTCCTGATAATTATCAAATTAAATATTTGTTTTACCAATTTGGAATTTGTGAATTAAGAAAAATATCATTCTATAAAGAAAACAAGAAATGTTTTGTCTAAATCGTAAGCAATGTATGTATTTTTAAATACATACATTTGTATCAATTCTTAAATTTACAATATTCACTTTATTTTTAGCACTATGCATTAAATCAAGTGAAGAGCTTTTAGATTAATGATGCTATTTATCTAGCCTACTGCAGAATTTAATTGTTTAAACAGCGATTGAACCCTTATACTATTACTGAAGAACCTCAGTAAATGGTGAAAAGCACAAATGAAACCAGATGGGTTTCTTGTGCAATAACTGTCAGCAGTGTTTATAATTAATTATTGACGCTGGTGGGAATTGTTGGCAACCGCGGCCCTGTGATTTCCCAGTTTTTCGTTTATCACTTCGGTCATTTGTTGGTGTCTTTTTTATAATTAAAAAAATCTGGCTAAAAATGGCCTTGCATTGAGTGTTTTATCTACACTTCAGTTCATGGTTCATGGTCCATTATAGATGGACCTGTGTAGATCTCAACAAGGATCAGACGTGCATAGTGTGAAATGGCCTTTAGAGATTTCACTCTCTCCTTGTTGTCCCTCGCCCCCCCTTTCAAATGTTCAGGGAACCATCAGCATCAGGCAATTGGCAGTTAATTGGGCCGGGGCCAAACTGCCTTAAATGTCCTGTCCGTTTAATATCACCCAGCCGCACACCACCTCACCCAATGCCTCAATACAGTTGTAATACGCTGCTTATAACGTTCTTATCACCTCACCCAATGCCTCAATACAGTTGTAATACGCTGCTTATAACGTTCTTATCACCTCACCCAATGCCTCAATACAGTTGTAATACGCTGCTTATAACGCTCTTATCACCTCACCCAATGCCTCAATACAGTTGTAATACGCTGCTTATAACGCTCTTATCACCTCACCCAATGCCTCAATACAGTTGTAATACGCTGCTTATAACGTTCTTATCACCTCACCCAATGCCTCAATACAGTTGTAATACGCTGCTTATAACGTTCTTATCACCTCACCTAATGCCTCAATACAGTTGTAATACGCTGCTTATAACGCTCTTATCAGTGATCACTCAACTGCGCCAAAACCTCTGCACCCCATTTTGTTTTAGAAAAAGACAAAGAATAATATTAATAGTGAGTGAGTGAGTTTTGGGTTTAACGCCGTACCGGCATCAGTGGCCATATTCACAGCGGGAATGTGTACAAATATAAGACAATAGTTAGTAATAAAAAAAAACAATCAAGTGAACTGTGGAGAATATTAGAACTTGGAGTCAGAAGGAACAATTATCACACAGGAAAAGAATGAGAACGATTCAAAAGAATGAAAAACCATTGTATAGAAGTATAACGATAGACTGATTCTAGGCAGTTTTCCAGGAGAATCCCGTGGAAGGCAGGCCACGGAGGATTCCCCAGACACACGGCACCCTGTCTAAATTTGTCCCGCAAGGCCGGCCGTTTCCCTTGCAGTTTAAGGGTCCGGGCCCCGCTAATATTAATAAACACTGCTGGTTTGTTGGGTTGTTCTGAGGGTGTTGAGGTTGTTTATTTGTTCGTTGTTTCTCCAAACTATTTTAACAGAATAACAAATGTACACATTTGACAACTATCAATACCAACAATATCATCTGTGCCGTTTGTTAGCAAATGTGAATAATTGTTTTATACCTTCATGAACAACCAGCACAAGCTTTGTGTACACAGATGTGCCAATTGTCCAACTAACACAATATGTACACAAGCCCTGGCAGCGTTGTGGGGTAGGGTTGTATTGTATTAGGTTGTATTAGGCAACAAGTTATGGAGACAGATCTGTCACAGTACCAAGATTATGTACGTCCCCAAAACTCAGAACAAGTATGTGTAAACACTAGCAATCATGCACTAGGGATAATTGGGTTAGGGCATAACAAAGGCTCCACGATTGACCGATTGTCCATCCACAATTAAAAAATTGTGTACAATTTCTATGGAAGTACAATATACAATATAGGGGGTCTACAATTGTCGGTGTTTACATATATGGGTGTACATTATACAATTGTTGCCTGCTGTGACATGGTCCATGGCGTTTTGTTCACCCGAGGGGGCAAATGGCACCCGAGGCGAAGCCGAGGGTGCCATTTGCCCCCGAGGGTGTACAAAACGCCATGGACCATGTCACAGCAGGCAACAATTGTTTTGTTATACCACGGTAATAGATTACAGCAGGCAAGAATTGAAACTCTGGGTCCGTTCCCGTTGCGGTGCAAAATTGCCGAAGTAGTCGCACTGAATGTTCCGTGTTTTTCTTCGTACTGGCGCTGTCTTGCTCGAAAATCAAATTTCTGATCTCCTCTTTTGAACGAGACAGAAATCGCTTCTTTGGAGGTGACTTAATGCTGTCGTCTGCCGACATTACGGAGAAAATAAGGCAAAATTGGAACAGAAAAAAAGCAGACGAACAGCATAAACGAAAGCCGGTGTAAACAACAATGGCGGTCGTCAGTCGTTGCCGAAAGTGCTAACTTCACTGTTTCCTGTTTACATCGCACAGGAACATACATCAATTTACGTAGTACCAGCTAATATAACACAGCGCCATGTCAAAGGTTGCTAGACTCTATTATCAGTCGCTTCCATGGTATTTATCACAGAAATGGCCGGCCAGGCTATGCGCTAGCGTGTAAAAAAAAATTCCGCGGCCTGGAAAAAGAAAGTTCATGTACCCCGTGGGGTATATGAACTCATGTACCACGCGTACTCAGCGTACATCACTTATACCATGCTCATACATCGGCACACTCGGATACATGCGTTTTGTGGCATGTCACGTGAACGCTTCTCGACCAATAAAAATTCACAATCTATTGCCGTGGTATAACAAGTACAGATGTACTTGTTGTCCAAATAAAAAGTACATAACAATAACCACAGAAAACCACAAGCCAATCACCAGACAAAGATCTGAAAGCTTGCTGATACGATTCCTCTCTACGATCTATTACTTGTACCGGTACATACGGGGGCAGTGACATCCAACTATGGTCTGAAAATATGCTAATATTAACCTTCAGTAGTTTAACCAGTTCGCGCCGGGAATATTTTAACATCACCGAACCGAGGCGCGGGATAAATTTTAACGAAACATGTTACAAGGCGGGTTCAGGCCGATGGTACGGGGAAGTACATCCACGCATTTCCGGCCTTGCTCGCTGCTGACAGACATTTCCGGCCTTCCCTTGTGACGTGTTTATGCGTCATCCGTTTTGAATCTGGGGAAAACTTTGCGTTTATATTCGTCATCTGGCGCGAACTGGTTAATAATCTACAAAGTCATAGGATCTCAGAACATACAAAATGCGTGGTGATAACAAACATAATGCTCTAATGAAGTGTAACAGCATCTTTGCTTAGTTATTGTTCATCTTCATATCCTTGTGACTGAACCTGTAACTTAACTAGGACAGTGACTTACCCAGCAGATGTTCCAAGACTTCCAGCTGCAATGCTGGTGTTGGTGCTATCTGTGGATGTGGTATTGATACTGATGTCTTGAGGCTGAAGTTGTTCTGTCTGTTGCATCAGGAGTAACTGAGACATCTCCAATGCTCGTAGTAAACCTTCCGTCATACTTCCTGGGTCAGCTATCCATGAGATAAACAAAATAACCACCAGCCAAAACTTAATCAGTTCTTTTTTTAAATATTTGACTTTGCCATTTTTACAATTTCATTTTTGAACACTGTACACTCAGTGGTGTGTTCAAAAGCTTAAAAAGAAATCCTAAGTGGGACTTGAACCCATGACCTCCTGAATACTAGTGCAGATGTTCTCAACCACAAAACTTGTTGGGTAATCTAGCCAATATGAATCTGATGAAGTAGTGGATACTACAATCAATCACTGACTGGCTTTATGACTGGCTTTATGACTGGACTTGTGACTGGACTTGTGACTGGACTTGTGACTGGACTTGTGACTGGACTTGAGACAGGACTTGTGACAAGACTTGTGACAGGACTTATGAAAGGAATTGCAGGGACTCGACTACAACTCTGGTTACTACAATCAATCACTGTTTTATAGGATGAAGTGTTTGTACACTACCTCTGTTTCCAGAGCTGTTGTGTCTATTTCTGTGGCTGTTGAGGTGTAGATCTAGGAATGACAGTGAGGAATCCTCTTGTTGTTCAGTTGATGTGGATTCTGCTTGTGCCACGGCTTCCTGTAATGATGCCTCAATGGCCTGGCGGAAAGCTTCGTCCTAGACAAGATGTAGAAGAAAATGTTGCATCATAAAGGGTGGTTTCCTTGATACCTTACTTGTACTACTGCAATCATGGATGATAGAGCAACTTTGATTTTTAAACAGGTGAAAATGTTTACAAATTTGGGCTGATTCTGATCCCATCACAACATAGAACATTTTTAAGTGTGTGGATGGTTTTCGATAAAGTCCTGAATTTTACAGTTAAACAGATAATGTGATCGGAGCAGGGTTTGAACCTGGATTGCTATTCCAACGCTCTACTAACTGAGCTAACCAGTCCTATATTGGCCATTACCCATTACATTTATGTCAATGTCTTTGTTTAAGGGGCACTAGTCGGAAGTCATAAATTTGTATATGCCATGTGGCAGGGATCACACCCAAAGTCACGATGCTATCAATGCTGGGAAATAGCTGGGAAACCTGGAAAAAAGCAAACAGAGAACACTTAGGGAGGATGTGCGTTTGTTCACATATTTTTTAATTTTTTTTATTTTGTTAAAAAACTTGTCTACCTCTTCATCTGATTCACTTTCCCAGCTTGACTGGTGTAAGTTGGAGGGCCGACGTGGAACCCGCGGGGGCGTGTCTGGGGGAAGGAGACCCTTACTGACTGCCGACAGAAACTCATGTCTCTTGCGAAGTACCAGCTGAGCAGTCAGGACTATCTTGTGGCGTGGGGTGCGCAGGTAGTGACGGGCTACCATCTGGGATAGAGTCTCAGTGGCTTCTTCAAGCTCATTCTGAGGTATGACAGAGAGACATTAGCTTTATTTAAGAGCTCCAAGCCAAGTCAAAAATTACTGTTTCTTGTGAACTTGCTTTGATTTGTCTTGAGACTGACTTGTGATTCACTCGATTACATATCTGCTTTACCACTAAATCGGGCTACATAAAACACACATTTTTGTGGCATGTAATTTGATGGCTTTGAGACTGTGCCACCAAGTCACTGTTACATTTCATTAGACCTTATATGCATGTCCAAGTTTGTTTGTAGTACAAACAATGTGCCACTGGTTTACCACATACAGCTTGAATCCAGCCATATCGATATCTGGCTGTGCTCCATGGTCATATAGGGTCATAGGTATGGCGGCTATCTATATGCCATCGACTCGAACACGTTGTAGCCACGTTCTTCGCAATTCAGCTTATTGAAAGATGATAAGCTCTCCAAATTATTATTATTATTATTATTATTATTATGATTATTACCTGCATGAATTCAAATATTTGTTTGCTGCCCCCTCTGTCCTCCAGGTAGTAGCCGTATGGATAGGAGAAGCGCAGAATACGACGTGCTCGCAGCAACTCCTGAATAGACTCCTCAATGAATTGGGTTGCCTCAGGACCTAAAACAAAACAACAAATGTCAAAGTCTATTCTCTTGCTACCACAATTCAAAGTCTTCAGATACGAAGCTTGAGCAAAGACTACTTTCTTGCTGTTCCCATGGTCTTATCTCAATGCTTCAGTTAATTTAAGATTTCTGGTCACTCAACATCAGTATCTTAATTACTGATTCTACATTCTTACCTCATCAAATTGGCTTGAGTAGTCTACTTTCTTACCAACCCCCCTCAATTCCTCGTGCTTATTCTACTTCCTCCATTGTATAATCCCTGAGCAGAGTCAAATCCCTTTACTAATCCCCCAACCCCCCCTCCCCGTCTCACCTGACGGTCCAGAGCGAGTGCCCAGTTTCCTCATCTTGACGACCGCTTTGCGCAGCAATGGTTCCTCCAGGCTGTGACTGTGTCCGTGGTTCTTGAAGCGAGTGTAGAAATGGATGAACCGGTTAAGCTCTTGCATGTCACGATGCTTCTTCTCAGCCTGTAAGAAAACAATGGCAAAGATGACACAAAATGCTGTCAAAATTAGATGCTTATAGACAGAGCTGAAAATAAAAACAAAACTTACATCTCACAATATACTGTTGTTTGACACCATAATTTTGCTGCAAAAGGTAAACAGGCATTTATTTGTTGTTATTTTGTTTATCCCTACTACTTGTGACTGAACTTGTGATTGCATCTGTGATTTGTTTGCCTCGTTGGAAATATTAAACCTATTAGCATTACGATGTACAGCCAACATTTGTAAGAGTTGTAAGATCCTAAAATCCTAATAGGCCTCATTTAAATTAATTGGCTATGACTGAGAGTAACACACATGTCTATAGAAAGTGGCTTCAGTTCCTTCTACAGACACATGTGTATTGTTAAGCCATAGCCAAACCATTTGGACACACGCTTACATCTGTCAGCAGACTGTCTGCCTTCTCATCCACCTTAGTGACAACCTCAAAGCGATTACAGCGGAAGTACCCTCCCGTTTCTGAGCTGTGTTTGCTCCAAGCTTCTTGACATACCCAGCAGAAGTCATGCTTGCACTGTCAACAAAGAGACACAAACAATACTGCATTGGAGCAAATTTATCATGGAGCTGCTAAACGGAATAAAATGTTACCGGTTACTGGCCAAATATGTCACTTGATTTAAAATCAAATTAAAAACCTGAATAATTTACAAAACTAATGATTTCAAATGTTGCTGAAAGGACAATTCACATCCACTGCATAGATTCCTTACCTTTGTACATTTCATATGATTACAGCCGTCGTTCTTCTGGATGGGTGCCGTACATTTGGGGCATGGCTTAGAGTTAGTAACAAGCCACAGACAATTAGCTGCTAGCTCCGTTTCATTGTCTGTGCTGGCCACTGAATCAGGATACACAACACAGAGTAAAAAACTGCAAAAATTAGATATGCTGAACCGTGTTTATATATCTCATCTTGTATCATAGAACAAACCAGAAAGATGTAAAAATAAACTCCAAAGTATTACTGGCTTCCTTATAATGAAATAATGCACCAGTCAAAACTTGTAATTATGACAATATATAATGAGATTGTACTTACAAATGAGAAGGTAAGACTTTGTAATCTGATTACTTTGGGTTAAGATACTTGTGACCTTGTGCACGTTTTAGGTGACCACAAATTACGTAAACAATTAACTGTCCTCAATACACTATAGTGTGTAAAAATATACTGGGCCCTTGTGAATACCAATGAAAAAAATGATTGGATGAGAGGATTGTCGTCTTACACTCTTCTGGTTTGATCTCAGAAATCTTGTCTTGCCATTTCTTCCAGTACTCACAGCAGCACGGTTCATGGGCATCACCACTACAGTCCCTGCAAGCAAAACAATCATGTACATGACACAAGAAAACAGGTGTCATTGTCAATACTTGCAGGTGGAATTACAGTATAATCAGAAATCCAAATTTGAGAACCTTCTCTAAAACTAACTTTTCCCAGAGACAATAACAAGGAATTGTACTTTTGGTGGACAACTCACCAGCAGAAAATGTGTCCCTGGCCGCAGTCGACAGCATGAGATATGGATGGTGGGGTGGAGGGGCTGCTTGCCCCACTAGGTCTATTACTACTTGTGGCATAGGGTGTGGCAGGATCTTGTTGAGGCATCTGTACGGCACGGCCACATCCGGCAACTGGGCACCATTTCAGCTTAGGGTTACTCTCCACAAAAGCCTATAAATAAAACAATCAAGGCTATGTGAGCTTATTGGCCAAACCGCGGCCCTGCCTCCAGCATTGGCTGCATCTCTAAACACAGAATGGCCACTTCACGCTAGAAGGGTCATTCGGACAAACATAACTTACGTTGATGTCAAACTGTAAGTACCGCCTGGCCATCTCGCGGGATACCAGTTTTTCAATGGTCTCCACAGGCACCAGACGGTCACAGTCATATCCAGGACATACAATACTGTGTGCATTCCCTTCTTTAATTTTACCACTTAGATACCTAGAACAAAACAAAGATCAAAAAAGCAAATGTTAATGGCCAATTTGGACAATTGGACAATTAGCTATCTTGAGATGGATTTTTGTTCTCAATAAACTGGTAGGTCCCTTTTTTATCTTTGATTACCAAAATTAATACGTGCTGACTCTTACGTTTTAAACAATAAAATCTTGATAGGATACTCTTTAAGATATTCTAAAGATGTGACAAATTATGAGTCATATAATTTATTCTTATTTCATACCAGCAAGAAAAATCAAAACTGTTCAAGCAATAGCCACAGGCACTATTGCAGCTTTTACTGACAGAGATAAAAGAAAGTACTCCGGTTTTGACAATGACTTCAAAGATGGTGCTTTTTATTAAAAAAAGACTAAATTGTCCATGACTATTGCCGGTGGCTAATATGATAAATGGCTGGCTGGTGGTTTAATAATCTCACCTTTCCCAACAGTCTCGACAAAACTGATGTGAACACAACGTATCACTGCTGATCTCTTCAGCTGGGACAGTAGACGTACATATATCACACTGTTTGGAAAATGGATGGGTATTGGTAATTAAATAGTGAATTCGAGTAATACAAGAAAACGACTATTCTAATGACTGCAAAAGGGCATGAATGAACACTTCAGTAATACACCTTGTCTCTATTTTCTTTGTAGTAAAATATACACGTACATGTTTATCCAATGTCTGAAACAAAATAGAAATCAAATGCAAATTTAACTTGCAAAAACAATTTTTGTTGAAAATGAAATATATGTTCCATTAATTTTTTCTTCAAATTTGCTTTGCAAATCCTAGCCAAGACAACATGAATTTTCTTCTAGCGCCAAGAATAAACTGAACTCAAATCTTATAGATAAAGCCTAGGCAGGAATTATTCTGTATTAATCAATGATGATTTTACCATAATAGGCTCTTTCTGGGGCGTGACTGGCTTAGGCTCCAGTGAGCTCAACTTGTGCTCCTCGGCAAAACTGTCTAGGTTTTCTGGTGGCTTAACGCCACACTTCTCACAACATTCCCCTGGGTTCTGGATCCAGGATTCTAGTAAAGCTTCTCTGGACCACTCTAGATTAACAAAAATGTCAGCAGGAAAAAAACTGAAACAATTCTATGATGGTATTAGACATCTTGAAATGTGGTATGAAATATCTAAATAAAGGCCTTGAGAAATAGACCACATTACTGACAAGTTTAGGAGGTGCCAAATTTTATAATCTATTTTAGTTCATATGCTTAATCTCACAAACACGATAATTAATATCAACTTCTCAGATCTTAAAATTGTTGAAAAAACCCAGTTGTTACCACTCAGATTAATGATTTTCTAGTCACTCAAGTCCGCAATAGTCTCTTCAATGTCTTATCAAATAAATAGATCATCCCAAAATATATTGAAATTCCATTTTAATGTTTTAATAAAAAACAAAAAAAAATGATATTCTATGATTACTAATTCATACTTTATACATTATGATCACTGATCCCTTTTATACAATCATGCATCTTAACAACAGATATTACACTTTACACTGATTACGATGACAACCTTAATTGCCTTCTCAATAATGTCTCCATCCACCTACCAAAATTCCTGAGTAAGGCTTCAGCTGTAAAGAGTGGTACCCTCAGCATATCGGCAGTCTCTACCACCACTAAGTCTTTAGCTTCTTGGAGCTCCTGCAATCTTAAACCACTGTAGGCCTGGATTTAAAAAAAATTGCTGAATCCGTCAATTTCAATACAAATGTCTCCACACACACCCTGGAACTGGAAGGTTTGGGTTAATGCAAAACAAAAAAACGTTAAACTGATTTGGCACACTGTGGTTTATTTTTGTGAAAATGACAGTGAAATACAACATTGCTTGTCAGTAAGCCCGAGATCAAACTTGTGCATTTATGTACATGTACATACATATATGTATGTAGTGAATTGCACATTTTAAAGCTGTATATCTTTTGTTAAGTTACCTTTTAAAATCAAACTCCAAACTTTGCAGTTCCTGAACCACATCTTTTTTAACTGCAACAAATCTGATACAGCTCATGGGCAGGCATTTGACCCAAATTGGGTACTTTGTGAATTGAAACAATGTCTACAAATTTCACTTATATCATACTCCTTAGCATCTTAGTAAGTTTAAGGGTCTTACCTCTTCATATTGTATGGCACCAATTTCCTGCACAACGTCCTCCTTGTTAGTTGGCTGTGGTTAGATAAAACAGTGACAATTAGTCTTTTCCTAAAATACATCCTCTTCATTTCATTTGTGTACTCTTGGTTATCGTAAAAGGTTCTCCAATCTTGTTGTTATTATTGTGTTGCATCACAGCACTACTCACCGAGGAGAAGACCATTTTAGATTCTAGCAGCTGAGCGATGTCGATGTGTTGATGTCTCTCTGCAGAGTCACAAGGTGTCTCCTTATCTGCATTCTCAACAAACATGGATGCGTTATGCTCCAACAACATCTGAGAGAAAACACAAGGAACTTGTAAAGCACTGATAACAAGGGACATATTATGCAGATGAAACCAGCAAGATTATTATAAATTCCTCCCTCCAAACTGTTTTGTAGTTTTAGTCCACCCCCCCCACCCCCCCCACCCCCCCCACCTCCCAATTGTTGTTCTTAAATTGCGATGTTACCAGAAATGCAAAAGTGGTTCACTCTAGAAAACAAAATGGGAACAATACATATATTTTTGTTCCCATTAATTGGTTATGGAATAAATAATGACTTTTAAATTTTATTTTAACATTTTAATTTAATTTTTTTTAAAAAGACCTTTAAAGGCACCAGAAACAACCCTGTAGTAAACATACCTTAACAATTGAATGAAGAAAAGCTTGGCTTTTATAACATCATCCTTGATACACAAACCCAAATAAGCAACAGATATTGATAGGATAGTAGAGAAACAAGGAGAACCTTCCCCCCCCCCCTTTCCAACATCATCCTTAAAACAAAAGGCCAAATACTCAACATACATTGATAGTCTAGACACAAGAACCATTCTCACCCCCTCCCCCTCCCAACATAAGAGATGGGTGCTCATTAGACAAAGCTCTCAGCAATAACAACGATAATGGACATTCACAACACAGTGGAAACGTTGTCATCAGACACCACAATCGCACATTACAACTGGTTAGAACTCTGTATAATTTGTTTTAATTACTGAACAGATATCTGGTCATTGTACCTCTACTAGTGACAGGTAGCCTGATCCAGCTGCATAATGTAAAGCTGTGTTGCCATCCTAGAAATGATCAAAATGTAGAGATAAACAAATGAAGCAGTTCTGCCAATGCAAACAAATCTATGCAAACATTTAGTCAACTAAATGTTTCACTAAATGTTTCACCATTGTGTGCGTGTGCTTTTAACAAATATTTTAATTATAGTATTTAATGGTGATTTTTGTTGTGTAATGCACATTTTAATGCAATTTTTACATGGGACAATTGACACATTTTGCATGATCGGGGACATTTCCTAGAAGAAAAAAAAGTTAAGGTTTGGGGTTAGGGTTAATGTCCGGCTCTACAGGTGGTATCTTTACCATCCTCTTGGTTAATCACTGCCTTGTGAATGGTTTCTTTAGTTCCAACTAATAAATAACCAATAATTTGTCCACACTTGGCCATAATGTACATTGTACCTCATCCTCTGCATCTTTGTGTATCTGTTCTCTTTCTCCCTCTCCCATAGCAATTCCACGCCATACAAGCACCAGTCGTAGGCATTCTAGACGTTTCTTTTCTGGTGGTTGTGAGTAGTAGTACTGTGAGTAGCTGTAGGTAGAGGAGGGAGGTCGGATCTGTTCCTCCATGCAGATACAATGCATCGATGTCTGATTATCACTGTTACGTTTGTTGGGATTACCACCGTGCCGCTGTATGAAAATCCTACAGCAAATAAGATGAATGTATAAAATGTAATCCAGTCAAATTTGTTTAATTGCATCAATGAATATAAACAATATTCAGAACTTTAATGGAAGCCAACATTTTATAACGTACAGTTGTACAGCAGGTTGAATTAAATCAGATTAAATCAATTTGGGACCACTTTTTCCCTGGCTATATTACATCAGACATCTATGATTTTAGAATTCTGATGCATTCCTTAACCAGTTCGCGCCGGGATTATTTTAACATCGCCGAGCCCACGGGCGGGATTATTTTTAACAAAACTCAATCCGAAGCGTGTTCAGGCTGATAGTGCCGGGAAGCACACCCACGCATTTCCGGCCTTGCGCGCTGCTGACATACATTTCCGAACTTGAACTTGGCGTGTTTATGCGTCATCCGTTTTGAATCTGGGAAAATATTTGCGTTTATATACGTCATCCGGCGCGAACTGGTTAATGCAGTCTTCCCCCTAGAGTGATTATAAATGGCAAACCACCGGTTCCTACTCAGAAAAGAGTTACTTCAAGTCCTCTTGAATGGTTTGCAGGATTGCCAAAAGCTGGTAGCCTACCTAACTAATCGATGCATTCCATGCTTGCTTGCATAGTGTAGGGCTGTGTTGTGGCTGTAATTCTCCCCATAAGATGAGTTTGGATCAAACACCTTCTGGAATTCTACGCTGCCATGGTACAACTCCTCAGCCACTTTCTCTTCACCGGCGTAAAGCGCCTTGCGAAACTTGGACGATGTGCTACCCATGATGCAATGGTGTGCGTCTTATTCCTGACAATGGTTCCTTTTGATGTTTACGTTCTCTGCTGTGATGAAAACTCGTTGATGCTGGGGCAGTTCCTGAAAATAGGAACAAATTAAACAACATTAAAACACATTGGTTGAATCAACAGGAATAACAATAATAAAATAAAGAAGGGCTTGATCTATGTGCTTTGGGATTAAAATTTATGGTTTTTGAAAAAAATGTGGTCATCATTGAATAAATCAGTCAGTTTAACTAAACTGCACATTAGCAGCGTGTCAATGTACCAACTGAGATTTCTTTTATGACTGCAAATACTAGCAATGCAGCCAAAAATAAATCAGTACGGTAAATTCCTTATTTTCTTTCTCGATTTTTCTGAAAGCATTGTTCTTCTATTCAATAGGACTGTTGTTGTACTGCTTGTCCAGCAATGAAAGAATGTGTCATACACGTGTGTATGGAGTTTATCGCACCATAATGAAATAATATTGTATGCATTTTTGCCAGAGGGGTGGGGTGGGGGGGGGGGGGGGGGGGGGGGGTGGCAGGGAGGAAGTAGGTAGTTTATATTCTTAGCATGCTGGTACACATACAAATATCTCATTCGGGACCCTGTATGTACATTGTACATGTAATCTTGACAACAAATTGCAATCAAAATTAAATGAAAATACCTTTAGATGTTAATAGGCAAAACAAAAAAGAAAAAAAGTTTAGCGTCCTGCCTTTTTTTTTTTTTTTAAGGAGGCGGCCCTTTTTTTTTTAAATGACTGCCTGACATATTTTTTAAGACAACCTGCCGGTCTATTTTAAAGATGGTCTCCAACTTTTTTCTTCAAAAGGGCCGCCACTTGGCTCAGGAAATGAAAATGAGGCCAAAATGATGTCACTGTTCAGAACTGAACATCTCTTCTGTGCAAATGCACCATATGATGTTACTTTAGACTCTTGTGATGTTACAATTGGGTAGTGAAAAAATTGTTTATTGACACATCCTCTAATGTTAGCATTTATGATGATATTACAGATGAACACCCCAAGTTCTTACAATAGTTCATATCAATATCTGTATTTGATATTTATCTTTGACTTGTAAACATTCTATCATATTTATTTAATATTTAACCTCCTTACATTGCTCATTTAAATGATTAAACCACTCTACATTTTCAAAGTCTAAATTTACGATCCAATTTTTTATTTTTTATTTTTCAAAAAGATAATACAAATTTAAAAGAATTCTGGATTTTTTTTAAAAAGAAAATAAAAAGACAAAAGGAGGCAGCTTAAAAAAAGAAGCAGACGGGGACACTAAACATGATTTTTTTGGGGGGCCTTATCTCATCTTTGGCTCACCAGATATGCATACATGTATGTATATCCGGTCTCAAAAAATAGTCACTGTTCAGTGATTGCTGAAAATGATTAATGCACTAAAATGTCTACTTGTAATAGTTTCTTTCTTCTTAATTAGCTTGAGAGATTCATATGATGGAATTCTGCGCCGGGGTGATGTCAATATTGGGTTTTGGTCTTCACCGATGTAAGTAAATAAGGCAGGTTTAGCAGGCTCCAGTCTTCAGTAACATACAGCAACAGCTCATCAGCTTAATCCAAGACTTTGGAAACCCATCCTCCATGAAATATTTGTGTTATTGATGGCAGTTGCCAAGACAACCACCTGCCGTAGATACTAATTATTTTCAGTTGAGTCTGGCAAAGCCAGACAGCCGATAATTTCAACAAGTCTTTTGGGTTACAAACGAGTTTTGGGGTTATAAATTAACTTGCATAAAAACACATATTACCAGTACATGTACTTTCAATGACGTGTAAAACCCATTTGATAAACAAACATATTTTTTATGTAATACAAATCATTCTTTTGAAAGATTTTTGATGTGAAATTTATTAGTATAACATACCGGCACAACATTTATAGATTTATATTCTATGGACTTATAAAATACATAGAACATCAACCACAAAACAGGAATTATACAGTAGTGTTGTTGTGTGCTTTTCGATACCTGTACCTGGTACATTACTGTATGACACATACACATTGTACATGAACATGTACCAGTTCCTACACATACATGTACTATTCCGGTTTATAAGCGGAACAACTGTGGGGTATAGCATGCATGTATTTTTAAGTATGACCAAACACAAGATGCTAATAATACATGTTTCTGTGGGCTTTTGATATCCATCACATGCAGATTTGCACAGCTGGAATTATGTACCAGCATGTGTGTGTACATACATTTTTGTATACTGATCCAATGATTCCACAATACATACATGTACATGGCTTTCAATAAACTTTAATGTGCACTTTTCAAAAGGTTAAATGAAAACATTCTCCCCACCAGTCTTCCATAAGAAAACACACTTGTAAATAAAGAGCAACACCAGTACATGTACAGTACATAAAAGGCTTATATTGCAATGATTCATTTTAGATAAATCAAGTACCAGTAGGATACTTAATTACACTCAAAAACAAAATGCAAACAAACATCCATGGAATCCAAATGAACCAGGTTTTTATTACCAGATTATCTTGTGTTTAGATGTTTTCAAGGATATAGTTTACACTACATCATGTGGACCCTGGCTGGTTCACACTTCAAAGAAGTGAAAATATGTGAAACAAATTCATTTTCACAACAAATTTGATGCGAAATCCATCAAAGTTGAAAATATATCTTCATCACAGAATCAAGAAATTTGCCACGAGGTCACGCATTTTCATTGGCATTGTAAACTGCATTGTATGTGATGCCATTTTTTAAAACATCAGTTGCTGCAATCGATTTTTTTTATTTACTTTCACATCTTGTCATCTTTGTAATTTACATCTGCTACATACTGTATGTATTGGAAGTCATACAAGCAGCATTAAATTATTTATTAAATATACTAGAAGTCATACAAGCAGCACAACATTATTTATTAAATGAGACACAGACCAAGTGAGTCACTATTACTACATTTTCTAAAATGCTTTCAAGTTCAACTTGAAAACGCATCCATTGTGTGGACATCCTTTACACTGCTACATGTAATTAGATTTCTTCCAAAAATCAATTAAGCAGATGATTTACCGTACAAGTTCAATATTCAACTTTGGCTCGTCAAATGATGTATGTTGTGGCTCACAGAAATGTGTGGGGACCCAGTACATGTAATGCACTTGGGGCAATTGGGACCACTTAACAAAATTTTAAATCGCAAAACATGTCAAGCAATTCTTGGAACTCTGGTGGTTTCCCTCTTCTGAAAATTGTGTTAGCATACAATCATTCAAACTGCATAATTACAGAGGGCTCCGGGCTGGAAAAATAGAGCAACATATTCACCAACTATTCAATATTTTTGTCAAGAAAAAATGTGTATTATAATATGCAAACATACATTTATGACACCGACATCTCAACAAGGTTTATTTTGTCTGAACAGTCTTTGTGAGTCCTGGTAATTTCATCATCTAGCTTTTACACAGTGAGATCACCAGTTACAGTACATCAAATTATCCAACACTAACCATAAACCAAAACGTACACTGACGACAGGACAAAACAGGAATACTGAATTAAAAATGCAAGAGAACTTAAGTGCAGCCTTGAATGGCAATACACGGACCGCGATAAAAATAGAATCTCAATCGTAAATGAGGGAAGCCACTGGCTCTAGCTGCTTGTATCTTTACAGTCTACCGGTAGATTAATTATAACCTACATGTATGTATGTACAATGTCAAGTTAAAAAAGATGCTATAGATACCAGTATAAACTATAAAGTCCTTGTGCTGAAATCTATTGTCTCCCTGCAAGAACTGCACACGTTGGCTTTGAGAGGAGGGGTAACACCCTCCCCCCCCCCCCCCCCCACAACAAAATATATTTAATAAAAAAAAAATTAAAAAAATCTGTTTCGATCAGTTGGTTCACAAACAAATCCAACCCATTTGATTGAGCGAACCAGTAGCCAGATCACTGATTGCAATCCGGATCTGTGTAAAACAAACAGGCACATAATTTGTATATTTTATGTCTGATCATGACTAGTTGTTTTTTCCCAACTGCGTTCAATTTTGAATGACTCAGTCTTAGTAGGCCTAAACTACCTGTGAGCCTACACATGCTTGCCTGGATACAGACCGTAATTTACCCCACGACGCACAGGGAAGTGTATCTCATGCAAATTCTTCACACAAAATTCAAAGTCCAATTCAAGTTTTGGACTTTGCATAACTACATACGTGCATTGTGTTATGTGAGCTAATGAAGGCACACCATATTTGTATTATGCAAAGCAACAATTAATTAAACCAACTGTATCAGTGATTTAGCTGCAAAATGCAGTATGCATACTGCATAGTGTCTTTGTGTCATGAACTTCACAGAAAACAACATTAACAATAAAGAGCAACCTGGGCATGATGCTCCCTGCTGCCTGTATTGTTTATGAAGCAGTACAGTACATGTACTTAGGTTTGCACAATACATACATTGTACATAGTATACAGAGCTTGAACAATGCCATTGACAAGATTTTGCCATTTCAACTTCTTCAGTGGAGATAAAATTCTTTGCGACCATCAACTGAAGTGAGCCATACGTCATGTACATGCCATATTGGCTGGTGACAAAATAAAGTTTGTACACTGCCAACTTGTTTTTAACGAAGACTACTGTAAAAAGATATAAATACAGGTAGGAAATTCCAAGGCAAAAATAACATTCAGCTTCTCATAACAGGAAGACACTTTAGATAGGTATACATTGTAGGTGTTTTACATAAACAGGTTGTAAGACCTTGCCCATAAACACCCTGTGGAAACAATAGAGACAAAAGGACTGAATAAGTCTCAATGAGGCAATTATATGGGTTAAGATGTCCCCACAAGGAAGTTTGTGTACAAAGTCTTTGGGATACAGTACATGCTTTTGGTACAGAAACAAAGGGAAGAACAATACTACATGTACATATCTCCACAGGGATGCAATACTTAGAATGTCTGTATAAAAATCTAACTAACACATGGCCCTGAACCAGTCATGTTTTAAAAAACAGATGGGACTACACATGACATGAATTGTCTTCATTATTCACAAAAGGTCTTTTCACATGATCATCTCGTCTACGTTTATTGTACCAGCGATGAAATCAACACAGATAATTGGGGGCAGGTCAAACATTGAGATTATCAATTTTTGTGTTGCTTTTTCTTGCTTTTCTCAGCATCCATGATTGTAAAACTTCAGACAGGGCAGTTAAACGATATACTATAAAATACAATCCCCCAAATTCACCCATTTTCGATAATTCAAGCAATTACCAATGGTGTATCCTACCTTTAAGTAAACCTTAAGTAAATGTACATCAATCTTATTCTTTGATGCATGCTTGTAATATATAAGAATTTGTGGCCATTTTGAGGGTGAAATCCAATGTTTTGGGGGTAAAGTGACCAGATTGTTGTTTTAATTTAATGGACAGACGACCCTTGCAATGTCCCTTGGACGTTACTATCCCCAGATCATGTCCAATTGTTAAAGACATAATAAATAGCATCGCACTCACAGTTACTTGGACTGAACTTTTATTGTTAAAGGAACTTTACTACACAACCACCAAAGTCGATACAACTTGTCAAGTCAACAAAGTTTTCTTTATACGCACGTCGCACTTCATGTGGAGTGTCGTGGCCGAACAGTTAAGAGCTTGGTTTTCTGTTCCGCAGAGCGTGAGTTCGAGTCTCGGTGTGGACACGTGTGTCCTTAAGCAAGGCAATTAAACCACTATTGCTTCGTCCTTCGGATGGGACGTAAAGCCGTAGGTCCCGTGTGTTGTATAATGCACGTAAAAGAACCCAGAAAACACTTATCGCTAAGAGAAGGGGTTCGCCCCGGTGTTTCTGGAGGATCACGTCAGCTACCTTCTCGTGGTGATCCCGCGGCGTCATGGAACTATAGTTCTGTTGCCGTGTACCAAGTGATGATGATGACAGCGCCCCCATGAGGTCGTTGCGTAATCACGGTAATATATCGTCTGTACTTGGTTTGACCTCAATAATGGCCGCTCGGCCCGGTTGCTAGTGCGATTAGCGCGTACGCGTAGCACACTTGACGTCAATGTAACCCCTTTATTCACATACGTGTGACGTATGCATGACAAATGCATAGAATCAAAATATTAAATACACTTTTTAACATAGGTCAACAATTTTTCAACTGAAAAAAAAATTGATTTATGAAATGTTCCTGTCCATCAAATTGCCACTGTTTGGCAGTTCCGAATGAGTACATTATTAATTATGATTAAAACAAACCTAGATGCCTACAGACAGTAAACACACAACAATAACATTCGTACCATCAACACTAACCATGTAATTTAGCAAGACCAAACCGTCGACAATTTCAGGTCCATGTTCGGCCCAGACTGCGACAACGAAGAAAATAGCTCCTATTGTGTCGCCTCATGAGGTAAAGGTGAGGCATATGTTTACCTCACTCGGCTCACCTGATATTTATGTTCCAAACAATATGTTATTGTTCCCTTCCGCTGTAGACGTGCATGGTGTTATATTTGGGCAATTTTTATAAACATTGCAGACACAGCGCTAGCGCTATATCGCTAGAGGCAATGCACAGGGTACCAGCATTTTAGGAAACCAGTTTAAAGGTAGGTTTTTTTGAGGGCGCTATACAATGTTGACGGCTGGCGCGCCACTGGGCGCAACAGGCTTATGAGGGCGCGCGCGCTTTTTTCTGCACCGTTTTTTTCTCTGGTTTTCGGACTTTATTATTTTGTTCCTGACAACCACATGAAATTTAAGAAAATGTTTCTGGCTAAAAACCTTCTGTTTAGAGAGAGAGTGAAGACTAAAAAAAAAAAACAACAACTGAAATCGAACAAATATTTAAAAAATGTACATTATAGTGGAAGATCATTTTGTTTGCTGAATTAAGTGAAACAAATCGATTCGTTCAATTTGATTAATAAATATAAAGACAAATACTCGATCTTTACTATCCTGTAATTGTTTTCTCTGTTATTTTGGCAGGGGCAGGGCGGGGAAAGGGGGGTAGGTTGGCGCCACCAACGCTGGGATTGATCTCATTTCTTTTGTGGACAGAATCGCAAGCGAGACCTCATCGCTGGCAAACAAACCCAACGTGTAATGAACGTTTTTAAAACGTTATGGAAATATTTATGGAACGTTTGGAAATAACGTTATGGGGACGTAAATGTGTGGAGTGTGGAGTAACGTTGCGAAATAACATTCGTACAACATTTAGGGGACGCGTTGGCATGGTAACAAAATCTACTAATTGGTAAATAAGGACTTTTTGGCCGAGTTGTATTTAAAAGGAAGATAACAAAAATGTTGTACTTTAAATTCGTCATGTCCCTCACTATGTCTGCCAACAGGTAGCGTAATAAGAATAGATTTTAAGCCAAGTAACTGAGGATTTATGTTAGTGCACCATTGTTTTTCTTTTGTTAGATGTTCATAATGCCATTCTACTGCTGCAAAGATTAAATGACATCGAAGAACGATATTTCCAATGAGAAAATGTAAAAAACAAATTGTGTGAAATCCAAATAAGAACAAGCACGCGGACATAAAAATTAAAACGGGCCGTGTAAACTGTGCAATCGCGCTAATTATCTTCGATCAGTATATTTTGTCTCGTGATTTTTCTATCGGGGCCGGGGAGGGGGTGGGGGGGGGGGGGGGGGGTGTTCGAAGTCGTCATGCCAGCCTATCGTCTTAATTCAACTTGATATAATATTAACATGGACTAAACAACTGAAGTCCAGAAACCACTTCCCGTCTCCCTAATTGAGAGCCCACCTCTGCATTGTAAAAAGCAAGATCAGTGTAAAAACCACTATATAGACAGGCCAATTTGTTGGAATGGTTAATGAGCAATCCCTGTCCCGATCATTTACTGTTTTGTCCCTGTGCGCATTATTTTACTAATGAAAAACATAATTATTATTTTTATTCACAAAAATAGCTTCAGACATTACACATAAGAAGAAACATTTTAAGTAAAAAACGTTATTTGAATTATGTACGCCTTACTCGCAAGATAAGGGTAAAGTCGCGCGTGGATTCAAACCGGGGACCGTTCGATCTATAATAATAATAATAATATAAAGCATTTATAATGCGCCATCTATCTAGAGAAAACCTATTCCGAGGCGCAACATAAAACACAAACATGACAAAGGAAAAATAATGAACCAAAATAAAATGCAACAATAAATAAAACATAAAGGCAATTCAAGATCAAAGAGGATATCACAGTACCAACACACACTGCCCAGCTGCACATGGCAAACAAGCAAAGAGAGGAGAAGACCAGAATTAGCAGTTACAACAACTTAACAGCAATAACTGATTCCTGCCCGACCAAAATGAGAAAAAAAAATGGCCGAACATACATGTATTAAGGTATGTGTCAGCAATGCGATACCAGAAATCACATTAAAGACATCAAGTAAAAGCTCAAAATGAGTACATAAATCACAATAAAATGTTTTGCAAAAACAATCAAATATTATAAGCAGTTTCAAATAAATGAGTTTTTAACAACTTTTTGAAAACATTGATGGAACTACAACTGCGAAGTTCGAATGGCAAGGCATTCCAAAGCTTGGAAGCAGCTGCATAAAATCCACGATCACCATACGACGAAACAGTTCTAGGGACAGTCAGAAGAATTTTGTCAGCAGATCTCAAAGTGCGTTTTGGAATATATGGAGAAAGAAGTTCATTAATATACACTGGTGCCATAGCATTAAGTGATTTCCAAGTGAGCAAAAGTAGCTTAAATTGAATTCTTTGACGAATTGGTAACCAGTGTAGTTGTTTCAAAATTGGCGAAATATGATCAAATTTACGAGTGCGGGTTATGGCCCAGTCACAATGTCGACGATCTGTCGGGGATTAGTTTGGCCGGGGGTCGTCGTAGAAAATAAAGAATCCTTGAACAATCCTAGCAATAATCCTAATAAAAGTGGAGCAGTCACATTGTCTGAGATTTTTTCAAGGATTTTGACCCGGTTTTGTCGAAAAATCGTGGGATTAGCCTCCGATCGCCTCCGATTGCATCGGAGACGATATCTGCAGCAAGAGCGTCTCAAACTTTTAGCGATCCGATCGGAGGCGCCCTTATATACACGGCGATTTACTACGATTCCACCGTACGATTCGTCGGAGACGATCACAGAAAGCGTACGAATCGTCGCAGGGCGCCTCCGATTCAGTCGGAGGGCGCCGGAGACCACTCGCAGACATTGAATCTCAACCTGAATTTCCAATCCCACACAGAATCTTGCGACTAGTCTCAGATTATTCGGAGGACGCCTCCGATTAATCGGAGGGCATCGTAGGTCATCGGAGATTGTGTCTGGGATGCCCAAAATGGGTGAAAAATCTTGCGAGCAATCTTAAAATTGTAAGTTCAAAGTTGGGGACCGCGACGGGTGTGGCGATGCCTAAAAAATCTGCGACAAGCCGCAGGCGTCCGGAGAGCGCCTCCGACGGGTGCAAAATCGTGAGATCTGTCTCAAGATTTTGTTCAAATTTCCCGGTTTTACCCATCGCCGACGCATCGCAACTGATTTGTGACTGGCCCATTAACATGCGTGCTGCAGCATTTTGAGCACGTTGGAGCTTTGCCAGTAGTTGTTCATTTATACCATATAATAGAGAATTTCCATTGTCCAATCTCGATATTACCAAATATTATTGTCTTCAAAAGTATCAACAAAATGACTCCTTTGTACATGACAAATATTTTCAAACCACTTACAGTAATTCGCGAAACAAGGCAATCAACCCACACGGCACTGAAAGTTCCTTTCGCCAAAAAAGAATGCTACGCCACAAGTTTCGCTGTGAGTGGTGCAAATATTTGGAATAATCTGCCCGAACAATTGCGAACATTGGACTCATTAAGCACATTTAAATCAGAGCTCCGACATGCCATCTGAGTGTTAGATATTATGCCAATTGCGCTGATCTACGGAGTTAGAACTTGGTTGCCACTATAATGTGGAGCCGGATAGGAATTTCCCCTTCTTATTTTTCACCTAAAAGGTTTTTTATTTGGCGGGTTTTCGCCTATCTCGTAAATCAGAATTAGTATTAATGTTTAGAATTCCTGTAATATCCTTGTATTTATAATATGTACTGTTATTTTATTATTTTGATGATGTATGCAGGGCCCCAATGAAAACCAGTTTTAAACTGTTTGGGCACACCCTGGGTAAAGAAATGGAATAAATAAAATAAAGCATGGACTAAAGTAGCTGCTGTATCGTCATCCAAAACTTTACGAATTTGATTAATGTTCCTGATTTGGAAATATGTAGCTTTGCAGACACGTTTGATGTGATCCTCCATAGATAGCGTGTTGTCAAAAATAATTCCCAAATTATAGGCCTATATCATCCCACTATAATGGCTAGACTACCGTGACGATCAATGATAACCTTGCCTTGCATGCTCAGTGGTTAAAATAGTAATCCACAATATTTTTTTGCAAAGAAAAAGTTAAATGTTAACGATAGCTGGATTCGAACCACAGACCTTTCGATCCATAGCTCAACTTGCCAACTAGGCTATTGCCAAGTTTGTTGAGTTGAGAACAGCCGTTCTGCCTTTGTTCTTTTCATAAAAATACATTTGTGCACTACCAATTTTCGGGAGGTGAGTTTCTTTTGGTGTGAATATAATATTAAAAAAATGTAATTGGCTATAAACCCACCAAAAATTGAAAAGAAATGGAAAGATACAGGCCAAGACAGTAATCTGATTGTTGTTTGAGAAACCCGGGCCCAGTGATGTCGGTTTGCATGAAACTCGGCCCTGAACGTTATAGATTTTTACACTGGTTTCAATAGGGCTTGAATTTAGGCTAGTCCACCCACATGTAGGTTTAAATGTCTGTGAGTGCAACCTATACGGTTATTTCTTTAATCGCGAGGCCATAATTTGACACAGCGCCCTCTATCCCAAATGCCGTTCTACCGTTGGGCATCCCGCCCCCTGCGTGAAGCCGTACAGGCCCCTGCATGACGTCAACCCACGGAATATCTTCACTATATATGGAAATGGAATTGGAGGTAGCCCTGTCGCTGGGCTGATACTGCAGTCTGGAACAGCTAGTGTGGCCCTCTAACTGGGCATCCCATATATGGCCCATGATAATAGGGATTAAGGGCTTTTCAATGTCTCGCACTTCCTCCCCTCCTTCTCCGTATCAACAATTCAAGATACAACAGGGGCAATTCCCTGCATCCCGTTACCACCATGTTGACTTATAAGTTACTTGGAAGTTACTCCGCGCCGTCAACGCATTCGTGGCAAATACTCGTCCCTGGAGTTTAAACATGGCTGTGTATCGAATTACTCTTAAGATCTTAAGCTGCTTAATCGCTGTAAAGTCTTATTCATACATAACTTTTCCCTCAGAATTAAGGACCATCCTTTCTATAGATCTACAAAGTTAAAAAACAAAATAACGTTATTTCATTTTTGGAAAATTTACCTCTAAATAGCAGTTCAAATTACAATCCTCCGTTTAAATATATAATCTATTATAATGGGTACAGGTGTCAGAACAGATAACATTTATGGCATTGTACAGCAAAGTGTTCCCATCCCAAGCATCCTAATAAAATCTCAAGTGAAGGTATACAATTATAGTAAGGTGTAGCGATCGATGCTCTAACAAAACATCTGGACATGGGATAACACACCTTAAGTCACTCGCTTAAAATAGCCTGTCTAAAAATAGCCGCGACTATTATGAGTAGTCGGGAAAACCCTCTCGAGAGGTTGGAGCCGTTTATTACGGAGGCCCGTTATGGCCAGGTATCTCTTTCTCTTCCACAGAGGCGCGTTTCTCTTTTACAGTGCATGGTGTGTTTTTCTATCGCGAAAGAAAAACACGCCACTGTGATAAAACCGCACATCTGTGAAAGAGAAAGAGATACCTGGCCCTAACGGGCATCCGTAGTTCATAGACCAGGGAGGGGTTCACTTTTTGGAAGAGCTCTTGAACACGATCGACTAGTCTCTACACAACGTGCCAACACATTGAGTACGAAGTTTGAAAGATTGGTTTCAGCAGGGTGATCAAGGCAAGTTGATTGAGGTACCTGCTAATTCTAAATTAATTAGTTGTGAGATTTGATCGCATTTAAGGTGGACGTTTGTGGAGACAGAAGGGAAAATTGCGTCGAAGCTCTAATGTGGATGAAAATATAATGTTACTCACGGTGGAAAAAAATATATAGCTGGATTATATATCTGATACATGACAATCCGTCCGCCCAAAAAATGTATTTAATTAATAAGAACAACTTAAATCAAAACATTGTAATCGGCCCATCAGTCAAGTTATCAAGTAACCTAATTAGGTCAATAATTAATCAACCAATAATTTCTCTCACAGGTTTAAATGGTTACATTTTTCTTACTTTGGGATTTCTTTTATGATTTAGAGGTCTCAAAAAACTTAGTTAGACGGCAATATCTTAATTTAAAAATGTGTTAACATTTGTTTCCCGTATACACACCATGTTCATTATTTTTCTATTTTTTCGACTCCCCTCTACGACGTTCGACAGTCACTGTGGACCCTAGGATCACTCAGACGTCACAAACAGTGCGGCGCTACTGTTTCCCGCACAGTTGCAGTTATCTCAAGCCAAGGAGTTTCACATCTTCCTCTCAGCCTTCGGGGAGGAACAGCCGTCACTGGAAACGCACAAAATAAAAGGTTTACGTCACCCGTTGTCCAGGCAACTGGAACCCCACGTGCCGAGGAAATTTTTGAGTGATTGGGACGAGGTGGCGCACTGCATCATGGGTAGGTGAAGAAGAAGCAAAGATGGCGGACAACGATGATGGCACGGCGGTCGGTTCTCGGCCGAAATCGGCCCTAATGAAACGACATGAACAATTGCAACGCTGGAAAGGCTCGGACCTGGACAAAGAAAGAAGTCAAGTTGACCCAAAGCGAATAAAAGTGAAATTTAACCAAGGATGTGTGTTTCTAGCGGCATGTGGGGGCGGCGATACGGACGAGGTGAAGAAAATGTTGGGGAAAGGAGCCGACATAAATTATGCAAATGTCGACGGCCTAACCGCCCTCCACCAAGTAAGTAAATGCACTTTACCGAAGCACTGCTAATATGTGTGTCCTTGGTATTGTAATGGTAGACAACCCAAAGGGTTTTCCCGAGGCATGCATTAGCGGTCGGATTGGAATTTGCTCTGGTTACTGTATGACAGTTTTGGAAAGATCTTGTTGACCTTTTTGGTTCATTTGCATAATGTTGGTCAATTCAAAATGGCCGCCTGTCGCAGTGTAACATTGATGATGTTTTGTCAGTTGTGCAGTCATGTATGACACTGACATTTGGTATTGCCTGGCTTTAATTTACATGTATTAGTAAATCTTGAACACTTTTGTCAACAAGAATAACTTTTTTTTAATTTTTTTTTAAATGTAGGTTTAACCATTCCTCCAATGTATAACGTTAGTCGTTAGGCTAACGATTCCCAGGCTGGACTCCTCCAAGTCCAATGTCACTGGTAGTTTTTGTGTACAACGGGATGAAGTCTAGGCCAACTTTATGGCAGGAGCATTTGATACCCTAGACAATTGCTCCTGCCATAAAGTTGGCACAGATTTTTAGAATTTTGTTTTTTTCATATTTGTACCTGATGAATGAAGCTGAAATTCTTTGGGCAACAAATTTACAGAAAATAATTTGCAGATCCACACATTTGACGTAAACATCATGTATTAACTTCTAACGTGTGTGCGCGCGCGTGTGTAGACTTGTGCATGCAGTACAGTCTTGCTGAAAAGGCCAGAAAACATTATTGCCCTTCTAAAAAACGGCCGTTATTAACTAAACTTGCTGCGTTATTAGCTTATAGGGGACGCCATATTTTGTCATCACAATATTAATTATGTGCTCCATCTCAATAAAATTGTGACATAATTTATGAATCCAAAAACTTCAGAAAATCTAACACCATGCACCGTGACGACGTACTTAAGTACACGCCCACAACTCCACCTCACGTGTGGAAGCGGCACTCTTGCTATGCATTTCGTGCATGTGCAAGTCTGAGATTTATTTTCTGTAAATACGTCTGTATTACTATTAGATCTGTATAATTCTGGACACAAGGATCAAATAAGCAAAATTTCAGCTATACATTTACAGCATTAGTATACTTCATAATTGGTAAGAAAAGTAAGTCGATGAAGAAACAATGGCTTTACTGTAATTGTAAATCAAGATGCATATTAAAAAAAAAAGCCGTATTGTTCAGTCCCAGCTTGAACCACAGACACATGACAGAATCACACGCCCAGAAAAATGTAGGTGTGTCTTTTTCCACACGCCACACGCCAGTGTTTTTCAAATTAGAAGGACTGCAATGTAGTCATCTGCCCAAATATCTACATGTACATTGCCAACACATGTACAGTGTACAATGTTTGGTACCTACTTAGAGTTGGAGTACATGTACACGTGTATCTTTGGAAATGTTTAACAGTATAGCATTATTTTAGCATTATAGGCATTTTCCGTGGGGGTTTTGTGAAGATGAAGATGAAGATGTTGAAGATGAACCCTAATATATGCCTAAAGATGGGCCATGTATTCAAAGGACACATTACTACTTGACCTGTCTGGTATTTCAAATATGATACAACGTAAGGGATGGCACCAAAAATTCAAACCCTGGGATGAAGCATAAAAGCCTAGTTCATTGACAGACACATTATGAATTATGTGGAGTCCATGAAAAAAAATAAAGCATCGACCACCATGTAAGACTAAGAGTGTTTTCTTTTGTAGGTTTGTACTGTTTAAAATGGGACCAAACTGAAAAAAAATGTTTTAACAATTTGGAATTGCAGGATTTTGCAAGATTCAGATTTATGTGTGGTTGTTCTTTCGTGGTTGTGTTAAAGGTCAAGTACTGATGTCAAATGTTATTTGAGAACAAGTTCCAAAATAGGCTTGAAGTGTAAAATGTGTCTTCGAAAACTTGAGGTCTAATTGCATTCAAACTTGTGTTATGTATGCAATAAGGTCATGTCAAAGGTCATTTGATCTGAACTACAGTACCAGTACATGTACTGTAATGGTAACCCTAAATAACTCCCTAATGGGTACCCAGGACTTGCCTGCTAAATTCAAGTTCAACTGAAATGTCAACTGGTTGGATCTTGTTTGATTCAGCAGGGTTAAGATTTTTTTTTAAATGAGAAATGGTTGAGTATAAACGTACAATGTACATGTACCGGTACATGTACGTAGACCTGTACCGGCACATGTATTATGGGGTACATTCGTATAACATGGGTTCTACACTGGTCCCATAGACTGTACACTTGTTCCACTGCAGCATGTACGTAACGTCTACATGTATACCAGTTTGTATGGGTGCTGCCAAGCCCCATTATGCGGTTGCAATGATATGGAAAGTTGTGTTTTGTGTGAGGGACCATGTGGCCTCTGTGGTAGCCCATTTAAGGACTAGTGCAGTGTTCTCTCAGTCTATAATTCCACTCAATCGGAGCGTATGGTTCCAACAAAAATATTGCATACCAATCAAGTGAAAACGGATATTACAATATGTAAATAACTTGTGCACCGTGCATGCAAAGTACAGTACACATGTACAGTGTACTTATATTTTGCAATTTGTGTCACTGCATACAGGTGTACATACATGTACACGTTCTAAAGGTGTACACACCTGTTCTACAGGTGTACAATGTACAAAATGTTTTATCCTACTAACTTGACTTTTGTGTTAAGTTTGCAGCATTGTTAAAAAAAATCTTGAAGTAAACATTCTGAGATTCTGCAAACTGTCTTTTACTCATTGCGGTACACATATGCATTTATGTGTATGCCAAATGCAAAGCCATTGTCAGTCTTTAACCCTAAACCAAACTTGACATGTTTGCAAAACCCAAGTGCATGATTTGTTGGTATCAGTTAGGGTGGGTACTGCACAACTAACCTGAACTTGCTTTACATGTAATGTACATTATACCAGTACATCATGTTATGCATACCAGAATTAGAGCCCAACAGTCTTAATGTAGAGTATGTGTTGGAATTTGCAAGGATGAGGTTCATAATACCACATTAGGGGTTAAGGATACCAGTATTTCACCTATTTGGTGCATACAAATAGGAAATCTTTATTATATTTCTGGTTTATCGTGCCAATATTCCTATGTCTGTAAGTAAAATAATGGACTTGGGTCAGGAAGCTAAACACTGCTGGGATACAGGCATGCTGAACAATACACCGAGTTACTACCGTTACATGTATGTGGAAGTCCATCAAAATCAAGCAGCTTTTCAGTGGTGGTTCATAGTAACATGTACACCTACAAAAAGCAGAGTGATGGATTTTGATCAAAATGGTCCTCTGCTTAGTAAAGGAATTAGGGTTAGGCCAAAACAAATATATATTGTAACCTGACCAACCTGGATTTTTGGCAGGGCGTGAAATCACACGGCTGATGTTCATATCATTGGTACCTACGCAATTTTCACCTACGCATTATTGACGATAGTAAACTGTAGTAGAGCAGCAAACGAGCAGATGATCAGCTGTTTCGAGCGTGCGTGAAATAAATGTTAGTCCTCATTTTTGTGTTAGATAATAACCGCTGAGCTTCAAAACAGAGGTATAACAAAACAAATGTTGACTGGTGTGATGTGCGAGCGATATGACGTTTTAAACACCCGAGAGACGCATACATTTTGTATGTTTCTATGCAATGAATTTTATATAGTATACCTTTATTTTTTAGGCAAAAACCTAACATTTAAAAAATGCTCTACTAAAAGAGTGATTTCTCATTAACCCCAACTGTCCCAAATCTGCCAAAATTCATCCCCCCAAATCGTTGAATTTTTTTGAACTTGGTCCTAAAGCCTGGCGTGGAAAAATATTGATGGACTATGATGGACTTGGTCTAGGAGGCCTAAAGCAGTGCCAGTGCATTGTACATGTACAGTACATGTAGGATCCACTAGTAGTGTTGTCATATGAATATTTTCTACACAATGTATTGTATGTCCACCAACATCAACACTTGAATGGTGGGTCCATTAGCCCATGTATACAAAGAAAATCCACTAATGGATTTTGGTCTGCTACAAAGGGACGGATCATTAAGTACCAAAAAATCTTACCTGCCCCCAAAAGTGACAATTATGTCAATTTGTTTTCTTTAAGTCCACTAACGCATTTTTTACCAGGGCTGCGTTCCACTTACACGAACTGTTTGCGCGAACGTTTGCCTACGTTTTGAGTTTGCGTTAGTTAAAGTGAAACGATATTTTGAAAACAACGTTTTCAAAATGGTGGCGCCCATTGACAGTGACATCGTTTGGTTGGCTGCTTTTTGTCTAACTCATTATTTTTCTTTAAAAGATTTCTGTTAATGCTCAAAACAATCCACCGTTTTTAAAAAAAAGTATGAAACGTAAATCAAAACCGTGAAAAGAACACTGCCGTCTGCTAACCTCTTCGCCATCTTTAAAATACGTCACTGGCCAACAGCGAACAGCTCGGAATGTCGTTCGCCGTTTTCGCTAACGTTCGCCAACATAATTGGCGCACATTGCGTTCCAATCACGCGAACAACGCTAACGTTGGCCAACGTTGGCAACGTTCGCGTAAGCGGAACGCACCCCTGGCTACGATTTGTGATGCCCAAATATGTACATCTAACCATCTGACCTCATGATTCCATTTGATCTCACCATTATCATTTGAACATTTGTTGTATTTTAGGCTGTCATCGATGAGAAGCTTGAGATGGTAGAATATCTTGTGGAGAATGGAGCAGACATTGAAGCTCAGGACAATGAAGGCTGGACGGCACTCCATGCTGCAGCATCCTGTGGATTTATTGATATTGCACAGTGAGTAGGAGTACCAGTAGTGCATCTCATTCTAAAAAATTGGAATGAACTTTATGTTCCTGGTGTCTTTTCCTTCTGAAGTTACTTAAAATTGTCTCAGCAAAGACAATTTGACTAAGGAAAATATATACCGGTGGTTTTGAACGAGGGATCGTTGGATTTATTGCTCATTCTACTATTGACTAGACTACCGTGACAGGTCGTTGACAATGCTTTCATGTAGTTGACTGAAGATTAACAATGCTGTGACGTTATTGTGTTTTTCTAAAGTTCTTCGTAGTCTGTTTTTCACATTAGGCACTATTTCTAGAAAATAGTGCCTAATTATTTTCTACACGGTCAATTTTTGATCGCGAGGCCATAATTTAACACAGCATCCTCTATCCCAAATGCCTTTCATACTCTGGTTAAGTATGCCAAGAATGTACCGTCAATAAGATTAAAACTGCTGCAAACTGCTTACTGGCTGGAATGACCTGAAATATACAAATCAAATAAGTTAAGAGGGCCCTATATTTTGATCTTAACAAGATCTTCAGAGAAGAAAAAGATCTTGTTAAGATCAAAATATTAGACCCTCTTAAGAATGTACCATGTCAAAGTTGTATGACATTACATTAATAGACAATTTATAAACATTATTTAATTAATATATAATTATTCATCAATTTTATTTTAGATTCAAGTCGATAGGGTGCAGTCAAAGTTTTGCCTGGTTGTTTCAAAAGTGAACAAAATGTGTACATATGTATGTACCGGTACATGATATTTTTCAACCCTCTCCCTTTTATGGTAAGCCATGGTAGTCAGTGAATGACATTGATGTATGCAGACTGACTGTGGGACATTGATCCTGTCTCTATCAGATATTTATCTACGATATCTCTGCCCAGTGCCAAGACATCAAAGACTCTTTGTAATCCCGCTGTTTCATGGAATCCAGCATTTGTTGACCTTTTCCCAGTTGCATGAACTGGAAAAGAGAGTGGAAGGCGACTTGAGTCAAATGTTGAGCTTCCGTACTTCTAGGAACAACCGCCTCATACTGTAAGGCCTAGGAATCACTAGTTGTTGTGTAGTTGGTATCACTGGTCTTTCCGGTTGATTGCGACTTTGGAATTTTTTGCCTGGCATAAATACTTTGTGGTCTGCGGTTGTTTTTAAATTAAGTTGGACCCCGGGCAAATAGATACAAAGTGCAGAGGTCTTCTACCGTAAAAAAACCAGAAATTAATTGCAATGACAGATGAGTGACTGCACTTTGGCATTTTTGTTGCTGTAGTGTGCATGACCTGAACCGTCCTTTAGTTGAAGAAAGTTAAAGAATTTACAGTGTTTACAAAGTTCCGCAATATTTGTGGAGGTTGGAAATTTTAAATTCCTAAAATCCAACTTGCAACTCAAAATTGACAATACAAACCTGGCAACTGGAATCCTGAATTCTGATTGGCCGATCAATGGCAAAAACAGTGTACATTGTGCATGTGCCACACTCCACTGCCAGTATTGTGTATTCTAAATGCATGCTACTGCATGCACAATGAATAGCATTGCATACACCATGCATATGTACAACACAGACATACAATGTACTACACTACATTTTGAATAGACCTTGCCTTTAAACATTTGTGTACATTTGTACCCTGGTACCATACATGTAAATTCTGGTTGGAAACCACTTGACGTTTTGTATAGTGCTGGGATTTAAAACCAATTTTTTTAATATTCGATTTTAATTCCACTATTCGGTTTTAATTTAGAAAATCAAATATTCGAAACCAACCCCCCAAAAGTAGTCTTCCATTTTGTGTGACACAGGCTGAAGAAAAAAACTGCAACATCCTTCAATTTGCTTCATGGTCTCTGATTAAAAAGTTCTGCATTCACTTACTAGGGGTTTCATTAGCCTGCCCAATTGACTTATCAGAGAGTTCCCATCCATTAAATCAAATAATCGGATAACCAGATTTTGAAATGTCTGATTTCTGCCACCACTACAGCCTGTACTTTTGTACCATGTTAACCGGCCAGACAAAAACCTTGTTTGAAATACAAAAATGTAGTCCTACCGGTACCAAGTTCCATTGGTCAAGAGATAAAATACAAGTTGAAGAAACCAAAACAAATGAACGCAATTGGTTCATTTTCTCTGCCCTTTTAACCAGTTCGCGCCGGATGACGTATATAAACGCAAAGTTTTCTCCAGATTCAAAACGGATGACGCATAAAAAAATGCAACTAGCAAGGCCGAAAATGCCTGTCGTCAGCGAGCAAGGCCTGAAATGCGTGGTTGTGCTTCCCGGTACTAACGGTCTAAACATGCTTCTGATCGAGTTTTGTTAAAAATAATCCTGCGCGTTGGCTCGGTGATAAAATAATCCCGGCGCGAACTGGTTAAAAGCTCTGATAAGATCCACTTAGTTGAATCTTCTCTGTGGGTAGCCTCATCAACACCAGATTTCCAACCCTATGGGGGACCTCACACCTTCAATTCCTCAATGTTTTGGTAGTGAGTGCTGTTTGCCATGTAAAATCCAAATGTCTCAGTTTGGGATTGTCTCCTTGGTAGTACAGCGACCCTGAAGCTTACTCTGTTGGGCATGTACTGGTACATGTATTGTTGTTACTGGTATTTTGTGGGTAATGTACAATGTACATGTAGTGCAATATGTAATCTATCCCTGGACAGTTTTGCATGGGTTTTTGTACAATGTAACTGAAACTGTAACCAATTATGAGCATGATTTACATGTATGCATCTTTAAAATGCCTGCATGTATATGTACGGGTATGTCACATTGGGTACCTTGGAGTAGCTCACCCATGCTTAAACGTGGCCATCATGATCTTCATGGTAGATGTATAATACCAGTACATTGTAGCTGCGGCCAGTAGCCATTGAAAGAATGCCCTTTTCGGACCAGTTGAGGCTTACGTTAAGATTAGCTACTTTTTTGTTAATCAAAAACAAGTAACAACGGCCAGCTGGAATAACATAACTGCTCAATAAATCATTTTGTTTTTACTTCCAATAACATTGAAATTTGGTCCCACTTGAGCTTAGCTGTTGGCTGGTCATCATTTTTGTTCATTTCTGCATGCGTGTGATGTACATGTACAGTATTTCTACCACTGTCCCAGAACCATGAGCAGGGTCTGCGGTAACCATGTAACATTGTATAATGTGTCTACCAGTGACCAATTTCCAGATATTTTATTTTTGGTTGCTCTCAAGAGAGACATGCCTTATCTCTGAAGAGACAGTGACACAGTGACCTTGAATATGACCTTTCCATGACCTAATACCCCGTTGGGGTCAATGTCACAGGGTGCGGGTAATATTCTGCCAAACCTTTGGTATTTTAATGTGTAACCGCAGGCATCCTCACCACATGTACAAGTACATGTACCCCCTTATGTACAATGTATGTGTACTGCATAAATCGCTGTAAAGTGTTAAACATATAACCTCCAAATTCTGCATGTTCAGTTTCCAGGCCAAGTTTTCCCAGACCCACCATGCCATAGTGTTTGACATTTTGTTGCCTTGAAACTAATGACAACTGTGGTATGTATACATTGTACAGTGTACACATATGTACATGTACATTCAGTTGAATTTTGTTTCTGTATCCTGTGAATTTCTGAACTGTATACATAGTGAGTGGTGAGTCATTGGGTTGGAGGGAATGTTTTACATACCTCGGATTCCAGTTACCCAACTGCTGGTACTAATGTACATTCCTGTCACAAGGGGGCGCTCTCTGGGTGCATAATTGCTTGTATGTTCGTGTGGGTGGTCATCTGCAATGTAGTGACCTTTAAACTTTTTCTTTATGAACTCTGTATTGCTTGTACAACTAATTGCAACAGTAAATGTATGTTTCACTTCATACCAATGCTGCTGTTTTTATAGTTAAAGCACACTGTAAGGTTAATCAACTGATTAAAATTATGCAATTTTAGGAGTGCATCCAGAATTGTAACAGGGACTACAAATTTGTAAAATTCACAAAATTCCTACTCCACGAATCCTCCAAAACAGTCCCTTGATTTTGCAATATTTCAGTGTATTCCTGAATGCATATAGCCTAGTCGCTATTACAGGAAAGATACTGGTACACATTTGCTATAATCAACACATCCAGACTTATTGGTACATCAACATGTAATGTCATAAATTTTAGTACAAAGAAATACAATGTTATTATGCTACATTGCATTGTGAAGTATCCAGAAAACTTGCTACATGTAACCCAAGAGTTAAGGATGATTATTTTCCGAACATGATAATGACAGAATAGTTTGCCATAACTCAGCTACATGTACAATGTATAACGTGTGTGATTTGTGAAGTATGTTGTTATCAGAATAACATTGCATGAACGACCTGAACAAGGCATTGTCATCAATTGTACAAAAGTACAATACATGTATTGTACCGGTACATCTTCCCAGAAATAAATGTTCATCTTCCCAGAAATAAATGTATACCAGAAATAAATGTATACCAGAAATAAATGTATACCAGAAATAAATGTACCCAGAAGTATGACAAAAGTTAATTACACTGCTGTCAGACTTGTGAAGGTTGGCCACGCATTATGCCTCCTGACACCTTTGTTCATTTTATTTTGTTGACAAATGACTAAATTGATCTTGAAATATGTAACTGTAGCATGGGTCATTCCTGTATTCTGCACTGTTTGTGTACACACTGCATGTACAGTAATGTAGATTCAGCAAAGATGTACATTTAAAATCCCTTTGACAAAACTGCAGGGTTTTGTTTAGGCTTTGAAGTTGTAGTCAGTTAAATTATCACCATATATAATATTGTTACAATTTTAATTTTAAACAGCACAGAGTTTGACCCTGCATACCTGTATGATAATGCTTAGAACGCATTCTTGTCCAGGAAATAATGTGTACTTTGCCCCACCTGCATTTTGTCCTGTTTTATCTCAAGTAAACAAAATAAAAATGATGGATATTGTAATTGTGGGATGTGTGAATATGTCTGGATCAGAGGAAGAGATAGTTGACAATTGAATTATAATTTGTTGGAAGCCATTTATCACCGGGGTGGGGTTAGCACTTACTGAGTTTGGCAACAAAGCCTGGGCCGTGATAAAAACGGTTCAGTTGTACACCTGTCAAATTTGAAATACATTTAAATGAAACCCGTTAGTGATATGACTTGTTTGTATGCAATACTTGTATTGTTGAAAAAATCCAGACATTTTAAATCACTTTGTTAGCTTGTGTCTTGGTAAAAATCAAGGCAATAGATTTCGTTTGAAATTATCAGCCGCAGTGACCTTGTTAAAATTCATCAAGATTTCACACATTTTGCTAGGAGTCCTGTCACACACTGGATTCCATATGCCATGTGCGATGCTCAGGTGTTTAGGTGTTCTAAAGAACTATTGTTGAACTGAGCTGGGATAGGCATTACACAGGTACATACATGAACTCTCCGAACCGACCCGACCCGACCCGACCTGACTCTACATGACCCGACCCGACAAATTCAGGGAAAAATAAATAAAAAATGACGCAACTGACCATACCCAATCTGAACTCAAGAAAACCCAGACATTTGTCTCAAAGATCACTCATTTAACAGAATGAAAATATAAAATGATGAGTTTCTCTTTGTATATTTCAAGTATTTTGTACAAACTACTTATCTTATTGCCTTTTCGCCATGCAAACCTTTAAATCTCATTGTGAGTTTACTTGTGTTATTTTGTTGTCTTGCTTAAGGTTTCTTATAGACAGTGGGGCCAAGGTTCTGGCTGTTAATAACGAAGGGGAAATCCCCCTGGATCTCGCTGAAGAAGAGGAGATGGAAGAATTCCTACAACAAATTATTGATAAGCTGGGTAAGGAGAGGTCATCATAGGGTCATGGGTCATAATGGGATACATAGTGTAAGGTGGGGGATTATTCAAACCTTCAAGAACAATTGGTGTCCATGACATTTCAATTGTTTCCGGTATAAACGAAAGCAGTATTTTGTTTTTAGTGTTGCACAGGTACTGTATAATGAAGAAATTTGTAGAAAATCGATGAATGATATAGGAAAACTAATGGTAGTTTGTCAGGAACTAACATAAACTGTACATACATGAAATTATTTCAGCCATTACTTTGTAATTTTGTTTGGTAGGGTTTGATGTTGAAAATGCCAGAAATGAGGAGGAACAACGCATGCTGACAGATGCTAACCAATGGCTTAACACCAAAAATATCAAAGAGAAACGACATCCAAAATCTGGTGCCTCAGCACTTCACGTTGCCTCTGCCAAAGGTTATATTAAAGTTATGAGGTAAGACTTCTGGGTACCATACGTGTACTTGCACCATATACAGTATTTTTCTGTATTTCAGAGTCAATTGTAAGGTAACAGATGAAATGTTGACAAAGTACCGGTTTCAGTAGTGCTTACCATGTAAAACTGTTGGTCTACCGGTAGGTTTTAAATTATTGTGCTGTTTCCCAAAGTGTAACTATTTTAAACACAGAAATAGGTTTTCATTTCGCTTAGCCTCGGATATTTCATACATGTACACTGTATGTGAAGCAATTTCATAAGAACCTAGAGATAATATGTACTCTTCTCTAAAATCTTTAACGTTTCTGTCAAATTGTAAGCTGTAATCTAATTCGTCAAACTTAGTTTTTCGTCAAACTTATTCAACTTGAGACTTATTCTGCTTAATTTATTTTCCAATAATGCTGTTTTTGTACCATCTATCCATTTTCTTCCTGCAGTATTCTTATACAAGCCGGTGCCAATGTAGATGATATAGACAATGATGGATGGACACCACTCCATGCCTCATCTCACTGGGGTCAGAAGGAGGCAGTGGAGTTGCTAGTAGAAAACATGTGTGAAATGAACCACCAAAACAAACTCGTAGGTCTCCCATTTTAGCAGTTTGCGATTTGTTTAGTATAATGAATAAAGTAATGCACATCTTCTCTTCAATTGTTTTACTATTTATATTTGTTTCTATTCATTATTGTTCTTCCCTCAGGCCCAGACAGCCTTTGATTTGGCTGATGATGAAATGTTAAAGTGGTTAGAGGAGTTGAAAAAGAAACAAGCTTCTGTGAGTAATGACCACCTGTTTCTCTTTGTCTTAGTATGGTTTTTATGAAGACATTAAAAAATGTTGAGGGTTCAGCCGCATCCATAGCACTTGACTACGGCTATGATTTACACACCAGTCTATAGGCATTGGCTGTAGCCGCAGCTATAGTACTTGACTACGGCTATAATTTACACACCAGTCTATAGGCATTGGCTGTAGCCGCATCCATAGTACTTGACTACGGCTATGATTTACACACCAGTCTATAGGCATTGGCTGTAGCCGCATCCATAGTACTTGACTACGGCTATGATTTACACACCAGTCTATAGGCATTGGCTGTAGCCGCAGCTATAGTACTTGACTACGGCTATAATTTACACACCAATCTATAGGCATTGGCTGTAGCCGTAGCCAAGTACATATAATTGGGATGTACCTTTGCAGTGTAAACATCACCAAGGTAATTTTAATATGCCTCCAGATATCTAAACCAGAATGGTGCACATTGCGAGTTATTAGGCACTTCTGTTTGGTAATCCTTAATCTAAAAAACTTGGAGAGGGATCATTCTATAAATGTGGCGTCTACTTTGTATATTGATCATGTACATGGATCTATAACATTTTCCGATCATACAGCAGACTTAAATCTAGTTCCCTAAAGCAAATGAGGATGTTAAATCTGGTATGATGATGTTTGTTACCAAACTAGGAATTTCACTTTAGTATGATAGTCCTTTGAATTTTATTTAACAAAAAAAGGAAATAAATGTTGGAATTGGCCTTTTTTTATGATAAAGTTGAAGAAAGAAGAGAAGCCAACTGCACCAAGGATCGAAGCCAAGAACCCTCCACCTTTTAAAAGAAGGTATGCTTCTCCATTCATGCACCTGTTTTATCTCCCTCTTTTCTGTTTTCACGAGTTTCCCTTTTTTGTATTCAGAATCCTATCCAGTTCTTGTGTGGTTTATCATGCATAAAGTTGTGCAGAAAGCAGCATCAAAATTGCTATTGTCAAACTAATACAAAAGCTTATTACCTTGAAAGTTCACGGTTTGAGTACATTTTAGTTTAGACGACTTTTTGTTGTAGTTTGTTTGCTTGATTGTTTCATAAAGCGATTTTTTTGGTTGTGCATTTTTGGTTTTTTTGGGTTCACCGTTTAGGTGTGTTGCAGCATGCCAAGGCCATTTAAAGTATAACAAAAAAGATAATTGGTTTCTGAATTTTGTATGAAAACACAAATTGAAAGAAACACTTTGGGTCAGATTCTGTTTTTTGTTTCCTTGTTTTCTTTGTTGTTTTTAAATGTTTTGTAGGTTATAATACTTGGTACAAAACATCTGAATTTTCCTATAAGTACTCCAGTATGCTTTTGACTGTTCACAAAAAGATGAATGCTCACAAAGACATGCCTAAACATTTTGACGATAACATTTTGTTTTGATCGTTCATTCTAAAATTCCTTTTAAAAAGTAACTCTGATAATTTAATACAAAAAGGCACAGGCGGTCATATTCATTACAATGTAGTGTACAAAATGTATGCACATTTTTTCTACCATTTGCTGCACTGTTTGACTACATACAAAGTTGATGAAACAAACATGGCCGACTTCTTTCTTTTTATTGCATGTTGGGAGCTGTTGTTGTTTTCTGTTCATATTCATTCATTTATGTCTTAGTCTTTACATGTAGCTATACCACTACATAAGTTACATTGGTCATATTGTTTCTTTCTCTATTTTTTCTGTATTGTTTAGATATTTTTTTTTCATCATTGATTACTGTTGTTTCATCAATCATTGTTCTTCCAAAAATAAGACACTTTGACTATGTAGATTTAGATTTTCCACCATTTAAGAGATACAAAAAAAACACCATGTAGTTTGGAGAGAAAATGGCCAAAATGTTCTGACATGAATTTTGGTTGTGCACAACGTAAAATTAAATCACACATTAGATGAAGTAGACATAACTTGCATGCTAGTCTAATCCCATTCAACAGTTCACTTGACCAGCTTCACATTATTATCAACTGGTCAACTTTAACTTTTCATATTTTGTTTAGTTGTTGACAATGATGAATAAATCCTCTATTCTTCATGAAAACTCTAGCACTAAACATTCTAAGTAACACCTTTTACTCCATTTTTCTCCCATCAATGCTTTCTCTTTATTTGGCTCTCAACTTTGGTGGTTAGATCAACAAGTAGTCTCAAAAACCGTCCCGAGCTGAATTGGTATCTATACATTACTTGTTACCTGTTGAGCTTTTTTTTGGTCTTTACAAAAATGGGGAAAATATGAAGCCCACATTATGGCAGCTCTGTTTCTTTCCTGTGTAAATATTAACCCTTGCTTCTGGGTCTAACCACGCTTAGTTTGGGTCAAGGTCCAAAGACACAGCGCTCGCGGCTGGGATTTGCAGGATAACTCACAACTTTTCAAATCTAAAGCTGTGTTTTTGCTTTAGGCTATTGCAATATTCAAAAAAACCAAACGTTTAAATTTCTGAAAAGCTTCTTAGCCATACAGCAGCTTGTGTTGTTTAGCTTTATGATAAGCCAAGTCTGATTCGCTTGGCTGAAGCTGGCCATTACACATGTGCTTACGATAGGCACATGTATAATGGCTAAGGCTGTCCATTACACATGTGCCTGTGATAAGCAAAAAGAACATTTTTGTGTGTTGTTTCTAAATGGTGTTGTCCTTTTATAAATCATTCTGTTTGAGCGCTGCACAAAACAAACAGGTGACAAACACATTATAGAGTGCAATTAAGGTCCAAATTCAAAAAGTAAAAAGACTGCTAGACTGTTGTTTGAACTTGTATCATACCATGGGTGAGAAAGTCACAGCGCTTCAGCTAAAGAACACAAGCTGCTTAGCAGAGAGGGGCCTTTTGAAGCTTGAAATACTTGCAACTATATGTACCACTTAAATTCACTTAATGTCACTCCATTCACCCAAACATAAGTCTGTTTGTGTGGCCATCTTACTTTTGTGATGGGTCTCACTCTTATGACTTGCATTGCCTACATGTAACTTTAGAAGGTGAATGTGTACAATGTGTAAAGATAAACCCCTGTGTTAGTCTCCTAACCCCCCCCCCCCCCCCCTCTCCTCGCTTGGATTGGTCCCGCCTTTCCCCTCTTGGACAGAACAGTTTGAATTAGTATTGTTAATGTTAATGCACTGGATGACATTCTTGTAGCAATACGTTGTTGGAGGAGTCTTAATACTCTAGTGAGTAGTTTGAAGTTTAAGTTTGCCTCTTTAAAGGTAGTATACACCATTGGTCATTGCTTGAATTATCATGAATGAGTATATTTGGGGGGGGTTGTATTTATAGTAAATATCGTTTAACTGAGCTGTCCGAAGTTTTAGAATCATGGATGCCTAGAAAAGCACGAAAAACATTTTTTTTTCAACCGGCATCGAGCAGTTATTCTTATGTTATCTTTGTTTTTTCGCGCTCGCCGTCCGGCGATTCATTATAAAATTATATTTTTCGGAAGAATTACAGGATATCTAGCGCAATCATTTTGCTGGATGCCCAGAATCAACATTTACTTTCAGATGAGTAAGATATTTCTTAATAATTCGGTAGTAAATATTTTGGATATCTGCAAATGGTGTATACTACCTTTAAGACGACCTACATGTACAAAGAATTGAGAAAGTGTGCATGGAGAAGCCTGAAAAGCACTTTTAAATGCAATCTCGTGTTGCACACACAAACGCACACACTGCTTCCTAACCCAATGGAATGACCCATATACTGTAGCTCTTTTTGAGTAACTGATCAACAATTTCTAAACCTTGTAATGAATGCACATATAAAGACATGTGAGACACCGAAAAGATTCTTCCTGAATAGTCATATATAATTCTGCTGATTTCTATCATTCTGGTCATTTTTATCATCTACATTGTAAGTCAGTAGATTGGTCTTTGCAAATTTTTTTAAGTCTGCAGATTGATCATTTTATGAGTTAAACAGGACAGCATGGTTTCCTGAACTTTGATACATTACTGCAGCTATCGGTACATGTATGAGAATGTACACTTACAATTTATATGCCACTGAGTTCAGTGCACCAGTAATGCAGGGATAAGCCTAGTTAACACCATGGATAATAATGGTTAGTTTTTCCTGTCATAAACCTTTCCTTGTCAAATGCTGAATTTCAAAAAAAATTGGACATTTGCTTAATACCAAAATGCTGCAACCCAGTAGTGTTTTTCAATAATCAAATTGAAATATTTCGATCACCTGTAATGAAATTAACCCCAGCCATTGTTTTCAGTGTTTTGTGAAAAGACACAAGGAAGCACTGGTGTTGTTTGTTTTTCCCAAACATTTTCCCTTGTGATTTGAAATTCATTCGGCTGATGTTTTTTCACGTACATGTCATGTAGTTCACTATGAACGTTCAGAGTTGTTAGAAGCTTTTTTTCTTTTTTTGCATTTTGCCTTCCATACGCTTTGCCTCTAGGGTTAGCCATGATAACTTCCATAACGGGAAACAACCACCCCTGTTTTAAAATGGCATACCTTGTTTTTTATGGCTGGATACGTCATGGGGATAATTGGACTCAATTCTAAGGAGACAAGGAACTCAATAACTCTGTTTCCTCAACAACATGGAACATTTCTATTTGATAAACCTTAATGTAAATGTAATAAAGGATTCCTTCGTTAATATTTTGAGTCTAAAACATAATTTCTGTCTCTCACTCTCTTCAAAGCACCGTCTAAAAATCAACCTTGGAAACCACATTATTTATTCTAATTAACCCTCATAAATATTCATAACTAATCCATTTCCTATGCATGAACAACTCAATTCTGTTTCACTCATTAATGTTCCTTTCGGCTTATTTGTAACCTAAGATTTTCGTTCATTTGAAAATTGCAAAACCTTGTGGCTTTTGTGTGATTTTTATTTGAGGCATACTTGTTATTAGTGTAAAGTGAATGTATTTATCAAAGTGTATATTTGTCTAATAAACATTATTTAAGGAGAAGCATAGTTTATGCTTCGGAAAATAAAAGGAATTAGGAATTTTAGAAATGAAAAAATATATCATAATATTAAAGTTTACACTTGACACTGAAATAAATTACAACCCAAACAGTTGATACTATGGGTTTACAAATTCTCACCCCATGTCTCCTTAAATAATAGAAATCTTGATTTAAAGGATATACTTTGTATACAATTGTCCGTATATCAGTTTTGTTGATAGTCGTGATTTTTTTTTAAGTAAGGAAATCTTCCATGTTGTGTAGAAGAGACAGTATGGCATGAACTTGCTAAAGAATAAGCATGAAAAGTAGTAGATTGAAAGAAATTGGGAAGGAAATGGTGAAAAATGGGTCAACAAAAGGTGAAAGAACCAATGCATGGCTAACCTTTTGGGCTCTTTTTTTGCATAAATTTGTTGGCTTCTTTTATTCCCCTTCTTTTTGTTTGTGTGTCCCGTATCGTGCATTGTTTGTTCTCTTTTCTATGTCACTATCTTTCCCCCCACACACCCTCATGATTCCCCCACTCCCTCTGCCCTCCCTTGTTTCCCCCCTTGTGTTTCCCCTTCCTTTGGCGCTGACTCGCAGGTCTTCCGTTACACGCATTAGTGTTCCTGACCGAAACATGTTGCTGCATCAAGACATGGCTAAAGAACGAAGAGAGCTGGAGTTGAAGATTCACGGCAAGGACAGTGAAAAGGAAAAGGTAATAAAATCATCTGTAGATTTCTCCTTGATCTTGCAGTTTTTTATTTAATAATACAACACGATTTCTCTTTGATCCTGCAGTTTCTTATTTAATAATGCCATTCAATACCACTTTAAATACCTGCGTTTCTGGTCCCAGATACTAGGACGTCCTGGTTTAACATTTGTTTGTGTTGTAAAGTTTTTTATTTTTTTTATTACACTCCTCGAGCTTTAATTATTGCCTGCAACATTTTTGTTAATCACTAAAAATCTGTACATTGTCAGTTTTTTCCCTCTATATTTGTCTTGCTTTTGCTGTTCTGAACACACAGAGATTCAATTTTCCTATTTATAATTATTTAGAGTGAATATCAGCACAATTCCCTGCTCAGTGTTGTATTTGCTTCTAAAATTGTCTTTCCCTTCTGCTTATATTCCTCAAATCATATTCACCCAGCCTACTTCACTCACCTCTTTAGCTTCAAGAAAATAATACCTACTACAAAATCCCCAGTGTAACACAAATCCTATACTACCTCTCACTAACTGTTCCATTTTATGTCTTTAAAATTCATAGTTGTTTCTGGTACTCTGAGTTACAAGTAATTTGAATACATGTACATTGCCAGACTTCTGGATTTGAAGTTATATGTCAAGTCCAAAACGAGAAGAGAAAAAAGAAGGGAAAAAAACAACAACAAAACCAACAAACTATTGGTCACAGATGATGTTCCGAATGTTTTGATCATGGAAAACAAAATTCATTTTCACATGCACCTACATGTTGTACATGTATACTTTCTCCTGGTTTACTCCTTTGTCTCAATGGCATGAGTTCCACATTATAAACATTTTTAAGATGAGAAAATGTGCAGAAAGAATACAGGAAGTGCAGAAAATAATAGCCAACCAGCACCCAATTATACTTATTGTCCCCTGTCAGAGTTGCCACAATTATCAACTGTGCTTGTTTTCTGCGTATTATTTCATTTTTTAAACCCAATTCATGCATCCTTGACCCATTTCAATCTCCCTTATTAACACATTTCTCTGTGAATATTTGATTTCTTTCCTGCTTTCTGATCTTCACTCCAATTGGATTTGACTAACATTTTCAGCCGGCCAGTAATACAAGAATGAAAGTACCGTCAGGCCCTAGTAGGGCACTCGGGGTAGGTGGTTGTACATCTTAGCCAAGTCTGGTCCTTTCCTTAAATGTTGTGTTACTAGGAAGTTTTTGTAAACCCTCCGCTTGGAAAAGAAATATTCCGTGCAATATACACAACCCTTAAATATCTTCAGATGAAGGGTTGTTAATCGTTAGTATTAAACTGTGTCACACTGAGAGTCACTACACAAAACACTGTACCGTGTAGAACATTAACAGCTTACAATTGTTCATGTCTGCATAAAGGATTTGAAATGTTATCAACAGGCCACAGAAAAGTACAATGTACATACCTTCCAAAATGTGTAGGTATCGAGACTTGGTCTGCTGTATGTCAAGGCGAAATTTGAATGATTGGGGGGTGGGGGTGTGGTTAATGCACACGATAAAACAATTGTATGTGGTTTGGGTAATGTTAATGTTTACGCTGTAGTAGCACCAGCAATTTGTTGGTTACTAGGGGGGGGGGGGGGGGGATATTTTTTACATTATAAATACATGTATATTGTGACTGTTTTAGGAATTAATAAATGTTGTTAAGGTCATTGTTTTTTTCAATTAACAAATCACAACTATCCATTGTTTTTCCTCCTTATTCTCGCATCTCGATCCCGTTACGTTTGTAGCAGACTGTTGTCGCAAAACGGAAGATTACCCCCTGGGTCGCACAAAGGCCCATTTTCCCTGATCTCGAAGATCGAGAACGCGAATGGGAACGGGTAGGTTGTTAAAATAAGAAAGGCTAATAGGGGTTTTGTGGGCTGTGTGTGCTGTGTAGCAAATGGTGTCGGGGTTTTGATTGTGTGCTTTCATTTGATCATCACAACCCATTATCATACAGCTGTCAAGAGCAATCCGTTTAGCACAATTCCATTTTTGACATTTATATTATAATAATTTGGGGATAAAGTTTGTATTTGTCTTGTTTTGTTTTATTTTGCCCAGCAGATCATTGCTCTGGGATGGAATTTATGAACAATTTAAACTTTGGCCAATCTTTAGAAATGCTAATTCTTTTGTAGTTTTTTTTTTTTTTTTTGGGGGGGGGAAAGGGGAGGAAAAATTTTCCTTTTTAATGCAAGTTATTGCCCTCTTGTTTTACTTGTTGCTCAAGACCTCACATTATGACGCAGAGTTTAAACAGTTTTTAAGTTTTGGGCACTGGAGAAATGTTGTTTGTGTGCAGCAAATTAGAATACAGGTACATGCTGGTTTGACCTAAGGGGTACATACAAGGGTGTCTCCATGTTAAGTGCACTCTGATGCCAGATAAGCACTGAAACTCTCAGCTCATTTGTATACAGTGTACAATGAAGTCTACAATTGTGGAAACAAAATCTTACACTGAATTTGATGTCAAATGACATCAGTTGAGCAATGGAGGAACCCCATTTATAAATCATGAATATCTACCGACATTGTACATGTAGTTCCACAAGGTGTGAAACATTTGGATTTTTTGCTAGACCACATCAGCCTTGTATAGACATGCATATATTATCATCAGGGCAACCGATACCATAGTTCCTGCAGAACAATGGTCATTACTGGGTCATGCCATGTTTATTCAACAATCTTCTGGACGTGACCCTCTTCGATTGAAATAATATTTTAGTGTTATTATTGGGTTATATGAGAAACCCCCAGAACTATTTTTTTTTTTATTTGGCTCATTAGTTTTTGAGATACGAGTCCGAGAATATAAATATTTAAATTTAGAGGTCATGCTAATTATTCCAAAGGTTCACTGAAACGTATGCCAAAAACTAATGAGCCAAATTACCAAAACAAATCAGTTCGTTCAGTTTTTTTTGGTATATACTCCAATCATAACACCAAATATCATTTCAATCTGTGAGGGTCGGGTCCAATTTAAGCGAGTTGAATTGACACGGAATGACGCTACTGTGTAATCAGAGGGTGATATTGTACCAAACATTCTTGGATCAAAGTAAATTACTTGTTTGTATTATTTTTATAGCTTTAAATTACAAATTGTCACTTTTTTCCCAAAAGGAAATGCATTAATGGCACAAATGTTGACTGAAATGTCGGGTGCCAGACCAAAATATCACACTCTGGTAATGGATGAGCAAAGCTATTCAATGCAAATGTACTCCATGTTGTTCAAAAACCAGCAGGCCTGTTTAAGCATTTTTTTTTAAATTTCTGTTATTATTTAAAAACAAATCTAATCAGAACCGGCGGCTAATTTTGACCATATTCTTGAACAAATAGGGTGCTGCATTTACAACATTCGGGGGCTTAATCAAAGTTTAGTTAATCAAAGATACATGTAGTTAATGCCAGTTTACACATTTCTGCTTCCTAAACAATAATTTTTTTAACAAACTTAACAAAAGTCATGTTGCTACATGTACTGTAGGTTGGTACACAGAAAATAACTTATTGAGATGGATTATTGTGTTAAATGTGTCTGATGGTGTGAAGCATTTTGATTATACAACATGCATTGGCAAGAGGTTGTATTGAAGCATTATTACTGGTAAGCAGTATTACTAGTATTATTGTATGGGTGAAGAAATTTGCCTTGTTACAATATGCCCATTTGGAGTAAGTCGCCCAGATAAATCTTTCCATTGTTTCACGTTTCAAGGTAAGTTGTTGTTTTACTGAAGTTAAGCTAGATGCATGTGAACCTGATGTAGGAAAAAGCAAACAAATTTTGCAAGCTGCAGTTTAAATTCTGGACTTAGTTTTTTGTTGTCTCCCATGTTTTGGTGATTAACAACTACATTTATGACATCTGATGTTGAGGAGGGTCCTTATAAATGTGTTAAAAAGACAAAGTTTGGGTGAGTAAATATAATGAGGCTGATAATAAGACAAAGGTGTTGGATTGAGACTTGGGAAAAGTATTGAAATACATGTGAAAACTACCAATTGTTTTGTTTTCTCCAGTGAGATTGAATGCTATGTTTGCTTGCATTAGATACGCAGATTGTCTAGTGGTTAGTGGTTAGGAAGATGAGAAGTGCACATTAACTGATGATTAGTAATTTAGTGAAACCTGACCTGCTGGTAACAGTTGTTGAATAGTTGAACTGTGGAAGTCAAACATAAACTTCATGTTAAAAAGAGATAAATCATACCAAGTCCTGTGTTGCCATTTATATCTACAGGGTAGGACAGTTAAAGGAAGCCGTGTAGAAGGTCCCAGGCAATCCGACCGTTTCACCAAAATTGGCACATTGGTAATCTTTAATGGTTCCCTGGCTTGTACAAAATAGATAATCTCTGCATATTTGTGATGTCATAACAGCTGTCTTAGCTTTTGATGGTGGTGGGTTTGCTGCAGTTGGGCAAGGCTGTACCCAATTGTAGTTTTCTGCCCAATTGCAAATTGTATAGTTGCCTGTGTTTTTTTAATTTTCATATTATTACATTTTCATGTAGTAATTTGGAAGTTGCTTAATACTAATAAGGATTTTCAAGATAATTAACAGTGGGTAAAGCACTCCGCTACAATAACAAGACTCAATTGTCAACTTGTAGCATTACTATACTATACCAATGCCAGAAAAGAAAGGTTTGTAGGTGTTTTGAAAAATGCTTAAGCAATATTTTGTTGTTTTCCAAACAACCAAACAAAAGTCAGAAAAGAGTGTTAAGGGTGAAGGTTCCTGTGCTAAGTGGCTGTTTTAGTAGAGGTGATAGTAGCCAAGGCTTGCTTACATGTATGATTGATCAATGTGGCTCACTCCTTTTGCTTGAGGCATTGAATGAATCTAGGAGACAACAGGACAGTAGATTGTCATTTCTCCACAGGAATACACTGTAACTAATGCGGATTCACACATGTACCTTCAGAATTGCGGGGAGTCCAACACTCTGGTAAACACACAAGCTCTCTAGACATTGTCTTTATGGTTTTTAGTTTTTCTTCCTGGGACAAGGGCTTTGCTTTGAGCGCATCTAAGGTTTGAGGACATTTCTGCAGAGTAGTCCGTTATTTTCCAATGTTGGAATTTGTTGTCATTGACCAAATGAGGATTGGTGCTGGTGAACCAGTGCCCAATTGCTTGGCTGTGCCTAATTAACGTACTGGGGTATGTGCTTATTAGCAAAATGTCTGTTGCAAGGTAAGTTGAAGTTAAGCTTGTGGCGTAACTATTGACTCATTTAGATTGAACTTAATATAATTGAACTTACTTTAACTTAATTACAAACTGATACTGCAGTGTGAGGGCCATTTACATTTACATTTACATTTACATAAACATTTTACATTTTACATTTTACATTTTACATTTTACATTTACATTATACAAATTTACATTATGCCAGTGGAGAAATGTCTTCAAAGAATACTAACGAGATTTGTTTGTACATTTCAAAGTGAACAAAGAAATTAGCAAGGCGGGACTCGAACCTTCGACCTCCGGAATACTGGACCGGTGCTCTACCAACTGAGCTATCTTGCCCTGTGTTGGCAGTCTCCCAAATACAAGCATAATGAACAAAGATACTGACAATTTGGGAGATTGCTAACATAGGGCAAGATAGCTCAGTTGGTGGAGTGCCTGTCCGGTATTCCAGAGGTCGCAGGTTCAAGTCGCGCCATTCAAATTTCTCTGATTACATGTACTTTTGAATTTTTTTTTTTTTATTCAACATGCAAAGCCTCAAATCTTAATTTTTTGTTAACTCACAGATTAAAAAAAAAAATTTTTTTGTGCAGTCTGATTTTTACATTTTTTCTCAAAGGTAATGCTTTAGAAGGCTAGTAATATGCATTTTGTGGGTTTTTCCTACAGATACTCAATATAATTTAGTTTTATTTGATATTGTAGGTGCATGTAACGTTAGAAATGCAGAAACAGAAAAGACAAAGTAGCAAATGATCTTGCAATAATCTGCTTTGACTTTTTGGCTACGGTGGTGGTTTTGTCATCTTGCTTTACAATGATATGTATTTAAAGTTAACAGGAAAAGCAAAAGCGATACAATGTATGATTGAGAATCCATCATTTACATGTAGAAGAATCTCAACTCGTACCCACATTATTAGTGTTCATTGAGTTATACAGTAGTTGTAGTGCAGCCAATCAAAGAAATGCTAGATACACATATCCACTTAAATCATTGATGGAAAATACACTTTAGTTGTCTTTTTTTATGAATGAGGTAAGTACATAATTGCATTCTCTTCAGGTTTTAACCCATGTGTGCTATTCTGTGCAGCTTTTTAACGCAACTGGCAACATGACAGGCTTCCTGTAGTGTGAGACCTTGGATTTCTCTTTTTCAATGATGTGTGGATTGCAGAGTTTTTTCATTTTATTCAGAATTCAGAATGATGTTGCAGGTCAATCATTCTAGAAGCTGTACTTATTAATCAATCTGTATTTTGGTTAAAAGAGCAAAATTTAACTAAAGAAAAGAACCTATAGAAGAATCCAGCATTTTGGAAAGAGAAATTCAAGATGTTTAAGTTTTCAAGTCTTAATCCATCTTTTTTTCCTTACCATGGTAACAGGAGAAGAAGACAATGGAGTCATCTAGCTCTAGTGAGAGTGAGAGCGAGAGTTCAGAAGACGACAGCAAGAACCGACCCACTAAGAACCGTGGCAGCCTCAACCATAACAAACCGGGTGAGGTTAACACAAGACAAGCCAACAGGACCCCAAACCTACCCCAAGCACCTGCTACACCGACAACGCCCCAAAAGAAAGAGGTAATGGTACTCTAGGGTTGACTGCTTAAAGGGGTACTATGTCCTGAAATCCCCCAAAATATCATGTTTTGCATTGTATATTTAAATGTGTTTTTTTACACGCCCGCAAAAGGCGAACTTTTTTCGGCTGGAATTATGACTACACCATAAACAGCTCGAGTTTTTGGGGTCAGAAAAGTGACCCAGAAAAGGCCCAGTTTTTAAAGGAGTTGAGTGTTTATATCCTACTTTAATATAATCGTTCTGATGAGCATCATTTCGTTCAAAACGTGTTTTGTAGCCCAATGTGGCGATTCCAGGATATAGTGTCCCTTTAAATATATAAATGAAATTACCTAGTATTTGTTTGCATTGTCACTAACGCCTGACGCTCATTCCAAGATAATATGGCTTTCAGAATCAAGTTAGTCACCAGTACTTCATGTGACATATGCAAGCAAGCCAGTACGCTCATGCTTAAAGGTGCTAGGGTGTAAGGAAGTCTGGCAGTGCCAAATCATAAGTACCACATCTCTTGATAATTTTTTATATTTTGTTTTACCTCTTTAGGTTCCCAGCTTCTCCCCTAAACCCTTACAGCCACCAAGACAAGACTCCAAGGAAGAGGCTTCCCCGGCCTGGCGCCAGCAGGGCCTACGGAAGTCTGGCAGTGCCAGCGTAGTTCCCGAAACAGTCCAGAAACCAGACAAAGAGCCAGAGAAGCTACCCCGGTCATCCTCCAGCCCTAAACTGACTACTACAGAAGAGAGAGCCAAGGTACATGTAAGGCTGGTACAAACAAACAATCTCACACCTGTTGTAGTCTTGCATTTCGGAATCATGACTAGTAGTCACTCATTGTATCAAATGTTGAACTTCATTCTAGTTAGAATAATTGAGCTTTTTGGGAGTCTGAAGGCCAAATATCTCTCACTGAGAGCCACCTACAGATACTTTACAGTCCTTTGACTTCTGATGATGAAGGGTTGACTAAACTTGCAGAGTAATTGAAGATACGCAGCAGAAGAACTGGAAATGTAACAACTCTGATGATCAGAACTCATGCATTTCTTAGGACCACCTATTCGCAAATTTATATCCCCAAATATATCTTTGTTCTCGTGTACAAAATGTTTGGACTGTCTAACAATTAACTTCAAAATGCTCCTATTTCAACCACGGTTAATTTCCTAGGTTGAAATTTGGACTAAATATAACCTAGATTATACGCTAACGCTAACGCTAACGCTAACCCTAACCCTAACCCTAAACCTAACCCAAGCTCGAACCCAAAAATTATAGTTTTGGAGTAAAATCCATGAATCTATTTTGTGAAAACTTTGTTGAGACCTATTCATCTATAGAAATCAATGTCCCCATTGTGTTCAGGTTTTTACTGGGTACCGAATTTAGAAACATCTGTCTTTATCGCTGCAAAAGGTGTATAGTTTGCAAATTTCTCTCAAGTTATTCTATTCAATGCCTTCAAACACATTTAGGGGCGGCCAAGTTAACTGTTTACTCAAGGACCAACACGGGACACACTGCACTGGCTTACAAAGTATGCAGAATTAATTTATTCTCAATGTGTACAAAGCCATAGCATATTTGCATGAGTGTACTAAGCAATTTGCTTATTATTTGCTTTGTTGCTGGTCTTTGTTGGAACTTTTCCTGAGCTTTGATTTTTCCATTTTCCATTAAGAATGTCCAACTGAATCAGAGCTATGTTTATTTATATTTCTAGCAATCGGCCAATGAGAGGCAGGACCGGCTAGGGCGGCTAACAGAAGGCAAGCAGGTTGAAACCAAACCAGCGCAACCTAAGACTGAGGATAAAACTGGCAGGTTAGTCTACTATAATGTTATCATTAGTGCAGTGATGTGTTGGTGTGATGTAACATTCTCATTACTTGTCATAAGAAATTGTTGAACATTTGTCAATTCATCATTCAGATGGATGGTTCGTTGGTGTAATGAGGATGTAGTTAAGAAATGTTGCACATGAAATCTAGTGGTCTGTACACACTCGCTGTGATGAATGTAAGTTACATGTAGAAAAGAGAACAGGAAGATTGAGGAATGTCTTGGAGAAAGAAAGGATTTGTTGCATCATTTCTGATAGATGGAACTCAAGTGCATGGACAGGATTACAAGTAGTCTTTCTGAATCACTTAGCTACACTACACATAGCTTGACGTACATGTACATGTAGAGTGCAGGCACTGTATGTAGAATCACGTATTGCTATGCAGGGTTCTAGCCAGGGGGATTTAAGTAATCATTATAGCTAAGGTTAGGCGCAAACCTGTGTCTATTGTCCAATCCCTTTCCCGTGGTCTTTCGTCTGTCGGCCCAGTGATTGCGTGAGAGGGTGTTATTTTGGTAGTCTGCTTTCGGGCCTGGCGGTAGACTTCTGCTGAAACAGAACCTGCATTTCCGGCCGTAGAGGTTAGGTCGTTTACCAATATTGGCTGGGGTAGTCGTCCGAGGGCAGTAACGCCACAATATGAATAAAGTTCAAATGTTGGAGGCCTTTTGGGGTTTGGAACAAAAACCATTAAGTACGGTAATATTAAACAAAAGAGCATAAACTGAATATTTGATAGTAAATCTGCACATTTCCTGTGTTCTGTAATGCTAATTCTCACTGCACAATGAAGGGGCTTTGCTTTGTTACTAAGCTGACAGAACTTGTGGACTGTCCGGGAAAACTGAAATTATTTCAGGAATTAAAAAAACAAAAAACAAACCTAGCTTTTGACAAAGACTCTTTTGTCTACATTTAAACACATGCATGGTTTTCCTTTGTCTTTTTCAAACCCAGGTGTTCTTTCTAATATCTTTGTTTAATTAAATGCATGCTGCTTTATCCTTTATTACAATTATTTAATTTAATGGTGCATGAACCTCAGAACTTGTGGTCGGCCAAGTTTTATTGCACATTTAACTCAAAAGTAAATTCTATGAAAAAGATTTCGGAGAAGTTTGTGAGGGAATGTTATTTTTAATCATTCTGCCAAATTTCAGAACATAAAAAAGCGAGATTATTGCTAAATGTTTCTCAATGTCACTGGTGTATAATATCTTGGCTAACTGGAAGTTTTGGTGCATAACAAAGTCGTTTCCGTGTGACATCGTCCTTCCTGTGTTTTTCCTTGTCCCTCGTTCTCTGTTTCTCCCCCTCCCCTACCCGTTCCTCCCTCCCCGTTCCTCCCCCCTTGTTTTCCCCCTCGTTTCCTTCTTCCCCACTCTTCATTTCCTCCCCATCCCCCCAATGCCCCCCCCCCCCCCATTTCCCCCCCCCCTCGTTCTCCCCTTTCCCCACCCCCTTCCATCTCGTCCACCATACCCCCCCCCCCCCCTTGTTCCCGTCCCCCTCCTTTTAACACCCTCGCAGGGAGTTGGGACTTTCCTCGCGAGGCGGCTCGTTCACGAGACGTCCCCGCATCATTGCCGACGTAACCACAGACCAGGACAAAGGCCCGGATACTGATCGGAATACCACCATAACCGCAACCATAACCACCACCACTACCCCTCCTGTAACCACGGCAACTACCACTGTTCCTACCACGGGGAGAAGGTAAAACCAAGAGGGGAGGGGCCATGATCAAAAAGTGGGCTGGGATTCCCCACTTGGTCTAAACATGGTTTCAATCTTCTTGTCGATCTGCCTTCTAATCTTTGTCTGTCTGTGTCTTTTGGACAAATATTGTTTGTTGGTTTTCTAAATGTGTACCTTCTAAATTTAGAAACTGGTTTAATTATTGCGGGCAACTTTTTTTCTTCCATTATTTTCTTCGCAATGTGGGACAGAATGGCTTCTATATTTGCATTGCTGCTTTTTCATTCAAAATGATGTACATACATGTATAAAGTCATATTTGTAAAGAAGAAATATTGAATGAAAATATCGTCCCTTTATGAAAAGAAAAATGGCTTGTATTATTGATCTTGTCCGAGGGTTTAGACAAATGATAGTTTACCAGTATGCGCCGTAGGACGTATATACCGTACACGCAAAGTTTTCCCCAGATTCAAAACAGATGACGCATAAGCGCGTCACAAGCAAGGCCGGTAATGCGTGGGTGTGCTTCCTGAACCCGCCTCGGATCGAGTTTTGTTAAAAATAATTCCGCGCCACGGATCAGCGATGTTATAATAATCCCGGCACGAAGTGGTTAACCAGTTTGTGGTTTAGACAAATGCTAGGCCTTGATCGAGACGTGTTTATCCGTCATTCGTATTGAATTCCAGAGACGTTTTGTGTGTACATACACGTCATCCGACGTGAACTGGTTAACGAGGCTTTTCTAAATTTCTATTTTGTATTTGCTGTCATTTGTTAACAGGAGAAATTTGGATGTTTGAAATTATTGTTATGAATCCAGTTGTGGAATTTGTTACGAGTTATCATGATTAACAGATTGTCTCCCTCTCAACCCAAAATATTTCTGTTGCATTTCTCCAATTTGCCATTTTTGGGTGATAACTTTTTTAATAACCATGCGTGATGTGATATTTATAAGAGTTTTTATGATTGTTCCCCAGGTTTCTTGTTGTTTTCCTATTTTTCGCAGTAACATTTACCAAACTCCTAACAATGATATTACCCTTATTCATCAGTCTGTTCCCCTCTACAGTTCTACACTATGGTCCACAGTAAGTCAATATTCTACTCCTCTTTTTTCAGGTCGTACATGACACCAGCCAAAGATGAAGAGTCAGAAACACAACGTAAAGTCCGAGCCAAGAGGGAAAGATCATCACGAAGATCAACTCAGGTATATATATATATATATATATAAAACACCAAAAACTATGAAGCTCCCATTGATTTTAAATTGATTATCATGTGGTATTGTTTATGAAGAGTTGATAAATGTTTCCATTGATCGACCCTTCATGAACAATACCGCACAGTATTAAATCAATTGTGCACTGTGAATCGCTGAAAAGGTTGTCGTTTTGTTTTTCTAGTAGAACCAAAGCAAAACTTGATCGTAACGTGTTTATGCATCATCTGTTTTGAATCTGGGGAAAACTTTGCGTGTATTTACTTCCTCCGGTGCGAACTGGTAATCAGTAACACAGTGTTACTGTTTGTTTGCATCAATATTAGGGAGTGACAGCGGAAGATTTAGAGGGTGCTAAGACTGCAATCCAGAAGAAAACAGATGTCAGGGAGAAAGATGATAAGAACGAACCCCAAAAGGTAAGAGATTGGCAGTTTGGTCTTAAGGTTAAAGCTTGGTGGGTTGCCTAACTCAAGGTGTTTGCTGGTGAAAGGGAAACTAAAGCTAAAAAAGGGGCCACTACAAAATGTATGCTGCATTGTTGCTTTCAAAGTGCAAATTCAATTAAAAGCTGGTTCATTCTTGGTGCGAAAGTTGTAATTTGTAATTTCAGGGCATTTTTTCGCACTGCAAATTTCCACATTTTCCACATTTCCAATATGGCAAATTAGTTTACGCCATGTACTAAATATACCCCTCCCACATTAAAGAAAGTGAATAGCAAAAAAAAATCAATTTGTGAGTGGTGTTTTGTGGTCTGCCTTGGATAGGACAATAAGAAAGAAGAGGAACCAGGAAGACCTGCAAGGAGAGTTGGGAGGGTATCACTTTCAAGTAACAAGGAGGTATGTCATTGGCCAATCATAAACCACACTGTGTTTTACAATTGTTACAGAACACACCCGTCCAATTGTTTCAGACCACACCCGTCCAATTGTTTCAGACCTCACCCATTCAACTGTTTCAGACCACACCCGTCCAATTGTTTCAGACCACACCCGTCCAATTGTTTCAGACCACACCCGTCCAACTGTTTCAGACCTCACCCATTTAACTGTTTCAGACCACACCCGTCCAATTGTTTCAGACCACACCCGTCTAATTGTTTCAGACCACACCTGCCAATTGTTACAGACCACATTTCCTTCACTTATTTCTTGCTTGCTGTGCTAATTGGTTTTAAGCTATGCTTGGCTTGTTTTAACCCACTATAAATAAGTATTCCAATACAACTATTTTGGAAGTAGGCAAAGATAATGTAGACAATAATTCATATAAACACATAAGTGTAGTGCCAGTCCCGTTCACTGTGCACATAAATGCAGAGTTGGGACCAGGGCTTTTTGTTTGCTATTACCCGAATTTGTATTAACATAGTTTGTATTAACAGAGTCAAATGTAGTCGGTTCTTTTCAATTTCATTAGGATAGTCTAGGCTCAGTCTGTAGTCTCCAAAACCAGGCATTTCTTTCTTCATTCTCTAGAGGATTAATCTGTGTTTCCAGTCAGTGTTTGCCAGTATTGTATCCTTGTAAGTTGTTAATTGTTATTAATTGTTACTTTAATACACGTTCCTGTGTGATTTACTAATGAAACAACTGGTATTTGGCACTAAGTAGGGTCTCACTAAATCCTCTTAGATCTTTCAAACTCTAACCAGGAATTGACAAAGATTTTGTAGTCTAATCAGACTGGTCTTTTCTGTTTTGCAAAGCATCTCAGGTTCAGCAATTAATTGCATGATAGATGTATCTATAAGTAACACCAAGAAACTAAATAGAACAGGGAACAACCCATGATTTGAACCCTTTCAATAAGCTAACCAAATTGACATTCTAATCATTCTCACCAGACAGCGCACAGTGATTAGTTTGTGTTACATAGTAATCAACTTCCTAAATAGCCTTTGCAGCTTGTTTGTCAATCATGCTACTAACACCATACCACTTTTTCATTTTAAACAGTTGTGATCTTTCAAAACCGACTCAATTAAACGATGCCATTGAAGCGATTAAAAATTGAAAATCCGCATTTCAAGGAGTAAATTAGTTTAACCCCCGGATACTGTTGCCACAATAGTGTGAGGTATCAACATATAAATTACTCAGGTGATTATTGACAATGCACTCATCTTCAATTACCCAGTAATTAACAAAGTCTTAAGTTAAATAGTAGATAATATTTTGTGGACATTTTACATGTGTAATAATTGTTTTGATTTTTATTAAATAATTCTTTTCATTTGTGCCACATCAATAAAAACACATACATTTGTACTTCAAGCATTTCCCCCACAAATGTTATGATAAATTTAGGTCCAAATAAAAGTTAAACAATATTCATGAAAATATCTTGTCGAAAATTACTGTACTGTACACAGTGAAGCTATTTTCACCTCATTTGCTGGTAACACTGCCTACTCACAACTAATGCACTCTGTGGTGTTCTTCAACCCATGTCTTGACATTGATGATGACATACTGCACACAAATGCTTCATTCTCAGCATCTTATCTTTTGATGCCTACCAACAAAAAGAAAGACCCTTTCACCCAACCTAATCCCTTATGATGCCAGATATTCTACCCTTCCCTTCCCGTCTTAACAAAAAGAGAAATGCACTTCCACAGTTCAACCTCCTCCGAACGTTGCACTCTTCAATTCTGGCTACTCCGGCCAGATAATTCTGATAACACAACCAATTAAATCTGTCGAATTCACAAATGGCCCATTCTGTATTGCCTTTTCATGAATGATGCAGAATGCATGACATTTATCCCTGGCGCAGATGGAGAAATCACGTTTGATAATTAGCAGACACCTTGGAGTGTTTTCCTTTCCGTGGAAAGCAAAGCACCTCACTGCATGCAGAATTCCACTTGAATGCAAAATTGTTACAATCTTCATTCGATGTAATGATGGAGATTGGTTGTAGCTTTACTGCTACCACAGTGCTCAGTGGTCTGTTTATAGATAAGAATTGTTTTATTGTGAAGTTTGCCACAAGTTAAACAAATTGTATTGGTTAATCAATACAATTGGTCAAAGAGAAGTCTTATTTTTCCCTTACTAAGTTGTTTCTTTATAAAAAAAGAAATTGAGAAAATACACTGTTTATATCAATCTTCATATAGATAATTGGGGGGAAAAAAGGAGGCTGAAACCCCAAAACTGTTTTTCTTGGAAGCAACATTTGTATTAATCTTGTGTCTTGCCTTGGTTGCAAAATGCCCATTTATTCTATGGTCGGGATCACATATCGGGAACAGTGTGATCCGGCTGTTGGTTAACAATCAAATCTCGCCTAATTGATGAAGTGAAGCGGCCGCTGGATCACTGATCGTGATCCCTATCTGTGTGAAACTAACGGGTTTCTAGATTGATCTTGATTTAGATTTACACATCCAAACACAGAAATCATTACAACTCGTCATTAAGGCCACAGAAAGGATTCACAGATTAAGCTATTGCAGGATTGCCTCTTTAAGTCCAGATGAGACTGCTCCTTTAAGGGGTCTCTGTCTCATTGTCTTTGTCGTCAATCCCTGTTTAATTAACCAGTTGACATCTCTTGGCTCTTGGCCCCGCGGTGTGATGCACCAGCTGCTTGGCATGCCAGGCATACCCAACATGCCTCTCAGGGCATTTTCCCACGGTACTGCCGTCTGCCTTGATTGGCTGAATACTTAATGACATGCTAATGAGGCACTTCAGTGCTGACGCATTATTACTAGTTTTTATTCTGCTTAATATCACTTTAGAGTCTTTAGTATTGCACAGTTACATGTGTACCTTTGATGTGATTTTCATGGAAAATTAGTCGGAGATAACTATGTTTTGAAAGCCTTTTTAATCTCCAAGCCTCAAAAGATGTGCAGCAGATTTTATAGACAGGTACCCATGCAGGACATGGAAGATGCTGAATGATCATTGAGGCATGTCAGTCTGAAAGAAGGGAGCACTCCCCCCCCCCCGACTCTGAATATTTGTATTTATCACTCTGTATACGTTTCCTTATCGTATATCTTTGTTTTACTACATTCAATGTTTTTTGGGGGGGAAGGATTAATTTGTGCTTTCTTCAGGAAAAAGTCAAGTTGTCCAAATATTTCAACTTAACCAGTTTGCTTCAGATGACTTATATAAATGCAAAGTTTTTTTGAGATTCAAAACGGATTATGGATAAACACGTCTGTCAGCAGCAAGCGAGGCCGGAAATAACACTGATATTGGCCTTAATCCGCCTTGGATTGAGTTTCGTGAAAAAGAATCTCGCGCCTGAGCTCAGTCTCCTCTACAATAATTCTGGCGCTAACTGGTTAAAGGTAGGATAAACCATTTGCAGATATCAAACATTTTTTACTACCGAATTATTAAGAAATGTCTTATTTGAAAGTAAATAATGATCCTAGGCATCTAGCAAAATAATTGTGCTAGAATTTTATGAAGGAAGAAATCACAATTTTGGCCCCTTTATTCCACTCAATCCTTATTCCATCTCCATTTCCATCATCGTCTCATCTCGTCTCTCAAGAAAGCCCTCATTTTCTCCTCGTTATCCCCCTTTCTTGACACCATCATCTTCCTCGCCTTAATTGCCACTTCTCTAGTCTCTCACTTTCCCCCAGCGTGCCAAATTCTCAGCATTTTACCACCAGACGGATGTTTCTTCAATTCAAAGACAAATTCTGGTCTAGACAAAATGTGGACTCATCTGATTCACCCGACAAATGAGCGTCAATTCCTTGAATAATAAAGTAGTCTTACATTATTATCGGTATGGCTTGTCAATGAAGTGTGTGAAATTAATACCTTGTTTGTTATTTGTCTAGGGACCTCGTTATCAATTCAACTTCTACATTAAATTTAGATGTGGTGTGGGGAAACAAGGGATATATATACACTGTTTTGTTTGTAGAAACTGTACATAACAAAAGCACCCAAAAAAATTGTCCCCCCTACGTTACACTGGCCCCCTACGTTGCACTGGCCCCCTACGTTGCACTGGGCCCCCTACGTTGCACTGGCCCCCTACGTTGCACTGGGCCCCCTACGTTGCACTGGCCCCCTACGTTGCACTGGCCCCTACGTTGCACTGGCCCCTACGTTGCACTGGCCCCTACGTTGCACTGGCCCCTACGTTGCACTGGCCCCTACGTTGCACTGGCCCCTACGTTGCACTGGCCCCTACGTTGCACTGGCCCCTACGTTGCACTGGGCCCCCTACCTTTCACTGGGCCCCCTACCTTTCACTGGGCCCCCTACCTTTCACTGGGCTCTTGGCAATCCTCAAACGCTTGACTGATTATTTCAGAGATTTGCCACTTTCCTGAGTCTCAACTCTTTGATTTCCTTTCTCTTTTCACCGCTGAGGATGATCTTAGTGTCTTAATGAGACCAATCTGTGACAGTTTTCAGCACCATCCACTACGTGTTAAAATACTTGGTCTGGTTGATGTCAGAGATGATCGAATTGAAAATAAAATAAAGATGCCGCTGTCTGCTGGTGGAATACTTTACGTTGTTTTCCAGAATTTGTGGGACTGTTTCATTTTACAAAAACATATGTTAAAAGTTCCCCTTGTGAACTGGATGTCCAATATCTCAATGCTCATATCATTTGTTCTCACAATGTAGACTGTTTGTTTTTTATAGCATCTTTAGATATTTACACAATGTAATTCAAATTAAACTTTCTTTTGCAAGTGTTTTGTGAGTCGATGGGTTTTATTAGCAAGCATGGTCTTGTTACTAGAGCTGGCAGAGACATCAGTGCATTTTCAAAAGAATTGACATTTTGTTGCCTTGGTCATACCTGATCACAGACTAATTATTTGTTGTTGAATGTCTAATTGATATTGTCCGATCAAAGACATGCACGAAAAGTAGGATTTTCTTTAAAGTCGTGTAGGCAGACTAATTTTCTCTGTCTCTGGCATTAAAATGAAACCAAAGCGCTTCGGCTATGGCAAGATAGAAGTGGCTACTAACACCACTCCGCTTGGAAACGGTGCCTGCTATGACACTAGGTCAGTACACACTATATTCACATTTTTATTAATTTTAATGTAATTTTTACTTCTCTAATGTCATAAGTTGCAACTCTCAAATCTCAAAACTGTCTAGAGTTTTGTACTTTTGTGCTTTTGGTAAAAGAATTTCTCCTCAGAACTGCAGAAAGAAACTAAAATTGTGTTACCTTGTGGATTGGGAAACAATAAAATGCCTTGACATTAATTCTTCATTAACTCTCTTGGTAGCTGTGCTAATAACTTTGCATATGAAAATGAATAGCTTGTTTAGGTGATACATATGCATGACTAACACGTTGATTTCATTTCTTTCTATTCTTTTTAATCCATTCATCACTAATTAATCAGAGGAAGGGATGAAACAAAAACAACCACAACCAACAACTTCATTTACTAATTTCTGCAGTGAAGCTATTCGCTGAACTACACTCTCTTTTTTTGAAAACCATTTTAATTTTCTTGTAAGATTATCATTTTATTTCCTTGGAATACAAACGTAGTTAGCCTCAAGTATGGATTGACTTTTGTTTTGTTGTAGGAGTCGGAACCTGTTCAGCAGTTCTCTAGTCGCAGGGCTCCTCCAGATAACCAATCTAACACCACAGCAACGTTTACAGCTCGACCAGGTCGTACTGGATCCACATCAACTGATGCCCCCGGTACCTCTATGCGTACAGCTAGACTTCCCTCCTCACAAGGTATTGGTGATAAGGCCCCCACTGTTCTCTAGATATTTCACTCCAGATCCACAGATTGACATTCGTTTTTGGAAGCTTGTGATACAAAAAGTTACAAAAAGTTCCAAGTTTTAGTAAATACTTATGTTGGATTGTATGTGTTCAGACTGTAGGTCCAATAGATAACCCACAGATATGGTTCTTATTTGTTACTTACTCCAACTTCTCACTCTCAGACACGGATGAAGCAAAAGCAAAAGAGCGACGGCAGAACATCCGGAAAGAGCGTGAGCAGCAAGACCAGGAACGTCAGAAGGAGAAGGAACGTGAAAAAGAAAAAGAAAAAGACGATGATGATAAGTCGCCCAAGAAGAACACCTCGATTTCACGACGCCGTCCGCGTGAACGGCGACGTGCTACAGGCGTCATTTTCATTGATGAAGAGGTATGTGGTTGTAATGGTCTTGTTGCAGCTCGTCTTGGAAATTGTATGCCGTCCTTTTGTAAAGATGTAAACACTGGATACTTGGGCTGTTCTACTCTTATGAAGATAATTCATCATCTTGCTAATACTCGACCCATGACCTTTCACTTACCACTTCGCCACTGGGCTTACTGGAGTTGTTCAGTCTTTCAAACGTCACATATATGGTACTGCAGTCTATATGTGGTATGATCAAATTAAAAAAAACGTTCCCAGAATTACCTTAACATTACCTCATTGCTTTATTTGTTGCCAAAAGACACTATTACAAACAGGAATTGTAAAACTGAAAGTCCATCCACTTGGTGATAACACAAATTGTCACCACCCGCTTGTCAGATTTCAAGTGGGGTATTTAAAGTCACAGCAGTAAATGAGGGTCTCTGAATTACTTAGCTATGGCCATCAATTACACACACAGCACTGGTAGTAGCTAAATTCTCTTGCCCTAAATGTGTGTTCCGCCAGCTATAGCCCACCTTCTTGAAGTGGCTACATTTTGAAGGATAGCACATCAATAACTTGAGAAACCCACAAGAAAGTATTTGTAAAAACAGCATGGTTAAAACTAAGCTATTGCAGCTTCAGGGAGCTATGGCTAGGCAGTGTCAGAAAAACAACTTGGAAGTATAACAAGAATTTTTCTTTTTCATTTTTGATAGACCAGGGAAAAAGCCTCAGAAAAGACCAAAGCTTTAGTAATATATTTATGAACTTGAATGATGTAGTGAACTACATTATGCATTACTTGTTAGAGTTTAGCTCTAATGCTTTACTAACCTAGAACCAGTAACAATGAGCTACCCAGTTGTAGTAAGCAGAAATAATTTGCCTATTATTTTGTTCTCTGTTAGTGCTCTAGTGGCATGAAAATCAGCTAAGCATTTATAAGTTGTGCTTGCAAACATTGTCTTGTAATCTGATGCAAGTTCTGGAGGTTTAGACAGTACTACATTTATACATGTTGTTCCTGAGTCATTTGGAAAATAGCCCGGCAACTTTGATTCATCAAGAGTTAGAAATTTAAGTAAACTTTGCAGCAAAAGTTATCTGTTATCTTCTGGACATGAGCTTGGTCCAGAGGGTAAATTATTCAGTCAGTACAAGCAATTAAGGGGAAACTCTACATGGATATCAAGGAGTTTGGGGATATAATGTTCGTTTGTAATTTGATCAATAAAATGGCTGTGATAATCTGAAGTAATAAAAGATCTGCTTTTTGTGTGTCAATTTGTGCTTCTTTATAACACATCTCTGTAATAATTTCCAGCTGCTTTGAAATAAACTCGTCAACGTCAGAAAAGCTGTTCTGTGTCTTGGCTCTTTCTTAACAGATTTGTGGCAATTAACATTTATTCCCTTCTATTTTTAACAAAACCTGTTTTCCAGAAAAGGTTTATTGCACTTTCACTTGTTGTCCTAGCTGCTGTAGTTGTAGACATTGCATGCAAACCATATGGTACACATCGACTGCTAAATAGTAGACCACATATTTTCGCACTTGTTATTGTTAGATGAATTGCCTCTTTTTTCATAGTAAATTTGTGTTGTGTTGAAATAGTCACAGTGTGTTTCTTTCATGAACATTCCTAGAATAGATAGACTTGTTAGTTTCGCAGCTTCTATGTACTTAAAGTAAAATCATCTAGAGGAGTCATCTTTATAAGCAGGATAACAGGGTTCTCTTGTAGGTCAAAATTCCTTCAAAGGTCTTGGTTATTTTTATTTGTACATGTTGTTTCTCAATGACAAATGTCTAGTTTGACTAAAGTAGTGTCTCGATATGAATAAATTGACCGTTGACGTTGGTACACATTTGATCTCAACTTCAACCTAACTGCTCCACAAGGTACTCGTATATAAAAACTGCTGTTATGCAGTTTTAGGTTTTACATTTAGTAGTTCACAAATTGGCAGTTTACATGCCAAAGTTAGGAGCCACTGCGCAAGATTTAACCCTTCCACAGGGGTTAAACATATGGTAATGACCAATTATGACTAAGTAATGTTTCCACCTATCTGGGATATTTCAATTCAGTAGATTTGAAATCTGAATTTTGGCTAAAAATGTTAATTTTGTGTTGGTATTTTTGTTAGTTGGTTTTACTTCTAATTTTAAGAAATGTTTTTCTGCTTAGAATGAAGACGAATCGGAGGACTCTCAAGTCGAAGATAAAGATAAACTTTCTGAAAGGGTAAGTAAGAGTTTTTATATCAAGGTATGGATTCTTTGTTTAAGTATCGCCTCAACAGAGACAGACAGACAGAGAATGTACATTTAGGGGGGACACAACTGGGACAAGACGCCTGATGCTTACGCAACATGCTTGGGCTTTGTGCATGTGCTGAATAAGATTAGTTGCGCACACTTGGCACAGACAGGTAAACAACAACCTTGAAGTATTTCATATTGTATTGGTACTAAGCACCTCAATGATTCTACCTTCCATATATGATTGGCCTACAATGTATACCGGTAGCTCTGTTGCTACTGCACTACCACACCTTTTAATACATTTTTTCTCACCAGTTTGTTCAGAGAGTTGTTTTACCTTTTGAAATTTGTTATAGGTTCCTTTTGTCAGACAGTTTTCTCACCTTTCAAAACCCTTCAGTCCTTGAAAGGTTTTGAAAGGTCTGACAATTCTATGGCAAATGCACTACATATAGGAGGGTTAATGAGTGTGTTGATATTTTAATGATTTGACCCCAATCGGAGCTCACAATGACACCAACATCTTGGCTGTTCTTACACTGTATGGTGAACACCCTGCCTGTTCCATTATTTAGTGCTGGCGCCCTCTGTTGACAATACAATTTGATTTCCTCCAACTGCAGATATCCATTGTCTTTTCTAATTTGATGAGTATCATATCTCTTACATGTACATGTACATTTACATTGCATCGGCAACAAATTAACATAACTGTTGGACGATTGCCAAGTTTGGAGATATTTCTTAGTTTTGAACATCACTTCATGTAACAGAAGCTGGGAAAGCCTGGCTTCTAGTTGCCATAGCAACCATGATGTCAGTTCCTTCTGGTATTTTCAGAATGTGTGCTTAGTAGCACATGTTGCCCAGTAACCAGTCTCTGCAATGTGCCATTAAAATTACATAAGATGAAATGGGTATGGGCAGAAAACAAGGAGCTGTAACATGGAGTATAAATATTCTGCAGAAGTATTCAAGTATATTTTGCCCCTATAGCTGATGAACATTTGTTCTTGTAATGAAAAGCAACAAAGATTCTCTATTACTTGAAAATGACGCTTGTCAAGTGTAGCATTACCGGAAAACTCTAATTGAGTTTGCCCAAATTCATTTTCAAAGAAATATTAAATGTGTTTTCATTTACATGTACCCTTAGCAGCACAAGTTTGCCTGTACAAGATCTAAGGTTTCATTTTCATCCCAAAAATGGGATACATAATGAAATCATTTTCAACCACATTGTAGGGAACGGAGGATTTTTTGTATTTTCTTTTGTTTGTATTTTCTTTTATTTTTGTTTTGTATACATACATACATATATATATATATTATTTTTTTTGGGGGGTAGTTAATGCTTTTCAGTTTAAAGTAATATGGACAAATGTCATCATGTAAAGCCGAAAGCTAAAGTTGTGAGCCATGCGTAGACCCCTTATTATGAATCCATGCTTGCAAGCCATATTGTATTAATGTATTCTTTATTTGGAGTATTCTCAATCACATGCTGCATTGCAATTCAATTGAATGGATCAACAATATTTCAAACACACCTGGCCTATTCCCAGTCTGTGATTTGTCCTGATGACTGAGTAAACACAATATCGCCAATACAAGACTGTGTTCTCACATACACACATGACCCCTTCTGGATAACTTAGTGTATAGGAATTTATAATGCTAATGCATACTTCACTGCTGCCAGAGTGTTTAGAGACCCGAGGGTAATACACATCTGTCTATGACGTCATATACGGATTTAACCTGCTGTTGCTGGGAATTGTGCTTGGATAGTGTATGGAGTGATAAGAAGCATAGCAACATTAAACGAGATGAGGCTACAGACATATTACATACTGTAGCTATGCATTGGTATGCATGTGTGTTATAAGCTTGTGTCTGTGTACTGCAACAATAAACACCAACAGCTGTCTGCTACTGTGTTACTTGTATCATAGATCACTTGTTGATACTCATTAACCCAATTAAAGGACCTGTTTCTGTCCTAAGTGGATAATGGCTCAACTGTACTGGCATTTGATGGTTATATCATGGAGGTAGCACCGTCACGTTTGTTCATGGACGATTTAGAGTGTTGATTGTACAGCTTTATCTTTCTCCAACAGCTAATATCCACTTGGTACCCAGTAGTTTAACACTGGTGTTGGTGAAAAACGCACCCTACTTTTTTGTTTAAGTAAACAATTTTTTGGGTCAATATATTTAGAATATTTGTACAAATTGCCGATTGTGTGGATTACAACAGTTGATTTGGACATGTGAAACTTATACAAAACTTAAATTGGGAGATCGCGGAGTAGTCAGAATTGAGCAACAGTGTGTAGGACAGTTCTGTTTTTGTTATCTTGTGTGTTGAGGATTACATGATATCTGTTGTGATAGTGGACCCAGAGTGCAAGCATCATTGGAATGAATGGAATGCCGACTACTTGCATATAGATGCTACATCACAGCTAGGGTAGAGATTGACATGACTAGACGAAGGGAAGGAGAAATAAGAAGACTCCTTGATGACGCTCCCTGTCTTCAAAGCGTAAATGAAGTAACCCTCCAAGAAAAAAAGATGACCTATAACCCGGAGTGGATAACTGCCTGATCTGGATCGCTATACATCTATTAACTGGGTAGTACTAAATGTGGATTAATAACTGGGGATAATCCAGTTTAAGCCAGCTTAACTTAGTCATCCTCCAACTTGCCAAGCAAGTGCTAAAACTCCTACTCTTCTGTGAAGATGTCTTATGGATCTCATGGACGCTATGGTAGTGGCAGTGGAAGTCCTTACTCTTCTTCCTTATCGAGTCCTTACTCAAGTTCTCGCTACGGAGGCTCTGGAAGTGCCCGGTTAGGATCAACAGGAACAGGAACAGGAACAGGGACAGGGGGCTACAGCAGTGTAAGGGAGAAGCACATGTACTTGTTCTTCTTTTCTGTTTCTTTTTTGTTTTATGTATTTACAATGTCGGCATTAGTGCATGATAAAAAAATGAAGAATGCAGTATCATTTTTTTCTCCCATAAATCTGACTAAACTTGTGTTATGTTTCTTTAGATGCAATAGGTTTGTGGGTTTTGGGGGGCTTTTATTTTTTAACCATTATGTAGAAAATTGTTTGTTTGTTGGGGTGTTTGTTTTTTGTTTTTAATGGGGGGGGGGGGGGGGGGAGGCTGTCTGAATTAGATGGTTTATTTAATATCAGTGCAGACAAAAGTTAGAAATACCTTTTTTCAATTCAAAGTGTTTTACACGTTCACTATTGGGAGCAACAAATTAAACAGAGTTCTCCAAGTTTTAATTATTTGTTATTTCCATTGGATTGATTCTAGAAACGACCAGGTTTGAACTACACAGTTGCCCAAGCAACTTTAAATGGCATGGCAGCCATCTTTGTTTATCTTTTAAGCCAAAATGTTTTACCTGGATAAGGACCCCATGCACTTCAAATCGGGTCTTTACGGATCAGATAGTTTTGAATAGAAGAAGCGTATCACAAATTGAAATCTATTAATTGGTTGCACAAACGAGTGAGATAAGAGCCGTTAATATTTACTCGGCTTTTGGTCCTTCCAATTGTGTTTTTAGATTGTGTTTCTGCCGAAACTGTCATTGTCTCTTTGTCCTTTTATTTCATTTTTTTATCAGATTTAACAAGAATGCTTTTATTGACTTGGGCAAATATTATAGTTGACAGCAGAATAACTGGGTGAAAACATCATTCTGGTGATTATGAGTGGAACCCATTTCCTCATTGTGTTGTGAGAATGTACTGGCTGCACTTGTCGTAGCACCAGTCTATTGGTATGGTTGCATTGTTTACAAGAATTAATTGCAATCTATAATTAATAAATTGGTTTCTCCAATTGGCTGAAAGTTTCTAGTTTTTTGTAACAGTATCCGTAACTGTTACAACAAGTACAAGTATTTGAACAAGAATATGCATGAAATGGAGTAGTCTGGATAATGCACAAACTCTTTAAGCACAAATGGTTTCCAACCACAATAACAAGCCTGGGAAAGTGTACATATATGCTAAAGCTCGAGTCAGTAAAGATTACATGACATTCTCCATTGTGGGAGTCTAGGTGATGCACACGCTGCTAGAGGTCTCACCCCTGGAATAAACAGTGGACAGCTTAAGTTTCTGGAAGCTGGATTGGGTTTATCAACAAACAAATTCCAGAAAGGAGCTTGATTTCATCAGGTTAATCATGAAAATGACTAGAAACTTGCAACCCAAATTATAAACTTGTTAAATATAACACTTTTAGACGATGCACTTCAGTTTTCAAAAACAATGGTGGATTGCAGTCAGAAATAAAACAATATTTTGTAGAGTAATATAGGTCTTTTGGAAATGAACAAAATAATGACAATTTTTTTTTGCAGAATATAGAAAGTGTCTGTAAACATTCTAGTTGTAGAGGTGTGTTCCAATGGTTACAGTGTTAAACTTATGTGATGGTATATGGGAATATTGTGGTTCTTGGGCAATACACTTTACTACAATTAACTCTCTTCACCTCTCTTTATAAATGGGAACTGTGAGGGTAGAGACCAGACGCACTAATCTCGCCCTGCTACAAACTGGTCTCATGGCCTTATTGTGAAACACTTTGGTTTATAGCCCTCTATAAGCACATAAATAATATAAACACAGCAGCTCCTTCATTGAAAGAATTGTGTTGGTTGAAAAATAAGTTGCAAATTGAAAAATAACCAATTATTTTGGTATCTTTGAAAATACCATTGCATTTTATTTCCTTGTTTTATTAAAGGCCACAGTACACAAAGCTTTGTCCATGCCCATATTTGGAAAACTGCTTTCAATCATAAAGCCCACCAATATTGAAATCACATTCAACCAATCTAATGGTATGATGAAGTCTAGCAATCTTGTTGATTGATATGGCATATGGATGGACCCCCTGGTAATGAATAGCCTAAGCATCTCCATACAAGGCAGCCCCCATGGCCAGGAATATGGGGGGACAAAACTCCAGGAATTCTGGCCGAAGCACGGACATCCGCCTCCAATTTTAAATGCCTAAATGAAGACTTGATCATGCAATTGTAATTCAACTTGGGTTTCATGAACTTTTGCCTTTTATAATATTTATTAGCTTTTTTTTTATTAGCAGTAGTATGGGAACCGGGTAACTGTAAAATAAGTTTTTTTCCAAACTGAAGATTAAATTCCCTCCTTTACCCTAACAAAACGTTGCAGTGTGAATATTGACCATGCTTTGTAGCTTTACGGTGTAAACTGCAACTTTTCATGAATGTAATCTGTCGCAAGTTAAAATACACATAAACATGAAATCTGTTTTGGTTTTCTATGTAACCTGGTTTATAATTTGATAATTACCTGCAAATAGAATTCTAAACCTTTCTTTTGTATTGTTTAAGAAGTTGCTAAGTAGTTTATTAAGTTGGTTTCGGGTGCCCATATTTTGAAACTGGTTCGAGTTTGTCCAATTAAACTGAAAAGAAAGCACGCAGAGCACAATCTGAAAAGAAACCTTCTTTCTTTCCTTCTAATGACCTTGCCATATTTTTTTGTATTGTTAGAAGTCTGGCCTTATCAAATCAAACTTGGGGCATGCTCCATTAGTTATCAGTTGATAAATGATACAAAGTTTATTGTGAAAGGCTTATTCCAAAAAGAATCCTGCTGCACTGTTCCTTTTGCTGTTATCTTGATTTGTTTCTGTGTTACAACATGGACAAAACATACAGCAAGGTGAAATCCTGGGTATAAAGTTGACTTACTGTGAAAGTAATATTATGTTGGCACAGTAACTTTTAGATCTTCATTGCATTTTTGTAAGCCACAATTATCTGAACTTTTTGCCCCCAATAAATGTTTGGCTGTGAGCTTACCTGACTCATCCATGCAACCCGCTGGATTAACCATGGTAACCATTTTATCTTGATACCCAAAGCAGGGACGAGCAGAACTATGTTCACGCAATCTTCTCTTAAGTTACATAGCACCAATAATGAGCATTTTCAAACCTTTTTACCTAGTTACGCCGCACTGGTTGGCAGACAGCCTTTGTGAAATGGCTAAACGTTTAAATGTTGGTGCGGTTTTTAAAACGTTCACAAAATTAAATGCAAAGTCACCTCTTATCTTTATTTTAGACATTGATTTTTCTTCATGAATTTGCTGCAGACAATCACATGTAAAGTATATTTCTGTAAACAGTGATCCACATAATACATATATCCAGGTGCACATGTATGATTATGAAATAATTCAACAACTTTTCCAAATTCAATTTTCTTCTTTACGTGTTGTGTACATTTTACACCTTAGCTTGGACCAAAGTCATTGTAGGGTGTGTAGAATCCACATACCATACAAGGCATTCAGAGTATCATCAGCATCAATGTCTTCAGCCAAAAAAGAAGAATTTGTTTCTCCTCAATCAAATATTGTTATTCATATATATTTTATGAAAACGAGTATGCAAAATTTAAATCAAGACTGCCGTAAAACGTTAAGAGTTAGTTCTACTGTTGAAGCAAGAGTTAGATTTTTGTCCTTTTATTTTGAGGCTGTCCCTGAAAAAGAAGATAATTTAGTTTTATTGGAACTTTGATTGATGCAATGCAAATTAATTCATTTGCAACCAGTGACACATTTATTTGGTAATTGTGCAAGCTTTAACTTGCAAAATGGGAAAAAGGTTTAATATATATACATCGGAAACAAAGATCTGTGGTTGGAAAAATGACCATAGAAAAGTATGAAATGCAATTAGATTGAGTAAAACAGTAACTGTAAAAGTCATACTTTTATTCATCAAAATATTTTAATAATTTTTTAAAGGAAATCTCCCGTCACAAGGCCTAAGAGCCACTCAAAGATAGAGAAGATATCTAATTACATTTGTCTTTCTCTTGATATTGATTCATTATTGATATTTTGCTGAGAAAGGGCAATATGACATGGTCTTTTCTTTAAGTTCACATTCAGTCAAACAGAGAAACAAATCATTTGTTTAAATTGTAAAACTTGATTTCCTTAAAATAACACATTGGGAAACATTGATTAATTTTTTGCCAACAACTATCTGGTTCACAGAGGGATCCATACAACGCTATGAGTTAGACCGGGTCTGAAACCGGACCGTTTAAGAATTCTTTCTGGCAGGTATTCAAGGAATGCTTTCACATTGAATTTTGTTAACCTTTTCTTGCCGACTTGAAATGCGTATACTTGCGTACAGTCGTCTCTGACAATTTCAGGTTTACTTTGGTACCTTTTGGGATTAGATTTAGTTTTAATGGAGGTTGCAGACCAGCTGACATTATTTCTGGATTGAAGGGGGCTGTTGTCGAGATTTATACCCTGGGTATTCTGTGTGTGTTACTGAGTCACTGTTGAAAGCCTGACGTCAACTGGGCAGTCAGTCATGTATGGAAGGGTAAATAGAACCAGTGTGCTGTGATTTGCTGCTAGAAGTGCATGTACTGTACTGTACATGCTCTTGGTTTGCTGTGACTTCGAAATTAGGAATTTAAGAATGCCAGCATATACATACATACATGTATGTCCATGCTTATCTTAAAAAACAAAAAAAATATATCATGTAGTGATTCTGTTTCTTCTTGAGAATTCATAAATAAATTAGTATTTTTCAAATGAAAACAGATTCCAATTACTGTATTCTGCACCCTATTTGATTTTTCCTTAACAAACAAATTGCTATGAGTGTCATACTCTCCACATGAGGATTGCAGTACACGCTCCCAACACAAAGTTTTTGTTGACTTGTTATGGGTCATATGAAAACTACAAACTTGACTATTATTACATTAGAAATTAAACTGGAAGTATTTGGGGATGACACTTCTATAATGAATTGAAAAAAACCACAATATATCGATAGATCTTCTTTTGTTTTACTTTTGTTTTTTTGTTCTGCATTAAAATATCACATACAAATTAAACATTTACATAATAAGAGTTTTGGCTGAAAAATTGAGTTGCTTGCAGAAGAATGTTAGGACATGTTACAGTGGGCAATCTAGAGAATTCAACAAAAAGCAATCCTGATGAATTCAGGAAGACAAACTCATGACCAGTTGTTGGCAATAAAAATGAGCAGGATTTATGGCAGGGCCTTGGGAAAATCAGACCCTCCTGTACTTGTTGAAGGTCATGAATATACAATGATAATCTGATGTCTTACAAGTAGTTGGCAGTAGGCATGTCTCAGTGCAGGCAAATTAATCTGCTTTGGTTTATGAACCTTACATGGATTTTTTTCCCACTGAATGAGCTTTTATTATCGTTATTTGCCATCTTTGCAACATAAAATTATGCTCGTTTTTTTTCTCAGCTTAGTTTGTCATCTATAATAATAATAGGCATATATCACCCGTTGATCTGACAGTCTTTATATTAAATATTACCTAGCATCTTCTGAAGTCGACCAAGTCAACAATAAGCTACATGTACATGGTTTCTATTTTTCTCTTTCTTTAAACTTTGAGTCAGAATTGTTCCTTTGATATTTGTGGGTTTTTGTCTTTTGCAGACTGCAGATCGGTATGGCAGCAGACCACTTTCAACAAGCTCAATACCAAGCAGGTAGGATGGGATCAACGTAATATGCTTTATGCCTTGCCCACATGTAGTACCTTTAAATCATGCTGACAGTGATAGAAGAAAGCTAGATTTCTGCAGATGTGTGTCAAACAGAATCATCATCATTTGGCAAAAGTTTGAAGTACTGAAAGGATTCCCTACAAGACACTCTCAGAAGACAGGTGGCCAATAAAATTAAAAGCATCCCCACCCCCTAAAAAAAGAAGTAATTTCACAGTGTTGAAAATGTTGCAATTACACACACACAAAACTTCTTCCATCTAAGTAAAACGTTGAAAATGTGTGAATAAGTTAAAGGGCATGGATAGAGCAACTTTCAAAGGAGAATATTGAAAGCCCCAATTTTTGCACCTACAGTAGATATGGTGACAGTACATCATCGCCATCCTCATCGGATCGCTATGCAAGTCGTACTGGGTCAGGCTCCTCTTATACTAGGGACAGGGACCGAGATCGGGAGAATGAAAAGACAGCCTCAGGAACACCCTGCCAGACCTGCAAAAAGGTAATAGTGTTGTAACTGTTGTTTTTGTTTTATTATAATGATGGGAATAACACTGCATTAGTACATCTGGCATTGTTAAACAAGTTCGCCCCAGCCCCGTCCCCGTTGTCTCCAGATTTGTCTCCAGGTCCGTCCCCAGGTCCATCACACCTGTCACAGTGACACCAGTATTCTTAGACCCCTATTTTAGTTTTGTTCATTGCACATTTAAGTGAACCATATACTTTGTTTGTTTGTCTTAGCTGTTTGATGAACAGAAGTCGCTGGTCACAAAGCTGCAGGACCAGGTAAAAGAGCGTGACCTTGAGGTCGCTGAGCTGAAGATGTCGATGGAAAAATCCCAGCAGAAGTCTGATCGCTTCGACACCAAGTCAGTCGATAATGAAAAGAGGGTAAGGACCAGCAGATTGGTTGAACTGTTCAACATTAATTGAGCCTGATAGCTTGTATTCAACGAGTTTCCTAGTTGATTTCATATTCCAGTCTCTAGTCTTCTCTATGTAAAGTATTATTGCATAATAGAAAAGAAATCTTCAGTCTCAGAATTGTACAATATTTATTAATAATTACAGGAGATTTTATTGTAATTAACCATTTTGTACTTAGCTCTTACATAATTTTATATTGCTGTTTAACCCGAACAGTGTTGAATCCTCCAATTTTAGTATGAATTGGAGAAAAAGTGAAAGTTGAAATAATGTTTTCATCCCTGTTTTTGGTTTACCTGTTTTATTTCAGGAGAGAAGGGCATTAGAAAGAAGGCTATCAGAATTGGAAGAGGAAATTAAGGTAAAAACTAATATTAAAATTAAGTATTTGGAATGGTCTTGTGCCAAAAAAAGTGCCACCAAACTGTTACATTTTAGCTTACTTTTGAGTGATCCTATATATCCTATATCTGGCAATCGTGATTTTTTTTTTACAATTTATTTTTGTAAACATAAGAACCATTGCCCGATGCCATGGTTGTAAAACTTAAAGTTAAACGATATTTACTATAAAATACAACCCTCCATGAAATCCACCCATTCATGATAATTCAAACAATTACCATTGGTGTATCCTACCTTTTAACAGGAGTGGTTTAAAATTTGTCTGTTAAGCAGGTGCATAACTGAAGCGATGGAAACATTAGGCTAATTCTTATTAGTCCAGTTTTGTTGTTTCTTATCTTTGCAGGCAATGGAGCAATTGAAGTCTGATAACCAGCGTCTTAAGGATGAGAATGGCGCTTTAGTACGAGTCATAAGCAAGCTATCCAAATGATGAAGATAATCCTTCTGATTAGTGTCCTTTAGTGTTTTCATTTTGTTGTTTGACGTCTTCATTCAGGGAAATGGGAAAAAAGGTTTGAGATGATGCTGAGGTAGTTCATCAGGCCTGGGAACATTTGCTTAAAACGCAGATATTTCCCATGTGTAGATGTACAATAATCCTCAAATAGAAATACACAATCTGTATCCCAAAACATGCAAAAGTCTTGTCGTACATTCTGTTCCCATTTACATTCGATAAATGAAAATTGTTTATTTCAACAAATGAAGCATCATCTTAAGCCTTTTAGAAATGAAGTAGTCAACTTGATTTGAGGATTGAGCATTGTGGTTTTAGAACAAGTTGTATGTGATGTACACAAACATAGTGTGGAGGCTGCTATTTGTTTAAACAACTTGGAAAACACTTAACACATCATCACACTTTCAACATAAAACATACAATTCCATGAAGTATTCCTTTAACAATTGAATGTAAAAGAAAAGCATTATTAACTGACAGCATTCTCTACAAATGGCTGTTTTTTCCTTTGTCATAATGCACATTTATGAATTGGATACTTATTCAACCCGCGACTTCATGGAGAAACAAAATTGAGAAGCCTGGACACAACAGAATTTGGAAATGTGAAAGAACGTGTGTGTCACTGAACAGTGAACAAACAGTGTACACAACTTGACTTTAGTAAAAGCAGCTTAAAAATGGCAGCCTCCTTTAAGCTTCGCTGTCTAAAAGAATTTTACATCATAATTGATGGCGTGACATTGACAGCGAGCAAGCCCCTTCCCCACCTTCTCTCTTTCCTTATTCATTATGACAGTGAAGCAAACTTGGACTGTAAGGAACGGTGTTACCCCCGACCTTCTTCCTTTCAGGAAGTTGGATAATAAATTAGTCACACTCTTCAAGGCACTGTCTCAAAAATGCACAAGATGCAGATCTGTACCATGCATCGTCCCTCTGCGACTCTCTGAAAACAAATTTTCCAACCCTGCATAGGGGTTTTTTTCAGGTGGATTTCAGTGGTGCAGTGGTACATATTTCGCTAAGTGCAATCTGCACAAATTGAACCTTAACATTAGCAAAGCTAGCAGAGTACAAGCCATTCATTCTTAATGCGTGCGACGTCACAAAGCATGTGCAGCGAAAATTCTCTGAAGTTTTGTAAAATCGCAGCGTGAAATTCTGTCGTGATGTCACAAATTCGCATTTGCCTTCGCTTTGGTGCGAAGTATGAACCAGTCTTAACAGTATAAAGAGATACTCCAATGTATCCCAGTGCACAGACATTTACTGTTTTGAACAAACAATATGTCACCTATATCCACATAGTAGTATGTGGATGAAATGCAGCATGATATTAAGACAGCCCTTGTGAGTTGTGGAGTAATGCTTACCCTGAGCTCCTGATATCAGTGACACTGCTGAAGCTACCATTCCTAGCATGACAGACCTTTGCTTCACTGCCAGATAACCACCCTGACCACCCCCTTGACGAATTCTAAAAGCCTATAAATTGTTGTGTTTTCCAACTTTTCATTAGAGCAGAGTGTTTTCGGTAGCAGTGTAGAATGTACATAACCCCTCAACCCCTGGAATCATGTTCAAGTAAACCCAAATCATTTAAGATGCAATGGGGAAAAAATATAAAAAGAAAAAGTAAAAAAAAAAAAGTTTGAAGGAAACTTGAACAGAAGAACTTTCAACTGTTTATTTGTAAAGTGTACAGAAACAAAAATAATGTTTAGCCTTTTTGTGTAGGCAGGGAAGAGTAATGAGTTGAGACCTCAGGTGACGCCATATTGCAAGTAGACTAAGACTGTTAGGGGGTGTTTGTTGAGAGAAAAATTGTAGAAGTTGAGGTTTTGAGAAGAATCTATGGAAGTTGTAACAAAGCAGAATTGTAACAGAACACATAAATGACAAGTTGAGAATGTGTACTGAAACGCCTTGTCAGTGCCATGGCAGTTTTTGTCATTGTGTAGAACGTCATCTCTGCACACTGGTCTACATGAACTTTGACTTTTGATATGGAAAAGATAACATTGGTGGCAGAAGTGGGATCAGTGATCATGCAAAGAAGTGCTGGCAGTACGGTGTATTGAAGCCAAGTCTGCCATAAATTGAAGTACAATTGTGCCTTAGTTTGATGCATTCCAGCTTCTCTTAATCTTCTCTTCATTTCTTCATCTCAAAAGAGTTTGCATTGCGTATTTTGTTGCAGTGGGCGATAAATCATTTTGTTTTGGTAAGGGACATACCGTATTTAGCTTGTGTGCAATATATGGCATCTGGATCTTCGTTAACAAAACATAGATTCTATTTATTGTAGTTGTTAATCCACATGCCACAATGATACAGTAAGTTTTGTTTTTTTCTCTCTAGCAAAGTTAGATAGGATATGAATGATGAGTTAACCTTCATAGAGACATATTAGTTGGTTTCTCTATGTTAAATTTTTCTTTCATCTGAAAGTTTTTGTAGTTGACTGATGGATGGAACTTTTAGATTTAGACGGCCACTCGAGTAAGAAACATGAGGAGAAATGCTGTCCTAACAAGCGTCACATCACAATTGAAAAATAACTGACCACTTTGTGTATCAGCAACAAACTAAAAATAAAACCACCATTTCTGAAGGGATAGTTTTAAAGAATACTGTGGCCAACAGCACCACCTTATTACATTACCTACAATCTCTTTATTTATATCTATGCTGGTTCAAATATTGGTCTTATATGCCACAGATTACTGTCTGTTTTATTGACAGACTTCAAACATTTTTGTCCGTCTAAAGCTTATGCTGTATGGCAATAGTCCTTGCCTTTTTGTACTTTTGTATATTTGTATAAAAAACCAATAGATTGTATTTTAATAGGATTAATACTCCGTTCCCTTGCTAGCTTATTACTGGCTCTATTGTTTTATAATGTTTATTTTGAACTGGCACCTTTACCCTGCATTCACAAGCTGTGTATTATTTGTATTCCCTGATTTGAAAGGGTGCGCTATCTGGAAACATTTTCTCTTGTCAAGGAACAGCTGTTAGGGTTATTTTTGCAAATATTAGTGTTTTTTTTGTGTTTATGTTGATCAGTTGATAGCCTTCTGATCTACATGATCCTCCCACATACAAATAAGTGGACATTTTTTCAAAAGGTAATTTTCTGTTTGTCAACAAAAAAATACAAGGGAAAAAATGAATATATATATTTTCAACTGAGTGAGCAAAACAGTGTCACCACTCTACGCATTAGAATGTTAACCAGGGCCGTTTTCCTAGAATCTGTCTACGACCTTTGGTGTTAAAGAAATGTGTAACACCAAAGTGTAAATGTAACACCTTGCTCATTACTTCAGCTTTCTGTCATGGAGATTTTACGCCCCCAAACCTCCAGGCTTTAGCTGGCACATACATACACGGAAATCTTGTCTTTATAGCATTGCCATCTTGATCTGTCTGCATTGCATCAACAGAAAAATGATAGTAATGATGCTTTTCACAAACAAGTAAGATGGAAAAATGGCTAAAATACTACTGTTGACTTGTGATTAGTGTAGCTTTGGGGAAAACAACATACATAGAATTTGAAGGCATCAATTGGTGCAGCATTCTGGTAGCAACTTGTTGATTGCAACTACAGCAGATACAGTTCTGGAGCAAGAACCATTAGTCAACTAGTAGTTGATTTGTGACGTAACTTACATTTCTGCATTACAAGAAAGCTGCCAACCTCTCTGTCATTACAAAACTTAATCCTGGCTTCTTGCTGTAACCACACCCTTTGGTCTGGTTCCAAGTAGTATGCTCCTACCATTCTTTGTTGCGTTCAAGTTAAATTAGTTGAACTATTGTGACCAATAGTTCATGCCTAGTTTGTAGGTTGGCTCTCTTTTCATTCCCCACACACAAAAAGAAAAAGGCAAATTAATAAAACCTATTTAAAATAAAATTGAGCAGTTTTTTTTTGGTGTAGTTGCTGACATTGCTTCTAGTACTTGTCTTTCATTTCATAAATTTGTCAATTGTTGGACTTCCTGCTTCAGTGATTTTAAACAAACAATGCATCTTTATACACTTGAAAGTTTACACTCTGAAACTAGAAGCGTGCATCAAAATTTGTAGGCATTAACAAGAAGAAAGGCCTTAAATACCTCCTTTTCTTTGTTTGGCCATACTTCATGTCTTCCAACAAACAAAACCAGTAGTAATTATTTGCATGCACAAACCATTCTAATTAATTAATTACAACAGTTACCATTGTAATTTAAGTCTGTATTTTTTACCATATTTATTTATTGTAGACAGGACATCAGTAACAACTTACGATTTCAGATAAATATTGATTGAGTGAAGTAACTCTATTGTACAAGCAGCTACAACATTTTAAATACATTGGTTGAGTGATTAGATTTTATGCTAGTCCTTTCTTGGGTGTTTTTGTTTAATATTGAGAGGACATGAAGTAGTATTATGAATATTATAATAGAATACCAGCTGGAATTGTTTCCTTAATACAAAAACTTTTGATTGCAATATCAGAGTGTTGATTACTATAGTTAAATTCTGATTGAAAAAAATAAAATAAAACAATAACTTGGAATTGGGCTGATGTTTTAGTAGAATGCACAAAATAGTTATCTGCTGATCCCGGAGTTTGAATCAGCATACTGCTGTTTGAGGCACAAATTTGTTTTTGGGGTAGTTCAGTTTCAAAAATGTATACATTGTGGGCGGTTTGAAGTCACTTTCTTTGGGTATTATTCAGTAGTGCTTTTTGAGTAAACTTACACAAAATATTCCTGCTGTGGTGTGAGCTAATAATATAAAGGATTGATGTTAACAAGAAATACTGAGGTAGAGTTGTTGTTGACAAACAACCAATTTAGCTTCCACTGTTTGAGCGTTTACTGTAAATCTAAGATTGGTTAAATTTAGCCATTCCAGTTCTCAAACCGGTGTGATCAAACCAGTTTTATCTCATTGCCGGTTTTACCAGCATGTAGTGTTCATAAACTGTTAACAGTTACATAGAAGAAAAGAAAGGTTAAACGTGTAATCAGTTAAATGTCTCATCAATGTGTGACCTGGTATATGCACAAAGACCAGTGAGCAAAATGTTAGTATTCATGATAGTATTTCACATTGAAGCTGTGGGAAAATGTGTAGGCTTGTTGTACATGGTGCCTTATCTTGAATTGTTATGCAACATGATTATGGTTTATCCAAGTAAAACGATTCAAAGTGAAATTGACATTACCATGAACGTTACCAAGAACATTACCATGGAATTTTACCATGGAACTTTACCATGGAACTTTACCATGGAACTTTACCATGGAACGTTACCATAAACTTACTCTAAAAATTTCACTCACTTCTGAAGCATCCAACACTATTGCATCTGCATTGAAAGTCTACACAAGCTTTAAGATACCTGGGAAAAAGAACTGGGAAAAACGAATAGTCTACAGTATTCCTGAGTCTAGTTTTCTATGTTGTTGCATGCGTTCCGTAATGTTACTATGTTTCAGACTGGTATCTGCTGAGGTTTTACTGCATTTTGATTGGCCCTTGTGTAATCAGTGAACAAATAATAGCATTGTGTTGTTTTTATGCTAAAGTTAAAGAAACCAAGCTGTCACTTTGGAATAATTTTCTGTACATTGATTTGGAGGTATGTGACTGAAAACTAGAGATCTAAATTTCTTCAATGCAACATAAAAATTACCAGCCAGACATGACCACAACATGTGAAGAAAATTTCTATTTCTTTTGACAATTGACAAGGAACTCTGAACACTTTTGTGCCTTAGTGTTATTTTTCCAAGTCAACTTGACGATTGTAAATTGGTCTTGAAGTATTCAAAGAAGTGTTAATTGAGATTATTAATAATGTATATTAATTTATTTAACAATTATATGATGCAACCGTCACTCATAACATCTGGCCTGAGATCAGTACATGGACTGTTTAAACTTCAATTCTTGCCTGTAATTGAATGCAAACGAATCCACTGTGTGTTTGCCAAACAAATTAAAAAATCTAGTGATTTCAAAGTGCAAAAAACGGTGCCAACATTGAAGAAAAAACTTAGTTAATGCAGAAAAAGCATTCATGGCTGATCCAGTGCGCTTAGTATTCTTGCGTGACCTTTGACCTTAAGCCTGTAGCTTGCTTGTTACTACCTTTTATGTTCTTATTTTCTTTAACAAGTGGCTTCATGCAGGGGATACATCAGCACAGACCCACTGATTGTTTACTACTAAACAAACATGTTTGTTTCTATGAACTGTTTTTTCTCAATCATGTATGTTGGTTTTCCTTGTAGAGGAAACAAATATAAATAACACTTTAGGTAGATAAAACATGGAAATTTGCAGCTTAAAAATAAAATGTTTGTAATATGAGAAAGATTCCTTGTTCATTTTGTGAGTAACCACCAACTATGTGAGCTAGGAGTTCCCACGTAGTGAGAAGACAAAGGCCTATGAAATGAAGAATGCCAAAATATAAATGGTAACTCCTTTCCCTCATCAAACATAAACGTTGAACTAAACATGCTGCATATAAACAAAAGTTATGCCCAATCCGTATTTCCAGGTTCTTTGACACGTTTTCACATTGTTTATTTCATCCCAAACTGACAAATGAAGCACGATATGTGGCAGAGAAAACCCCCCTCTTTTGTGTTGACCATTGTGTTCCCGGAATCTCAGGAATTCCTTTTAGGTTTCAAGGGGGATGGGTATAGGTTACAATAGTGTTGAGTGCGTGTAAAGTATAGGGATAAGAGGGGGGTACCCCTCTGCCACATATCGTGCTGGGTATACAAACTGACTTCATCCAGAGCTTCGCCCATTTTAGAGTCGGGTCCTTATATCACAGCTAGCTTTATACTCAGCATATTGAGACCCTTTATGTATGTTGAGAATAAGCGACTCCCCCTATGTTTCTTACCTCTATGGCCATACCACCTATACACTCTACTATTGAGAAATCGCAACATTCCCGCAAGCGCAAAAGAGGGGGTGGTTCAAAAGAGGGGGTGGTTCCCTCCGTCTCATTTTCGCTTCATTATGCTAGCTCGTGTGGCCCACTGACCTCTATACATGGACAGATCATCCATTGTTTCATTTTGAAGTCGGCATGCAGAGAAGTGCAACATGGCGTCACTGCTGTGAGCCAATGAAATGTCCAGGTGTAGAGTTCAGTTGGTTGGTAAACCCACTGACCTCTACAACTGGACATGTCATTGGCCCACAGCAGTGACGCCATGTTGCACTTCCAGTTCGCGCCGACTTCAAGTGTTAGCACAGCAGAATATGGACAATGATCTGTCCAGGTGTTGAGGTCAGTGGTGTGGCCCCCTCGGCATTTCCCATTTCCAATATTTCCGGAACTATGTTCTCCCCGTGGACATTGGGATAAAATGTTGTTATGGCTTGAGAAGCGCCAAGTTGTGGCCTTTATTTACAATCGGTTGATAACGCCGCACGACGGGGTCACGTCAGAAAGTTTTTGCAAATATTTAATAAAGCTGACCAAAAAAATGTGATGTTGGTTGCAACGAGTGCATTTAATTAGAGTCGTGATTGTACGATCGAACTCATATGAAGCAATATGGGACGGAGACCCCCCACCCCCCTCCTTTGTGGTGGTCATTGTGCTTGCGAAATGTTGTGGGTTTTTTTGAGGTTTTTTTGTGGTGTTTTTTTTTTGGGGGGGGGGGGAGGGGGGGGTGCGTTACGTAACAATAGTCTATGGAGTGTATGTATGGGGGACTAAGGGGGGAGTCGCTCGGTCCCATAATGTTGCTGGGTATAATCAAACTCGCTACCCGTAAAATTAGAAGAGCGCCCTCTCTGCAATTGAATTAAAGATGTACCGAGTGGAGTGAGGGTTTTTTTGGTAAAAAAGTGAAAAACAATCAAACCGTGGCTGACACCAGGGGCGACTCTAACTTTTTTTTTTTTTTTGGGGGGGGGGACCATTTTGGCTTCTTCTGCAATTTGAGGCATCTTTTGGCATCTCCCCAACACTAAACTAGACTATGAACTTAAAAAACAAAATAAAAGTAGGCTTACTATTTCGGGTTCGTGTGAGGGCCGGTTGATATGAGCTTGAATCCAGAGGCTCAGACACCGAGGTATTATACGGCGAAGGAGCGGAGTTAGAGAGAAACTGGAAGGAAACAGTCAAAATAGACCAATTAACTTGCCGCTTTTTATGTTTAAAAACTTAAAATAAATATTGATTGAATTCACATCACTCCAACGCAAACTTCTTGAGTCTGTTCCATTGTCGGTTGCTTTCATTGTCGGTTGCATTATGCAAGGAGTCTGCAGGTTCGGGTATAATAGTACAAATCTGTATATACGCTGGGGACTGGGACAAAATCCACATAAATCGACAGTGATGGTATTGGTGCTTTTAAGCTGAACTCCATTAAAGTTCAAGTTTAGTAAAAACAAAAAGTGGAATGGAACTCTTATCAGGACATTTTCTGCAATGCTCTTGCGTTTGTTAATCTTGTCTGCCTTTTTGTTGGTTTAGTGTGCTGATAAAGTGTACATTTGAAGTGCTTTTGAAATTCACCGACGACGTTTATTTAGTAAAACTGACAGGTCTGCGTCAGCCTGAGCTCAAGCTCTTTGCCGCCAAAAGCTGAGGCATCTCTGGGCAGACAATCAAGGCAGCAGGCCGATCACCGTCTTAAATATCCTTGAACTTCAGATTACATTGAAGAGACTACGTATGCGTATGATCGGGACGGTGGAATTTGGGTCACTAAACACATTGGAGGAATATTCATTAGTACCTTATCTCGGTTGTACACTCCCCCAGTGTTTACCGCGAAAAAAATTCTTTCACAAACTTTCTACACTGTAAAAAGTTGGGTAAACATAATTGGGCACTGTTGTTCTGCCCAATATTAGTAAATTTCAGGTAAACATTGACTATAACTTTGGGAAATAATTTCAATTTATAGGCTGTCTAAAGAGTCATCAATGGGAAAACAATAGGATTGGCCTTTGATAAATTTTAAATCGTTTGCTATAATCATTGTCCGTTATATTTTTTTCCAGGAGAGCACATAAACATTGCCACCCAAATGAATCATCTTGTGTGTACTGCTGACTCCGATGGAAAATGGCGACACCGCAGTATTGTCGGGAAATACATTTTCACATCCGAAGTTCCCCCGGCCGACGGAAATGTCCCGTTAGTATGTGTGGATATAGACGATGTGCCCTCTGACGTCACGTGTTTACATCTGTATTCAAATGTGCCCGGCAGTGGTGCGCACCCATCGTGTTTTAATGTGCTTAAAGAGTGACGTCGCATGTCAGATCGCCTTTGAATTATGTGACCTCTGATGTCATCTCTAGTCCTAACCAAATTTATGTAAAACACGATGCGTGCGCATATTGACGGGCACATTTAAATACAGATGTAAACAGAGGCACATCGTCTATAAGAAGACGACAGCAAAAATGTCCTCTTGGGATCCAAGCCCTGTGACGTCACCAATCACAGCCCGTGATGTCGTGCTGCCGTGTATGCACTTTGTAATATTTGAAGATACAGCCAAGCAGGGCAACCAAGCATTTATTTTTGTATCACCGTTTTTAGTTCCGACGAGGATCTGTAATGCAAAATGTGTTGTAATAAACACGAGAAATTTGCTAAAACTTGAGACAGTTTACCTATTCCTATTGGCCGAAAGTTCGTCACATGACCGGTATTAAACGGATGATAAAACACCGGAGTCGGGGCCGGTATCAAAGTACGTATAGAGTGCATCGCGCAGTTCATACGCGGGACGCGCGCGTTAGGGCGCCAATGCCCACACTAGGGAGTTGGTCTATCTTCCAGACCACCGATCACGCGAACGAGGAACATACCATAATTGTTTCACAATATGACAATGTATGAAGTATAATTCTTCAACAAAAGCGTTGAAAACTTATGCTTTTCAACTTTGTGTTGATGTATTTTACCGAAACTTAATATGAATGAGAATAAATGTGGTTGGTCGGTATGAGCCTAGACATCGCAATCAAGTTCGGATCGGGCACCGAAGGCATTAACGCGTCCTGAAACATACGTATACGTTTAATACCTGCCAATCACATGTTTATTCTCGTATTAACAGTGACTCATTGAAAAGATATTAGTACATGTAATTTAAATGATGATCAGTTGTTTTTCATTAACAAAGAAAAACAACCGTTCGGCAAGTTTCTAAGTAAATGCAACTTTCCCCCGTATCCCCGTACAACTGGTTAACACATCTGATTCAAAATCTGATTCACTAAAAGATTTTAAATACCAAATCTTTCAAATAATTTTTTTTTTTTCAGGTAAAGAATATATGCAAGTACGGAGCCCCTAAAGGGACATATGACGAATACAAATCACTGTGACGAAATAATTTGAGTTTTTATTTCGTGCGCTCGAAATCATTTCGCGCCCACGAAATCATTTCGTGCACTCGAAATAACTTATTTCGTGAGCTCGAAATGATTTCGTGCACTCGAAATAAAAAACTCAAATTATTTCGTCACAGTGATTTGTATTCGTCATATGTCCCTTTAGGGGCTCCGTATGCAAGAGGTAAACTTTGATAAACATTATTTTAAATAAAATTAATATCTTGTATTTTTCTACTTTCTGGCACACGTGGTAGGCTAATAGTTAGTTGAAAATTTATTAATTATAACAAGAAATATTCACCAGATGTAGCCAAAAGCAGTGCCATGGCATAGTACGCATAGTGTGAAAAAGTTCACTTCTTTTGGAGCCCAATTTTCTATGTTGGTATTTTGATAGGGACGGTCATCACAACAAAATTCCAGAAAACCTTGGCGGTAAGGCTTAAGTAAACAATAACGACACAATACCAACATTCCGTTCAGGTTTCTGGGCATGTCACTGTTACTTTTGCAAACATAATACTTATAATTTTGCATTAGAAATAGAAGTTGTGTTGATTAGAATATACATGAACAACTCTAACTTTCGGAGTCGAGTATGAGCCAACAGATAACAGGGCCTACATCGAACATGTGCAACAACTTCACATCGAACGCATTAACACGAAACGTCTCGTCAAATAAAACCTCTTGATATTAGACTATTATCAAGTTCGATTGGTATTCAAAATAGAGACGTCTAGAAAGACGTGGGTGCAAAAGACGACAACAAGCCACCCGAAGAGTTTACCACCGCAAAACAGTTGGAAGTTTCCTGTTACGACATTAGGGTTACCCTGAAGTTGAACTGTGGTACAAAACTGGCAATAAATCGGAGGACTTAGGTGATCAAAACTTTGGTTTTTCTGAGAACAAAGTCTGCAGGAGTTCAGCAACATTATGCGACTCCCGGTTGAATGCATTGCATGCGTGTACATGCAGCAGCTATGAACACGTACTGTACATGTACACAATGCATTGTACACTACACCATACACGTTCACAAGCGCTGAACTTTGGATCTAGAGTCGCCAATAAATAAACTAGTGAGAGAGTGAGACCGAGTGAAAAACTTTTGCGACAAAATGGCGGATTACAGAGCCAGAAGGCGTGGTAGGGGTAGCCCCGACAATGGGGAAGCAGACGATATAGACACGTCGCCTGGGTCTTCGTCCAAGTTGGAAGTAGCTGGCGAGAGCAGGGTGGCTGCCCGGCGGAGGGAGCGAGCAGCAGCCGCTGGGAAAGACGCCAGTTCGCCCGGGGAAGCTGATGATGTAGACAGCCGCGGTGCGGCTGGTGCGGCCGCTGGTGGTGGAGGCCGGAGATTGAAGGACAAGAAAGACACCGAAACATCCAAAGCCAGCAGGTTTTCTCACAGGAAAACCCGAGAAAAAAGACGGGGCACGGGAGTGGTTGTGCTACAGGTGTGTATAGAAACCAATCCAAATCAAAATTTCCAATAATATGCCGCAGTCATCATGGTCAAATAAGGAAGAGGTGTTTTTTTTTTGGGGGGGGGGGGGGGGGCGGAGTTGTTTTAAGACTTATTAAATTAAATGCTTCCAGAAAATACATTAAACGGTAAAGGAAAAGTGTTTGGTAAAATAGTACGGGTTATTTCATTTTACCTGTAAAGTTACAATTTAAACTTTTTGTCTAAAAATCTACTAGTTTGCCATAAAACGGAACCAGCATGAACATGGTTGTCATATTCTAGAAGTATGTAAAACCGGAAGAGTCTGCGTCAAGTCTAGTCTCGGCCCTTTCCTCTTCCCTGTGACTTCCTTGATTGTGAGTCACTCCTACCTTGTATTTGGGTCTAGGACAAGATGTGACAGGGGACCTTTCCTGTTTAGGATAGACACAAAGCCTGGGGAGCAGAAAGTTTTCTTGTGTCCAAATTCTTGTGTTTTTTATTTCAATCCTGCCATTTGCCATAATACGGGTACCTTCCTTAAAGGTTCATTTTAAAGGACATCATTTTGCCGATATCTAAAAAAAAATTACTGCTGAATTATTAAGAAATATCTTGCATATTTGAAAGTAAATAATGATTGTAGGCATCCAGCAAAATGATTGCGCTAAATATCCTGTAATTGTAACAAAAAATTGAATTTTATTAAGAAAATTAATAATCGCCGGGCGGTGATCGCGATTTAAAAAAACAAAAAAACAAGAACAACTGCCCTACGCCTGTTGGAAACAAATGCCGTTTTTTCTTGCTTTTTCTTGGCATCCATGATTCTACCTTTGAATAATTCTACAAAATCTCACCAACCCACCTGATGAATTGAAGGATGTGGGTAAATATGTGTAAGCTTGCTATAAGAAATTGCACCGAAACAAGGAGGTCAGTTAACTCCATGCTTCAAGAAGACAATGGGTTGCCTTTTGTTTTTCCCCAGACTGATATGATTTGGCTTTCAGAAAATGTGTAGATATATTTGGGAAGTAGACGAAGTGTGACCATCCACCACAAAGGAGAGTCTGTAAAGTTGAATTTTACACTTCTTGAGGTAGATGTAAATTTGGAAAGACTTCTAAATTTACATTAACCAAACATTATTTTAGTTAACATTTTGACTTTACAGCCCCGTTGTGGCGGATACTCACAATTGTAGGTTTAGAGCAGATTTTGTAATATAAAAAAGGAATCTCTCCTCCCTTTTGAGCCATTGTATGTAAACCAACCCCTGCCCATGCAGGCAGTATTCAAAGTTCCGCTTTATTAGGAACAGATTTGTCCCATTGAATGCAACAAGGCATTTAATGACATGTCCACACAGTCTAGTATTGTGATTGGTTTCAATTGAAGCTGTAAACATAGTAACAAAAACTTTCAAGGATTAGAGCTATATGGGTAAATCTTGGGATGATGTGTTATGCACAGGTTAGTGTCAGGGGTGTAAAAGCATAGAGAAGGGACCCATGGATAAAAGTTAGGGTTAGGGTCAGGGTTAGGGAGTGTAAAGAGGAATGGGCCTCCTCATTGAGGGTTAGGGGTGTAAACAGTATGGTTAGGGTTAGGGTCAGGGTTATATGTAGGGGGGTGTAAAGAGGGATAGGCCTCCCCTTGAGGGTCAGGGTTAGGGGGTGTAGAGAGGGCCCGGCCTCTTCATTTAGTGTTATGGTTAGGGGTTGGGGTTAGGGTTAGGGTTATTAGTGTAAAGAAGGATGGGCCTCCTCATCGAGGGTTAGGGGTGTAAACAGTATGGTTAGGGTTATAGGGGGGTGTAGAGAGGGATGGGCCTCCTCATTTAGGGTTAGGGTTAGGGTTAGGGGGTGTAGAGAGGGATGGGCCTCCTCATTTAGTGCTAGAGTTAGGGGTGTAAACGTTAGGATCAGAGTTAGGATCAGAGTTAGTGTATAAAGAGGGATGGGTCTCCTCATTGAGGGGTTTTGGCAGATTGGCTTCACTAGTATTACATTTTTACTATTTGTTTTCTATACCCATGTACATCCATGTAGGATGACACCTTACTAAATCCATGCATCCTTCTGCATGAATTTCATCTATAACTTATTACTATAATTTTTTTGTTGGTGGTTAGATGTCAACATAAGCAGAATTTGTCAAGATTTGCAAAAAGAAAACAGACGGGTAGGGCATGTGTGTGCAAACATTACATACTGTCACAAGCAGAGACTAGACCAAGCATACAGTGCACTGCTGTGCTGGTATACGTGTGCAGCTTGATTTTACTCCATTTAAGGAAACAACTCAAAAGAGGACCTTCACAATAGAAGGCAATAGTTATTCCTGACAAAAGGTTTGCATATTTAGAGAACAAAAGCTACAGTACAGTCAGGGACATTGTTGCCATTAAGTCGAAAGAGCAAATTCCAAAGATCCGGGTTGTGTATCATATGGAATGTTGCATGCATAAAAACTTTTTTTTTAATCAAAGTTGTTTCAAGTTGGAGTTTATAAACGTTTTTTGTTTTCACCATGCACCTGCCATTACTCATCACTTATGATTGGCTGCTGGTGTACCACAAAGAATTGACATTAATTGGAACTACATTACAAGTGCATGTAGGGTACTATGTAAACATCATTCATATTTATTCCAAAGTTTGGCACATATTCGTTCCAAAAAACTCTGCACCATAAACAATGAACACTATTCATAAATTTATCTTGGTCCAAAACAGGACAGCATGAACAATCCTAATGTGTGTGGCGAATCCTTTCTCTTTTTTCTTTCATTTTCTCCCCTTTGAAAATTGTCACTGCTTGTAAACAGACTATGAATACATTCAGTAACTAGCCAGAGAGGCTTTTGAGTAAATATGCTGACTGGCTTGTCAAAGGAAAATGTCCTTGGAAGTAAATCCTATAGTGACACTGATACAAAGTACCAGTACTTATGGTTAGGCTCTGCTCTGGGAAGGTTAAAGCTAATGCACCTAATGCACAGTTCCAGGATTAATACAGTATTCATAAAGACCTAAGACATGCAGTATACCCATCCATTGGTCGAGAGCCCGTTATGTGGCTGGTTTTAAACGAATGATAAAGACGTGGCTGGCTCTGGCTGGCAGGTTTTAAACACTTTTCCAGTTTCACATGAAATTTGGCCCACCTTGGCTTAAAATCTAGTTGTTTTCAACCGCTCGGTCATAACACGCTAAACAAAGGTTTTAATTTACTAATAAACTGTAGAAGACCATGTTTCACATACATGTAATGCTTCAGGACCAAATCTGTTTTTTAATTTAATGTGCACATGTGCATTCCTAAAACCTCACCTTGTCTCCATTATTTAGAGAGACTAATGGCACATTCTTTTGACTAGGATTTTCTTAATAGCGATGATGTTTGTTTTCCCCATTAACTAACAGGATGAAGATACTGCTAATGCTACAGCCAATGTCAAAAGCAACACAGATTACAATGAGGACATTGCAAAAAAAGCAGACGATCACAATGGAACAACTAATTCTTATGAGGTAGGTTAAAATCAAAGTCAAACATTGTTTTTTTCTGTACTTTTAGACAAAATTATTCACAAGTAAAGTTTGTTTAACCCTAACCCTCCCAAATCCTCCAAATTCCTCATTGCAAAATGCAGGATTTTGCAGGATTGAGGTCACTTGGAGTTTGATGCATTGCAGGATTTTGCAGGATTGAGGTTACTTGGGGTTTTACCCCTGCAGGAATATGGAGGATTCAGGTTATCAGGCTGAATGTGACACACAAGGATTTTGCAGGATTGAGGTCACTTGGAGTTTGATGCATCGCAGGATTTTGCAGGATTGAGGTTACTTGGGTTTTTACTGACTGCAGCCAGGGCAAGACTGCAGGATTTTGCAGGATACAGGCTGTATGGTCACCAGTGACCAATATTGGAGGATTTTGCAGGATTCAGGTTACTTGGAGTTTTAACAATTTAGGAATTGGAGGATTTTGCAGGATTCAGGTTATGTGTAAGTAAAAATGGGTAGGGAGTTAGGGTTAACTAACTGCATGTCACATGGTTAGAAAGATCAACACAAATCTGTTGACTCATCAGTACTCAACCAATTCTAAAACTGGTTGTCCAACTCGTCCAAATTATTGCTGGACATTGTAACAGTTTCCAGTTTTAAAAAAAGGAAATGGAATTTTGAAGTGAAATTTACTAGCTATAATGTTGCCCCATGGATGACCAATATTGCTAAACATTGCCGAAAAATAAAATATGTCTGATATACTGTTTGTAACCATTACAAACTGCTGTACATGTTCTTGTGTAAAATTTATAACAGAGAGCAAATTTATAAAAGTGATTTCGAGCTGATCATCGACAGAATGTTTTTACCGTATGCTTGGATAGTCTCAGGAGTGGGAAAGTGATATTCAACTGGTCGTGGCATTTGAAGATTTGCTGTAGGCTTAAAAGTCTAGCCTCATGTAAACCATGTAAAAGTGTACGGCATACTGTACGGCTACTGAAAAAATTGTTCATGCCCTTGTTTCTTCCCGTTTAGATTTTTGTAATTCACTTCTTCACCAACTACCTAAAACTCAAATAGCTCGTCTGCAAAAATTGCAAAATACAGCAGCTCGTATCATTACACTTACAAAACGTAGAACCCACATTACACCTGTTCTGCACTCTCTCCATTGGCTACCTGTTCATTTCCGTATTGTGTTTAAATTACTTTTACTTGAGTTTCATTGTATTCATGGTTCAGCTCCAACATATAATACTGATTTGATTGTGCATTATAATCCTCCTAGGCGCCTTCGTTCTTCAAATACTACCTTACTTGTTGTTCCTAAGTGTAATAATTCATGGGGTGATCGGTCATTCGCACATGCTGGTCCCTCACTCTGGAATAAGCTGCCACAGGATATCCGCAGTATTTCCTCTGTTCAAAATTTCAAAATTGCTCTCAAAACTCACCTGTTCGAACTAGCTTTCATGTAAATCCAGACTTGTCGTTATGTTTGTCTTTTGTTTTTGTTTTTTCCTTCTTGCGCCTTGAGCATCTTATTAGATGGAATGGCGCATTATAAATACTCGTTATTATTATTATTATTATTATTATTACCAGTACATGGTTATTTGATCTGAAAGGTGTACACGTGTACATGATCTATAATTGGACATCATGGCCAGGGTTTTTCGTTAACTTTTTTGTCAGCCAGTCAGATCGAGTGAAACAGGCTCTTTATAACTAATAACTAATCAGGCTTTTTCACTATTCCGCATTAAAGTTGCATGTCTGATGATCACAATAATTTGACCCACCAGGCGGACTAACTCAGGGGATGGTTTTGACTATAGTCTGCTACCTCTTCAATTTTACTGGCATTTTGCTGGCAGACTAACGGATTACCACTAAGGTTTACCCGGATTTAAACATGTATGCCTAGAAATTGAGTAGTTCGAAAAGATGGTTATAATGACGGATTGAATTGTACAAGCTGCATATGGCCCAGGGGGTTTATTCACAACTTATTCAACATCTAAGATCCTGCTTCACAAAATGACAAGAGTAGCGGTGATCTGGAGGTACAGGCATTCCGGGCATTCAATAGTGTTATATTTTGATTTGTTGTCAATTAAGGAAGGTTCATAATGGCAAAGGTTCTTGGACATTGGGGGTAAGGGTTAAATAATTCACGATAAATGGGCTCTTCATAAATTTGGTTTTAAATATATATCCTGATTTGAGTATGGTTATAAATTTATATAAAACTGACAATTGTTTATAAATAGTTTTTGAAACCCCATCAAGATTGTTCTGGGCAGTTGCCCTGAATGCACTGGGCTGACAACGGGCGAATAATTTCCATCAACCAGCCCAACTGACCAAAGAATTTTTTGTTCAATAACAGCTGGTGGGTATTCAAGATGTTTTCCTTTTGCAACACAGAGAGGGTTCGCTGCTAACAATGCCAAAGTGTCGGAGTTCACAAGCACATTCCTAGATTGTGCTCTAGATCTGCAATTTAGTTTATAAGACCATTAGACTGGGATGCTTTAGTTTATTATTGCCACATTGGCACAAATGGAACAAATAGTACCGGTACTGCAGAACATCCTTTGACGTCATAACTGTCATGTGATGGTCATCATCTGGGAGATGAGTCAAGATGTCTTAATGAGGTGGGGGGCGCAGCAGCAGCTTGTTGGTGAAAAGATGGTCTGTAGGATCTACACATGTATAGCAACTGTACACTCAATTTAGTTTGAGTTAGTTGAGTGTCAGTGAAATGCAAAAATACTTTTGTCATTTTGTAAAAAAACACACCACACAAATTAACACAGTGAGCTCAGAAAGCTTTTGATAATTTGTACCAGCATGTCGTACATTTATGTACGGTACAATGTGCATTTCAACTGAGCCAGATACACTCTTGCTTCCTAGTCATTTCCAGACACACATGTACCGGTACCATGCAGCTGGCTTTAACATTTGGACAAATTGTTAAATACTGGTAGCATTATATTTACCAGGGCCCCCTTGTGTAAGAAATCAGCTTAAGTATGTACAGTACATCTGTAGACCACTGTTGAAATGTTGTAAATTAAAATGGTTTTGGTTTGACCTTGTGTATAAGGTTTGTACTTTGCCCACCATGTCTGTGTAGATACAGGGTAGGCATTATTGATAATGTGTTAATGCTGCCCATCCTTGACCAGTACATCCTTGTATATCAGGGGTGCAGCATTTTCTGGCTGAGCAATAAATTACATCAAACAGCTGTCCTGTATACCATGGCAACGTCACCTGTCTGTTACATCCAGGCAGGGGATTTCACAGCATCACTGAAGCACAACTCTCTGATTAGTAAGAAGAGTTCATAAGTTGGGTTATAAATAATATCATATTGGGATCACTGCACTTTGATCCAATTTATGCTTTAAATGTTTCTCCTTAGTCTAACCGTTTTGAGGCAGGATAAACTAGTTAAAGTATCATATTCTGATACCAGATGTAAGCCACAGCATGATTTTGTCAGGTTACTTTGCACCTTTAATTCCTGTTCACTCTGTCATCAGTAATCCTGCAATGACCACTGCATACCTAGCATTACTCTATGTAGTACCAACTGATATTGAAACTTGGTGTCTACTCTACATGTGAATATACTGGAACATGCACACAGTATATATGGCATGCACAGTTCACTTGATGCAGTAAAGCCAAGTTTCCCATATTAGGAGCTGTCCCTGAATCGCTTTTGCTCTGCAATATGAAGGGATCCCTCCATTAGTTTCTGCAGCCAGGTCAGGACCCTAATCTTGTGTAGTGTTTCACCAAAGGTCATCTAGGGTCAGGTGAAGGTCAAGCAGTTATAGACAGGTTTAAGGGCAGATTAGCTGTGAAGACCTGGTAATATTGGCTGGTAATTAATACCAATATGACTGGCTGTAAGCATGATAGCCATGTCAGTGTGTCTGCTCATCTCTTGAGATGGCCTCAGGGTCTTTTGTTTAAGTGAATGTCAGCCAGGAGCCTGGCTAAAGTCAATAAATAAAAGTCTCTTCATCAAATTCATTGACACAACAAACAGGGATTATATAGGGCCTGGTGCTGTAAATCATACAACCAGTATTGCATGTTTACAGACAATTATGTTATAAATAAATGGCCTGAAAAGACTACCATACTGGCATTAATGTCTGTATGTCCATTCCCAGACATACTTGTACAACTGAGTCACCCTGCTCCTAGCTGATCACATTGTAAATGATATTGATTACCTCCCATCTCTCTCATTGTGGTAAAGCTGAGGAGAATGGCAGAGGTCATCAGGGTCAATGAGTATTGTAATATGAGTCACTATATTATAGACTGAGCCTGGGTTAAAAGTTAAGGAAGTTTGGGCAAACATTTGGAAAATGAACTGTTGTGAAAAACCTGAAATCTTAGTCGCTTGATATTTTGATATAAAATACTCAATGTCTTCTTATGCAGGGTCGCCATCATGATTGAGTGTACAGTTGAACTAAAGTAATGTTGCTCTTGAAAGTGTACATTCCTGAGCCATGCAAAAATCCAACATTTATGGCAACATTTATGACCAGGTCGACCCAATTAGAAAATGGTCAAATTGGTCTCTGACTTGGCTAGGCAAATCTTTCGTAATTTTTCCTTTTACCAGACCCTGGTATCGTTCCAAATCAAAGATTGTTTCAGTTCTAAGATTTATGTAGATTTACTGAATACCAGGGAAACATGTAATGCCATACTCTCCTAACTGTCTCGAATTTCAAACCTTTCGGAAAATTAGTTTTATATCGTGATTCTTGAAATATGTGAGACTAAATTTCAATTATGTCTTTTCTCTTGGTAAAGTACATTGTAACTAAGTTGTAAAAAGTTGTAAATAGGACCAACACTAACACTGCATATTTAGCACAAACAAGTTGTTAGTGAAGTTCCATTATGATAGAAAGATGCTCCAAGGTGTGTTTGACCACCTGGTCATTGACCTAAGTTTATTACACAAATACATCAATCATAGTCCTTTATGTAAGATGTTTATCAAACATAAAATACAAATTCTTTCTGGAATCTGAAATTCATTTAAAATGCCCTCTAGGCTTTTCTTTATTTGGATAAACGAAATAATTGGTCTGTCTGCTTACTGTGATAACTCCATTGCTTTCATAGACATGCCTTTATTTTTTGAGGACCCGAGTGGCAACTTTTGTAAACTGGAGCTGACAGGCTGCTCGTTAGCTGCCTGGTGGTTTCTAATTCCCCACAGTTTGCCACAGCATGCCTTTTGTCATATTTTTGTCCATCCAGGAATTCACCATTTTCTTTTTGAACTTATTTGTTTGCAGACCCCTACTCACAGACGGCAAGCCACACCTATCAGGGATGATGAATCGGCCAATGGCAGTAGTAGTGAAATCTCAAGGATACGCTCAAGAAGGTTCGCTTCAAGCCACCCTTAACATGAAGAAATACAAACATATCCATGCTCTATTATAATAATAATAATAATAATAATAATAATAATTGGGGAGGCTAATCATCCTTACTCGTCAGTTCTTGATAATCTCGCTGTTCCAATATTTGCTATAGGTTTCATGTAAACATTATATTGGACTCTACTGTTTGCATGAATCCAGTGGTTAATCACTTTGGTCTGTCAAGTCTCTGTGTTCTCTTAACTTTATTCAGACAACTGTACATACATTTTGATTAAAATGACATACATGTACTTAAAAACCAGTTCTATATCATCTTTTCTAATATCTGAGAACCCTCATTTCAACATCTGCCCAGTTCCGTCTCATTTTGCCAGAACTCCTTATATTTCTGGGCATTTCCTTTGTTTGTCCTAGGAGACATGCCAGGGAGAGAGAGGAAGGAAGCAATACAAACAGCCCCTCGTCTCCTCGGTCAATACTAAGAAGAGAGGTGGATGGTAGGTCAGCAGAAGAATGGAAGAGGGTGAGATAAAGAACATAAGCCCCCCCCCCCCCCCCCCCAATGTTATTCTTCTTTAAGCCTTATTGCCCAGGATGCTGAGAAAGCATGTACTTAGCATGCCCCTGGATACATGGAGATCCTACCCTTTGATGGTTCCTCCCCCTGGATGGTTCTTCCCCCTGGATGGTTCCTCTCCCTGGATGGTTCCTCCCCCCTTTCCTTTTGATGGATCCTTCCTTTGTTCAAAAACAAATTATGTATCAACATTTATTATGATTTGGATTAAAACTGTCACTTACATTTGTGTGTAAATGGGAAACATGTACATGTGTAGTTAAGGTGAATGAACTTGTATAAATATTTTTTTTTGAGGAGTTACAAACTGTGTTTAATAATGCGCCCTTGTTATTTCTACCTGTAGTCTTGCCTCAAGTCACTAACTTGTTTGTGTCATATGTTTCCCCTTCCATCTTTTGCATGTTTTGCATGGTGTGTGGATAACTTTGCTGTACGTGTTTCTGTGTATAACCAGATGTATGAACGTGAACATCGGGAGAATCGGCGGCTGACCCGGAGACTACACGAGTCTGAAGAGAAAATAGCCCGCTTGGAAGATGAAATCCAAATACTGACAGAAGTACATACTAATGTTGCCTGAGTATTTTTGTACTTTATTTCAGAGTGATCATTTTGATGTTTTGTATCTTTTACAAGTTGAATGTTACTTTGCTTGATATCAATTTATATTGTCATTTTTGTTTGCGGTTAATACAAGCCTTTGTTCATCAGCCCTCTCCATTCCTACATTTGTATTTCTTTTACTGACTCTTTTTGAATTGTGTTAAACAAGTTTGTGCAGGCGGTGGTCACTGGTCCCATTGCCCACAAGAAAATTGCTAATATTTCAAGTTGGCAGTTTTCAAGTAAAAGGATATAATCAAATAACTGTCTTGTTTTTACATTAGTAAAGTTTCAAACGTTGGTGTGCGACTATCAATCTCTAGTGCGCACATAATAGATAGGAAAACAATATTGGACGACCAAATACAGACTAATAGTGCAGATTTTATTCAGTGCTATTCATTCCCAAATAGTTTCCGTAAAAGGTTGTTGTTAAACAAAATTGTGGTTTTAGTGTATGCTGCTATACACCCTGACAGATGGACAAACAGTGTTGGAATATAAGCCATTTAATTCTATAATTATATCTACCAGTAGCCTTATCTTCCAATACTCCTAAAAAAGACAAGTTAACGCAGCACAAATGATGTTGACACTATAAGGTCATCATTGGTACAGCATTCACAGCTGTTCCACGTACCTACACGTGTATAGCCAATGATGGCAAGGTCTCTGCAGGTTTGTTCATTCGGGCAGATATACCGGTACATGTACAGTGATATTAGTGAGTTTCTACCATCCCTAAATTTATTTTACAAGGAAGTCTTGTCTCCAGACTTCTGTTTATTTATTTCAATGTTTTTCCTATTGTAGGACCTAGAGGTAGTGGATGAGGAGCTGGACCGGTCTAGAGAAGAGAACCGTGCATTAAACAAGGCAATGTCTCAACTACGAAGTTAATTCTTCTTGTTCATAACCAGCTTCACCTTTTTAGGTTGGTAATACATTTTCTCAGTCAAAGTGTATGTAGCTGACCACAATGTGTGACGTCAATGTATTTCAGTCTGACGCCATTAATGTCAGGGCTACTGAATATCACATTCATCACATGATATACGAGACTATTTTCCCTGGTTGTTGTCATACACACATTGCTCAGCAAAATGTCATGAGGTCCCAATTGCAAGGAAAACTTGAAGCCGCTAAAAAACAAAACTTGATACACACAAACCGGCAAGGCTAATTTTACACTTCTCTCATTTCCCCCCCTTTTTATACAGTTTTTACCCAAAAGAAAACAACAAATATATTGAAGAGCATAGATAGTACATCTTTTAAAGGATTTAAATGCTGCCGTTGTTACAAATTTATGAACGGTTTATTTGTAGTATCTGCTATGGACTGAACCGCATTGCAGATTTAGATCACCTACAGTTATCTTGGATTCATAGCTTCTTATAAATAATCAAAAGGAAAGTCTTGTAATATTTAAGGAAGCTGCAAGGACTTTTGTTGCTGTTTGACTGCCAAAAAATAATCAGCTAATCAAGAATGTTGATTGCTTGAGAGCACGGAACATTACTTCACCTTTAGGTTGTGTTATAAATATACAGTAAGGCATTTGAATAAAAGATGATTGGTATGAGAAGTTGGTAAGTAACTCACTCTCTGGATCCATTAGAAAGAAAGATGCTTCAAAACAAAAAAACATGATTAATACCAAAAAACAAAAAAACATGTTACCAACCAAAAAGCCATTAATTGTGATGGCTTTTACTATGGTTTTTGCTTGACAAATTATCTGTCTAAGATTTTATAATTTTTGCCTCGGAGTTCTCTCAAATTTGTGGAGGTTATTAAATTTGTCTCTCTGAACATTTTTTGACATTCTTCAAAACATTTTGAATGGTGTAACCAGTTATTCACAGTTTTGGCATAACTTTAATTTAATACATGTAGTTTATCAGCTTGCCCTCCTAAAGCTGTTTATATACATATGTACTATGTTTACATAATTCATATCTTGTCATCATATCAACCAACTTGATTATTTTATACTTGAACTTTAATGATTACACAGCCCCAAATTGTTTATGCATCAATTATCCTATCCCATCATAACTGGTGCTCACAGCTGGTTGAGCATTTAGAGATTTAAGATAAGACTTGACCTTATGACAGCGTACATTTTATGTGATTACATGTAACCTAACACATTGGAAGTCAAGCAGAGCTTAATTATTTCAAAGCCCATTTAATACATTCACAGATTCATTTCAATGGACAATATTTATTCAGTCAACAGAGGGCAGCATAAAACAAACTGCTTACTCAATGCCAAAAGAGGGCAGCATTTACTTTTGTACAGTTCTCTAGTCGTGTTTCTCTCTACTAATATTGTTTGGTCCCAGTTTTATAAAGCTGTACGGTATGTTTAGCCTACAATTTCAATCAGAAAAGCTACATTACTCGCCATTACATGCATTGATCATATGCAAACTACTCGCCATTACATGCATTGATCATATATGCAAATTCAACACTTGATTTCAAGATTTCATTTTTCAAAATAAATTAATTGAACATCTGTGTTCTTCCCCAGGAAAAAAAAATGATGTAAATAACTTAAGCGAAAGGAGCGAGTTGGATGGATCTGGTATGGAGATTGGAGATAGTATAACCGTGCCTTCATTCTAGTTTTATGGACATTCATTCAAGACAAAAGTGCAGTTTGAGTTGAAGGTATCCAATTACGTTGTACATGTACCATGAACATTCAGTGAGAATGTATTCATATTTGTTTGGTAGTTTGAGCCTGATAGCAGTGACTTAGTCCTCAGCTGAATTACTTGTAGTAAGACTCATCTCTTTCATAGCCACACGTTCATTTGCAAACCATAGCAAATTTATGCGAACAGGGCATTAAGTTTGCCCTCAACTCTCATGAAGACCTAAATAAATTGATTTGATATATTGCAGATAGTCTGTTGTAAAGACTTCTGTTTATATCAAAGTAACGTTATTACAAAGAAAAGAAAAGAAGTGCCAGCCAGTAATGAAATGTTAAATAAAGCACAAATAGTGTTTACAAAATTGGTAACAGCACTTTAATAATAATAATAATAATATCAGAGGAATTATATATAGCGCAAAGTATCTGGAGAACCATTCAAATGCGCCGATCACTGGAAATTACTGTGGTTCGTATGAAAGATTGAATAGATGAGTCTTCAGATGGCGTTTAGATACATAACAAAAAAATGGCAATCTGTTGGGATAATTTCTCTTCTCAATTTTGTCATTTTTGTTTGTTTCTTAAGCTGAGCCCAAGTGACTGTGTCTTGGAGTTTGGGGCAGTTTGAGAAAAATAATAAATCAATGTAGGTTTGAAATTCTGAAGGTTGCGTTTCTCGCTGGTTTTTAGAAATGAGCTGACAAGAACGAGTTTGAGGTTTTATCAACACTAGTAGCAAGAACTTTTAAAAAGCCCTTTTCAATAAATAATACCTAAATGTTGGGTGTCTTTAGTTATACATTCAGTGCTTTCCACTTAACAGAATAAATGATCTGCCGTGTGTGTTCTGAAACATTTAAAGTATAACTGTTAGGGTTTCCAGTTTTTATGTACAACACTAACATATCTTTTTATAGCTATATATTTTTCACCAATTCTTGGATTGTTGAAGTGAATTATAGGAATTAAAAAGGGTCCTGATATTTCAATTTCTAAATAAAAATACAGAACAAAGTGCTAAAATATTACAATAAGTTATTAAGGAAACCAATGTTCAGTAGATAGGTACAGTACGGTATGTAATGTTGTGACCGCATTCATTGTTAGTTTCCTTTCTAGAAGGCAAGCCAACATTTTGGCAGGGTAAATGGTATCAGATTTTGGGTTCTGCCGAGTTTTTTCCTAAGACAGAATAAGGATGAGTTAAATTCTTGGTCTACTGCCAGACAAACATTTACAACTAGCCAGGGGCCTAATGTTAAATGATACAAGAGTACAAGCTTGAGACAAGCCGTTGTTTCTGAAATGGCCAACATTAAGGAAATGAGCCATTTGATTTCTTTTTGAAGCGCTTTAAAGTCATTTTGTATAGTTTATTAAAATCCATTTAAACTAGTGAGGTTATCATAAAACACATAGCAATGTAAGGATGCATCTAATAACAACATAAATAATTTAACTTGCAATTGTTATCAACACAATCAGTAGCACGTCGTGTGTTCTCATAATATCCACAGCTTGAAAACTGGGTCATTTTATGAATATAGAACCCACCTTTGTAGGATTTGTATTATTCTGATGCACTCCTTACGTAGTCGTTCTCTAAGAGTGATTATGAATTTCAACTGATCATTTGAAGTAATTCTTAATTAGAAGCCATCCTTTTCTTAATTATGCTTGTTGAGAAGTTTTAAAATACCAAGGTAAACAGGGGCAGGAAAATATTTTAGAACCTCAAATTATAGAATGACCTATGTATAAAGACCGGACATTCTTAATGACCGTAAACGTCTTTAATTTGTAGATATCGGGCTTTTCCTTTCTCAAGTGATTGTGAAACGATATATTCCATGTAAAATAACATGTAAAATAACTCTAAATATATCAAAATCTCCAGCAAGTTGGACATCAGCTTATTCAGCATGATCATAAAAAAAATTAAGAGTACAATTTCGAATTGACAGTGAATTAAAAAATACCAAATAGTTTGTTGTTTTTAATTATCAGATTAGTTCTAAAATTAGTGATTTTCCACAGTCTTTAACATTTTACTACCTGGGATTATATTTTAAGTTTTTATTATATATTGCTGTAATGAATTGAACTGAATTCCTTTATTTGTTGCAACATGTCAACTATTTCTTATGGGAGAATGGAGTTTTCCCATCTAAACAAGTTGTTTTAATGCAGTTAGTAGGTGTACTTATGTAGCTATGATTGCGTGGTTTTTACATCACAAGTAAGAAATTGATCATCCCTACGATTTGTGTGGTGCAAGTATTTTAGCCATTGTTCTTCATTAATTAAATTTAGTAACAATGAATGCACAAAATGTTTACCTATGCCAATCCAAGTGATAAAGCAGTTGGTGTCACACACATTGGGAATGTAAATACTTAGTGTTGCTCTTAGCCTAGCTTGGAGCACAAGCCTGCCTTACCGCCTAATCCCTGCCTTACCGCCTAATCCCTGCCTTACCACCTAATCTGTGCCTTGCCGCATAAGGTATCGTTGTATTGCATTGTGCAAAGTTAAATTAATGGATTAAGTTATATAGAAACCCAGCAATTTTCTTTGCTGAGCTCCATTTGCAACCTTGCACTGATGTCATTTTCCTTTCCTAATGATTTCACAAGGTTGCTATTGCTAACTTTTAAAATCTCTGACTCGGGTACAAATCAACTTAATACATGTACATCAGATCAAGTTGGTAAGCCGTGTTTTTATTACGAAGCGAAAAGTTTTTTCAAAGTGCATTTATGATTTATTTGTCAACTTTTGCCATTGCTGTGTATTCTGTTAATTATTATTCTGTAGGTATTTAATTTCCTTTGTCAGTTACCAAAGATTTTTTTGTGTTTCATCGAAATAAGTTTGTGCTTTCAGTTGTCGATTTTAATCACTAATTTTGACAGTCATCTGAAATTCAATATTTTGCGGTTGTGGTTGTCTTTCTTTAATTCCTTTGAATAGTTTTAGACCATTTTCGTGCTCTCTGTTTTTCTCTAAAAGATCGTGTTTTTTTCATTTTGGTTTTTATTATCTGCTCTTAATATTGATTACAAATATTACCAGCATCCTATTGTTTTTTTACTTTTTAAATTGCTGCTGTCAAAAGGGAGATTATTTTTACATGCACAAGCAAACGCCTCACTAGGAGGTCAACTGTATAGAACATATAGATATTGTACAGTAGATAAAGAGGTATATATTTTACTAGTTTGGAATACAAAACAACAAAACTGAATCAATTGCTGTTAACATTTAACTGTTTGCATCTTTTCAAATTGGTCATAATGGTAAATATTGATTCTTTAAAAAACGACAAACTCCAGGGAATAGTATAACATGTTAATTATTTAAAAGTGAAATCATTTAGATTATTTTTGGGGTTTAAAATGTTCCAGTAGCTCTATTTCCTATTTTGCAATTATTATGTAGCATAATACTCGCATTCTATCGCTGTAAGCTTTGGATCTGTGTAATTTATGTCTTGAATATCGCCTAGTCAAATGTGAGTAAAATTGGCTGCAAAATCACCGATTGAAATTGTGCAAATTTAAAACCCAATTTGAAACTGTTGTAACGTTTGCCTTGTTAGGATGACACGTACGTATCTTCATAACAAAATAAAAGCAAATTGGTAACATCAATATTCATCTCGGTGTAATGAAATAAATAAACTGCACATATGGATATTCTACAAATATAAGATCAAGCTAACAATGTGGACATAAGTTACATACATCAGTTATTTTAAAGCCATTTTTTTGCTGATTTTACTCTAATTTGACCAGGAGATGGCCAAGACATTATAACATTAGTCCAAAGCTTGGGACAATATACTATTCCTAAAAAGGAGTATATGCTCCTCAACAAAATGACACCTTGTAGAAAGATCAATATACAAAATTGCTGGTCACTTGTTTTCAAGAGTAGAATTATACATTTGGGATTGTAATTATTTCTTTACAAAAAAATGTATTTAACTTAAGTGGTGCTGCAAGATATTTAACAAGAGGTGTTAACCAATGTAGTTTGGCTTGTTGGAGTAGAATGTTATCTTCTAGATGAAAAACACAAATTAAACTAAATTCAGAAATTCACTTGCAGGCATCATTTTTCTTGTTGTTTTTTTTAATCTGTTGTGTGTGTAATTTCCATTTGAAGTGGGTGGTTTTTGTTGGGGGGAGGAGGGGGGGTCCTATGAACACGCAACAAAAAAAACCCCAAAACTAAGCCATGACTTCATAACATTTTTAAACAAGCGACATGAGGCATTACATTAGTTATTCAAACATAAACAAATCAAATGAGACAAGATAACGGCTGACATCTGGATCAATTCATCAATTAAGCTTTTTATTAAAAACTGCAGTTTTCATGAGGTTTTTTATCAAGGTGTATCAAGCTATTTTTTTAGACAAATTAAACAGTTCGCGCCGGAGGACGTACATACATGCAAAGTTGCCCCCAGATTAAAAGCGGATGACTCATAAACACGTCGCGAGCCAGGCCAGAAATGGCTGAAAATGCATGGGTGGGCTTCCCAGTCATATCGGCCTGAACCTCGGATCGAGTTTCGTTAAAAGTACTCCCGCGCCTTAGCTCGATGATGTTAAAATAATCCTGGCGTGAACTGGTTAAAAAAGATGAACTATAAAAGGCAAACCATTACCAATTTTCCCAAATGATATTGCCATGGATGCTGCATAATGAATCATGAAACCAAACCAATACTGCGGCAACCCACGTCTCGTGCAAACAACTGTGGGTTCAAACAGCAAGTTGCCCTCATAACACGTCTATTGTGGAACAATCTCCTATTAGAACTTCACTGTAAAATTTGTTCCTGTCTGCGTGTCTCGCAGTGCAATTATTATGTCCTAAAGTGTGGCTTACTGTGACGCTCGATCGATTGATCTGTTTTTGATCATGTTCCTGTTTTTCTCTTTTGGCCGCCCAGACGCAGAGAAACATCTAAATCCGAGACTAGATTATCACAGCCTATAGCACCGCATCGAAGACAACTGCTATCAATTTTTATTTTTTGAAAAGTTAACGTGTGTAATTTGCCATATCCTGAACAGTTTACGAGCTTTAAATACGTGTAAAAAAAGGATAACAACTTGTTTCCCTTTTTTCCCTCAAGATGCTTTTTATTTTGGAGGGCCACACCCTGACACAGGGTTGTTGCTTCTTGAAAGCTGGAGATTGTGGGTAGTTAAATTAAACTTCTAAGATCTCTGTTCAAACATGCAACACGTAAACAAAAAAAGGAATTGCAAAAGACTTAATTATGCGGCATTTTTAATTTTATAATTTCACGTGTTATACTAAAAAACAAAAACATCAGCTGATTTAGGAAACGCTTATTGCTACCAGGCAAAACCTTTAATAATCAATCTTTTTACTTCTTCCCTCCCACCGAATTTGTTGGAGTCCGGAATTATGCCGTGCAGCACCATTTCTACAGCGACTTGGAAGCTAATCAAGTCAAAAGGTGGGTCTGACCAAAGCAAACACTTTCAGCAATATTTCACACAAATTTATGTCCTTGAGGGCCTTAAGGGTTTTTATATGCCTCAAAAATTAAGAGAACAATTAAATTGTCCTGGTGTTTTTTTTTATTACCAGGTGTTTATGTGGGTGGTTCATGAGACGCTTGTCAAAAGGATAATTGCAACCCGACATTTATAGTCTTTTTAGGTCTTTTTGATTCTGGTTCAATATTGGCTATTTAACAAGCTTTCTCTTTTATAAAAAAAAATCATCGTCCCGTATACTTAGTTTTTTTCACATAATTATGTCGTTAATTGGACAAAAAATCTGAAAAGAAAAAGCAATGGATTTGTTATGGCTAATGCAATAACATTATAACTGTCCAGATTTATAAAAGATATTTAATGTTCACAGATCCAGATGAAAAATTTAACAAAATCTACATGTAATGTGTTAACCAGATTTTTCTAAGAATTAAATTCCATCATTTCTGTTGCCAAACCATAATGACTGAAGTAGATCTGGTTTGCATTATTTCTCTACAACGAATATGTATCAACGAACTTGGTATCAACAAACTTCAAGTAGACTCGGTGCTACATTGCAGGTAGACTCAGCAGTGTCTGTTGGCCAGGTGGTAGATAGTTGATGTTTCTAGACCTCGACATCTGGAAGGCAATATCTTCAGCAGCTTCTAGTTTTCGAAGCTCAATCAGAGCGTCACCAGCCTCAGTGAAAGCCTTAGCTAGAAGGCTAGCTGCCTGAGAGTCGCCCTCAGCTGTGATAATAGCAGCTTGCTTCTGTTGTTCTGCCTACATAAAGATTAATTATTGGAATCTTGGTTATTTTAATGTAATAAAGTCGAAATAAAGTGTATGCATCCCTCAGTATCAGTGCTCAAGGTGCTACATCATTACCATTCTGCTCATAGATCATTGAGCCAATGAATTTAATGAAACATTTCAAATACAATCTCAGCTCCCTTAGGATTATACAGCTCGAAGTAAATAATTTTATTCCACGTATATGACATCACTATATTTTAGATTGCCTATTTTCTTTGAAACACATTTATATAATTACAGAGATTGAAATTGACAGTGAAGAAACCCTACCTTTTCCACCAGGAACCTTGCTCTCTCTGCATCTTGTTGAGCTACTTGCTTCATCTCCACAGCTTCTGTGAACTCCCGGCCAAATGTAAGATGTGTCTGCAAAACACAAACGTGACAGAGTTACCAATAAGAAACCAATTAACCTAAAAAACACACAAAATTGACATGCCAGGTTAGAGTCATTGAGTAATTGGTGTGAATGGAAAAATCATAGAGTATTTTGCTTCACAAATGTACAAGGGTTTAACACATTTTAAAGCCAGTGAATTTTGCCATGAATGTTTTTTTCCCTTAAATTCACTTTGCAATTTATACACTCATGTGGCTGTAAATTGACAACTTACGAGAGAGATATCATCTAGGATCAGACCAAATTGGGAACCTCTCTCCGTCAGTTCTGCATTCACACGTTGGGAAACTACCTCTCTCTGTGTGATCAACTCACTGGCATCAAACTGGGCCTGCAGTAAGGAAAAGTAATTATTTACATGAAGAATTCTTGACAAAGTTTAAAGCAAATAATACAACATCGCAGCCATAGATGTGATCAAGTCTATCACAAGTACAATTCAAGTCTAATACATACACATCACAAGTCAATCATTCAATTCAAATAAGCCATTAATGGTTTTTTTATATCATTGTTCATCCTTCTTTGACTGGTGATTGATTGACTTTAAATGGAGCACCAAGAGCCAATAAAGTAATTCAAATGAGAGGGTTCTTTCTTCCTATATCATCCTCAAACTAAAGGATGGATTTGTTTTGGTGTGGCATTGTTAGGGTTCACTTCCAAATTCCATGCAGATGTTCTATATCCTTCATTCTTACAAAATTGTGATAACACAGGAGGATAACTTTAGGATTAACTTTAACAGGAAACAACAACTGCAGCAATTGCTCCTTACATGTTTCTTATTTCAACAAATTTTGAAGAATCTCAGAGTAATATACTTTGCCGTGTAAACCTATCTTACCACAATGGCTTTCAGAACTTCATTGGTAATGGAGGGCAGTACCCTCTCGTCGTAATCTTCGCCGAGGTTAACGTACAGCTTGGGAAGATTCGCAATCTCTGGCCGGTACAAGATACGCAGGGTGATGTTCACATTCTGAAGATCTGAAGAAAAATAGCATTAGAACTGAGAGATGATTTGAACTGAAACTGCTAAAGGGAATTTTCTTGATGTTTATCCTTCCTCATCCTTCAGAATAAACCAGCTTTAAAAAAAAAGATTCTGCAGTATTCAGGAACGCATAGCCCAACTACTATTTCTTTGTATTCGACATGTTTATGCATGGAGGAATCTTATTTCTCCATGGTTTAGGCAAGGAAAAGTGCCATTTGTAGTTTACAAGATTTTCGACAATTCCAGAAATTCCACGAAATACATGTAAATTATACTTGTGAGAAATGTACAGATGCAATATGTACATAATGATCTCACAAACCTTCCAGATCATTATAAAGAGTCTGGAAGTTGAACGTTAAAAATTTAACTCAACTGTTGAAAAGCTTTTGATAAGAAAGTTACCTCTGCTTCCAGTGACGCTCGGGATGTTGCGGGGACGCGATCGACAGTCATAAATGATGGGTCGCTGAACCCATGGGATGAGGAAATGTGTGCCCTCTCCCATCACATAGTCCTTGACCCCAGAAAATCTATCGAAAATCACTGCTCTGTGACCAGCTTCAACTGCAAGTTAATAAGAAATTAAGATGGTTTAAACAATGCCACTATTACATAATTAGACATCCGGTGTTAGTTCAAGACTAGAGCATGCATGTAAATAGAATTGCAGGCTTCAGGATAAATTTATGAGGATTTTTAAACATCAATTTGATTTGGCAATTGATATTGGGTGTTCATGTAAACATACCATTGTAAAGAGCCGTGTTTACAACGCCACCAACGACTGCAAGTCCAATACCAATCTTTCCAAGCTGGGAGAAGAGTTTGTTCAATCCTGACTGTGCCATTTTTTTCCTGTGTATCTGGTGTGGGGACTGAACCTGGTGTACTGTAAGCATAGAGGTAAAAACTAGTTACGCTAAATAACTATTATTATATTAACCAGTTCGCACCGGGATTATTTTAACATCACTGAGCCGAGGCGCTGAATTATCTTTAAACTCGATCCAAGTCGGGTTTAAGCTGATACCGGGAAGCACACCCACGCCTTTCTGGCCATGCTCGCTGCTAACAGACATTTCGGCCTTGTTTGTGACGTGTTTATGCGTCATCCGTTTTGAATCTGGAGTGGGGAAAACTTTGCGTGTATACGTCCTCCGGCGCGAACTAGTCTACAGCTACACTGGGTACACTCGGTTAATATTATTATTAAAGTCAAGTTTCAAAAATCACTCCCTGGACATGTACCTGCCAGCTAAATATCACCTGCCGTTATTTTATCAAAAATCTTAGTAATGCCTATATCCTTAACAATTTTTGCCTACGAAAGGGGCAACAATTTAGCTCTTTGATGGTGTCGATGATGTCACGGATCAGACTCTGCAGCCTGCACGGGGGATAGTTTGCAACACGCACATGCACGACACAAGTGCAATCGATGATCAACTGCGCAGGCGTGAAGTTTCTATCCAGAATTTAAAATACTGTCTATCTATTTGTAACGTATACAACTATTGTTTACCTCTCTTTATAATGCGCAAATACTGTTGTATAGAATTATATTTTTATTAGAAAATAACATACACACAAATTCTTACAATTGTGTATAAAAGTGTGAAAACATGTGGTATACATTTTACATTTCAAAATCAAACAATAATAAAATACATAAGCTACAGGGTGATTTGGAATTAAGTTCATAAAGGTTTCATTGGCTACGCCTGTTGTAGAATGCAGCATGGAAAATTGTCCTTTGCAAGCTCGAGAGGGCGCTCTTACGTACTGATGCAAGCGTGGGTATTTTATTGTAATCGAGTCGAACTCTCAATCAAGCGTGCGTTTGTTTTTGCCTAATTATTTGTAGAGATAAGTTGGTGGGTTTATTTTAAGCTAGTAGTAGTATAACTTAGTATAGGCCTAACGTTAACATGTCTTTATTTATCTTACACGTCCGTACACGTAACGTTAGTTGGTTATTTTAGTGATTACATTTACGAATAAGCCACTTTGGAGTTCCGACTGCGCATGTGCACAACAAGATTCAACAATTTTTCTCAAGGAGGTCAAGTGATACAAACACGGCAGACAAATGCACACAAGGCTATGGGGGACGTGGTAACCAAATCCGCATTTTTTTCATTTTCTTGTGAAATCGAAAAAAATAAATAATATTTGTTCGAACAAAAGTTTGGCCACACAAAGCGGCTGAAAACACCAAAACGTAAACAAAAATATGTTACTTAGTAACTTTAAAACACGACGATCTCTTGAAATTTGCTGGTACCCCGCTATGCTTTTGCACGCAATCGATGAAATGTTTATATCGAAAGAAATATCGTCGAGGGAAAATGTGCGCATGTGCAGTTGGAATACCAAATTGGCTTATGTCGGTCGTTTCGTACCCAAGTCGTTTCGTACCCAGGTCGTTTCGTACCCAAGTCGTTTCGTAGGAGATTAAGCCAGTGCGTCATGCAAACCCGCTCCTGTTTATAGTCACCGACGCGCGGCATCATCATAGAGATGTATCAAGTATAACTGGCTGTCTGTTTCACTGTCAATCATTCAAATGAAGTCTAGTCTCTCGACCAAAGCAATGCGCACAAATTGCACACGTGAATTGTAGAAATAATAATTGCACACGTGAATTACAACAATGAATTGTCCGTTAAGATAGTATGGGGGTCAGACAAGTAGACCGTTGAGACAAGTAGACCGTTAAGACAAGTAGACCGTTAAGACAAGTCGACCGTTGAGACACGCCGACCGTTGAGACACGCCGACCGGGACACGCCGACCGTTGGGACAAGTCGACCGTTGGGACACGCCGACCGTTGAGACACGCCGACCGTTGGGACACGCCGACCGTTGGGACACGCCGACCGTTGGGACACGTCGACCGTTGGGACAGGCCGACCGTTGGGACAGGCCGACCGTTGGGACAGGCTGACCGTTGGGACAGGCCGAGCGTTGGGACACGCCGAGCGTTGGGACACGCCGACCGTTGGGACACGCCGACCGTTGGGACACGCCGACCGTTGGGACACGCCGACCGTTGGGACACGCCGACCGTTGGGACAGGCCGACTGTTGGGACATGCCGACTGTTGGGACATGCCGACCGTTGGGACAGGTTTGACCGTTGAGACAGGTTTGACTGTTGAGACAACTCGCTGTTGAGTGGGTGGAGTGGGTTGAGTAGGGTGGGTAGGGTGAGTAGGTGTAGGGAAGGGTGAGTAGGTGTAGGGAAGGGTGAGTAGGGAAGGGTGTGTAGGTGTAGGGAAGGGTGAGTAGGTGTAGGGAAGGGTGAGTAGGGTGAGACAGGCCGACCGTTGAGACAAGCCGACCGTCGAGACACGCCGACCGTTGAGGTACGCCGACCGTTGAGACACGCCGACCGTTGAGACACGCCGACCGTTGAGACACGTGTCTCAACGGTCGACAGGTCTCGACACATCAAAGTGTCTCGTTACGTCGACCCACGTCGACCCACGTCTCGACATGTCGACCCACGTCGAGACACGCCGACCGTAGGGTGATTAGGTGTAGGGAAGGGTGATTAGGTGTAGGGAAGGGTGAGTAGGTGTAGGGAAGGGTGAGTAGGTGTAGGGAAGGGTGAGTAGGTGTAGGGAAGGGTGAGTAGGTGTAGGGAAGGGTGAGTAGGGTGAGACAGGCCGACCGTTGAGACAAGCCGACCGTCGAGACACGCCGACCGTTGAGGTACGCCGACCGTTGAGACACGCCGACCGTTGAGACACGCCGACCATTGAGACACGTGTCTCAACGGTCGACTGGTCTCGACACATCAAAGTGTCTCGTTACGTCGACCCACGTCGACCCACGTCTCGACATGTCGACCCACGTCGAGACACGCCGACCGTAGGGTGATTAGGTGTAGGGAAGGGTGATTAGGTGTAGGGAAGGGTGATTGGGTGTAGGGAAGGGTGAGTAGGTGTAGGGAAGGGTGAGTAGGTGTAGGGAAGGGTGAGTAGGTGTAGGGAAGGGTGAGTAGGTGTAGGGAAAGGTGAGTATGGTGAGACAGGCCGACCGTTGAGACAAGCCGACCGTCGAGACACGCCGACCGTTGAGGCACGCCGACCGTTGAGACACGCCGACCGTTGAGACACGCCGACCGTTGAGACACGTGTCTCAACGGTCGACAGGTCTCGACACATCAAAGTGTCTCGTTACGTCGACCCACGTCGACCCACGTCTCGACACGTCGACCCACGTCGAGACACGCCGACCGTAGGGTGATTAGGTGTAGGGAAGGGTGAGTAGGTGTAGGGAAGGGTGAGTAGGTGTAGGGAAGGGTGAGTAGGGTGAGACAGGCCGACTGTTGAGACAAGCCGACCGTCGAGACACGCCGACCGTTGAGGCACGCCGACCGTTGAGACACGCCGACCGTTGAGACACGCCGACCGTTGAGACACGTGTCTCAACGGTCGACAGGTCTCGACACATCAAAGTGTCTCGTTACGTCGACCCACGTCGACCCACGTCTCGACACGTCGACCCACGTCTAGACACGCCGACCGTAGGGTGAGTAGGTGTAGGGAAGGGTGAGTAGGTGTAGGGAAGGGTGAGTAGGTGTAGGGAAGGGTGAGTAGGTGTAGGGAAGGGTGAGTAGGTGTAGGGAAGGGTGAGTAGGTGTAGGGAAGGGTGAGTAGGTGTAGGGAAGGGTGAGTAGGTGTAGGGAAGGGTGAGTAGGTGTAGGGAAGGGTGAGTAGGTGTAGGGAAGGGTGAGTAGGTGTAGGGAAGGGTGAGTAGGTGTAGGGAAGGGTGAGTAGGTGTAGGGAAGGATGAGTAGGGTGAGACAGGCCGACCGTTGAGACACGCCGACCGTTGAGACACGCCGACCGTTGAGACACGCCGACTGTTGAGACACGCCGACTGTTGAGACACGCCGACTGTTGAGACACGCCGACCGTTGAGACACGCCGACCGTTGAGACAGGCCGACCGTTGAGACACGCCGACCCAAGTTGAGACACGCCGACCGTTGGGACACGCCGACCGTTGAGACACGCTTACTGTTGAGACACGTCGACCGTTGAGACAGGCCGACCGTTGAGACAGGCCGACCGTTGAGACAGGCCGACCGTTGAGACAGGCCGACCGTTGAGACAGGCCGACCCAAGTTGAGACACGCCGACCGTTGGGACACGCCGACCGTTGAGACACGCCGACCGTTGAGACACGCCGACCGTTGAGACACGCCGACCGTTAAGACACGTGTCTCAACGGTCGGCCGACTGTTGAGACGCGTGTCGGTGGTTGTCAATGGCTCGACATTGGGCCAAAATGACTTGGGGTCGAGTTGACTAGGGCTAAGTTGATTTGGGGCAGAGTTGACCTGTAACTGTCCATTAAAGTGCAGCCCACGTTCACAAGTGCATTGTCTTTGAATTAAATACAAAAGATCAACGCAAACCAACGCGTACGTGGGCCAACGCGTACGCGTGCTACTTCCATAAACCATTTGTAAGGCTGCCTCTAACTTGGCTACCTCTAACTTGGCTGCCTCTAACTTGGCTGCCTCTAACTTGGCTGCCTCTAACTTGGCTGCCTCTAACTTGGCTGCCTCTAACTTGGCTGCCTCTAACTTGGCTGCCTCTAACTTGGCTGCCTCTAACTTGGCTGCCTCTAACTTGGCTGCCTCTAACTTGGCTGCCTCTAACTTGGCTAACTCTAACTTGGCTAACTCTAACTTGGCTAACTCTAACTTGGCTAACTCTAACTTGGCTGCCTCTAACTTGGCTATCTCTAGCTTGGCTTCCTCTAGCTTGGCTGCCTCTAACTTGGCTAACTCTAACTTGGCTGCCTCTAACTTGGCTAACTCTAACTTGGCTAACTCTAACTTGGCTGCCTCTAACTTGGCTATCTCTAGCTTGGCTTCCTCTAGCTTGGCTGCCTCTAACTTGGCTGCCTCTAACTTGGCTGCCTCTAACTTGGCTACTTGGCTACCTCTAACGTGGCTACCTCTAACTTGGCTAACTCTGACTTTTTATGTTAGTTTTTTCAACGTAGTACTACTGCTGTTGTTGGCATCTAGCAATCATGGCAGACAATGGCACCAATGAACCTTCCGACCTTGAGAAGAAAATCGTCAGGCAGGTCGAGGTAAGTTTCGAATGTAGTTCCCATTTGTAAAGCGCATTGTATATTTGGAACTGAAAATAACTATCGTAGTATTAGTTCAAAAATGTAGAGAATACTGAAGATACTTGGAATATGTTAATTTAATGTGTTTTACAATTGCTTGAATTTCATTACCTTTAAATGCTGTAAATGAATCAATTGTTTTCTTACAGTATTACTTTGGAGATGTCAACCTGAAGCGGGATCACTTTCTTCAAGAGAAAATTAAAGAGGATGACGGATGTATCCTTACTTTAGTCTTAATAAACTAAACAAATGTACATTGTGTCTCAATAATATGGTCATGCTCACAGTATCGCATTAAGGATAAGATGAACAGTATAGAGTTGTTTTCTTAGCACAGAAACCAGGGGTTCTTCTGGAGATAATGGTCAAGTTTAACAGACTTAAGTGTCTGACTGAGGACTTCACTGTCATCACCACGGCTTTGGAAAAGTCGACAGCCAACCTCATGGAAGTAAGCAGAATCACTAAGCTTAACTAGTTCCTAACCAAACAGAATCTAATGATATCTACCTCAAGTTGTAAATTGAGGCAATCCACAATACAGTCAGTGTTGAGTTGAGTCCTTAACAAGTGAAACCTGAGAGTATATCCAGTCATTTTACACGGGAGTAATGCGTGAGGCAATGAGCAATAGCAGAGAAATACTTCATGTGATTGCTTGTGACATGACTGAGTTGTGATTGTCTTTTTCATCTTTTCAGCTTCTAAGTTGACATAATTTTTCTTCATAATTATTGAAGTTGCAAATTGATACATGTAAATTCTATAAGGTCATAAACCATCGTTAGCAATTACAGTACAAAAAGCATTTCAAACATCGTGATAACATTAACCCTAACCCCCTAGGCCCTTTTTGCTAGCAATTATCCTCAATCCTCCAAAATCCTCATTTTTTTTTTAAACCTTTTTTTTTTTAAACCCCATTTAGCCTCAATTCTTAAAAATCCTCACTTCTCCCGAATTCTCATTATTTGTAATCCTCCAAAACTGCAATGAGGATTCTGGGGATTGAAAAAAGTCAATCCTCCAAAATCCTCATTATGATTTTTTGAAAACCCCATTCAGCCTCATTCCTCAAATCCTCATTTTTTTAAAACCCCATACAGCCTCAATCCTCAAAAATCCTCAAAAACTGCAATGAAGATTTTGGAGGATTGAGGAGCGTTAGGGTTAATTGTATGAAAACTTTAGTTCGTACTAATTGTGTTGCTTTATGATGTTGAAAATATTGATGATTCATTCATTTGAGCGAATTGTAATTTTCTCTGAAAATCTATTTAGATAAGTGAAGACAAAAGCAAGATTCGCCGTAGGCCGTCTAAGCCACTTCCTCAAGACACAACAGAGTACAGGAAGAATCTTAGAGAAAAGAGTGTATACTGTGTAAGTCAAAGAATATATATTCATATTTTAAATGTCCAATCTAATAACCAATTTTAATATCATATCAGGAAAGCCCCTTGGAAGTACTTGTTAATTTCTGTAATTCATGCAAAATTGAAATACAATATGTAAAGAGGAATTGGCTTGCCTAGCTCAGCCTGAGTGAAAGTTTACAGTTTAGGATATTATTTCTACTCAATGACTTACAATGTATGACCAGTCAGCCAGTCATTGATGCAGTCATTGACCTAATAAGACATAGTATACTGGCCCTTTAGGTTCTCCAGAAATCAAACTGATTTTGTATTTTTGCATTTCAGAAAGGATTTCCATTGGATGCAGACATCGGGCATATTCAAGAATTCTTGGACAGATTTGGAGACACCGAACACATCAATATGAGGCGAGATGGCGAGAAAAAATTTAAGGTATGTGTTTTTTATATAAAAAACTGGATTCGTAACTCTAGAACTTAGATCTAATACTCTAGTTCCTGCCCTTAAGACTTTGATCAAGTAACTGGCATTATTGTATTAAGAACATTACCTTAGAGCTCTTGTTCCAACTTCAGGAACTTTTCCTACAAATTCTGGTTACCTTTTGGTTCCGACATAAATTACTTTACACAGGGAAGGCTATTGCACAAACAAGTCATGCCATGATGACCTATGCTATCTGTCAATCCACTGACTGCACAGTGATGTCAATACACATCTTATATCTGAGCATGATGGTGCATAAGTCTTCTGTTCTATTGGTGGGTGTGGGTGAAAGTCGGATCCTCTGGACCTCTTTGGACCTTCCCTAACCCTAATGCTAACCCTAACCCATTCAAAGATTACTGGGCCCAACTCTAATCCCCCGCAATAAGGCTACTTTGAAATGCAATTTCTTTTATTTCATTGAAGGTGAAACTTTTTATTTAGAATCCGGGAAGGTCCGACTGTCTGACTAGCATTAACATTAGATTCGAGAGATCCGAGTTTTACCAATCACTTTTATTGGTTCACATTTATTGAATATTGCCTTAGAATGTGTCCATCCTAACTGAATGAAATAAAAAAGCAGAGAAGATGTCACTTCCAACTTAACAGTAACATGAAATAGAGTACTATATAATTAAAAAAAGTACTATATAATTAAAAAAAGTACTATATAATTAAAAAAAGTACTATATAATTAAAAGCATAGTTTCTAGCATGGTTTTCATTTTTGGGGTTGTTTACAGGGCTCGGTGTTTGCCACGTTTAAAGACCACGAGGCAGCTAAGACGTTTCTTGAAGACGAGGGCTTAAAGTATGGAGAAACAGAAGTCGTCAAAATGACCAAGTATGTTATGTCTTAATTTACCAATGATCTGAAAACAATCATTTCAAACAGAAAGCTGTTTAAAAAGGTCATTGGCCTGAAACATGTTTTATTTTTGTTGGTTGAGTTGATAATTTATTTGGTTGTATATCGTATTTTGATGAATTTGTTTTAAAGTATGAAGTTTTGGAATCTGTTAGGATGGGTACTGGGCGACCCTCAAACTGAGTGTCCTTTAAAATTGGTCGGGCATACCACACCAGAATCAAGCACAGCAGTTTGTAATTAGAGTGTTACCATACAGCGTTGTAGTTTGCAAGGATGTGTATAGTTTCTAGTAACTAACAAGGGGGTGGGGGGTAGAGTTAAGGTGGTCGGTGTTACTGTTGGTTTCTACAATTAAGAGTTTTGTCGCAACCTATTCATATAAATTTATTTTATACTAATATAATGCTTTATATATTGTCGCTTGTGTTTGATCCTATTTTCGTTTGATACTATTGTGCATGCAAGGACGATATCGACTATCTGTCAATCCAATGAGAGTATAGTCATGTTAGTATCATATCTGGGAACATCCATACATATTATCATCTCACATTATCTATTGCATTCCATAGTTCCTTAAATTTAAAGCTTTACAATTCCTTGTAGTTTGTCTTTGTTTATTTACAAGTTACTGCAGTTTTAGATATAAAAGAATAATTACATAATTTCTTCCTTTTCTGTTTCTTGTCATTTTTCCCAAAGGGAGGAGTATTTTCTGAAGAAAACGGATGAAAGAAAACAAAAGAGAGAAGAGGAAAAGCTTAAGAAACAACAGTGTGTGGATTTTATTTAAGAATCTATTTGCAGTTATTTCTTTCTCAAATGCTCATTACTCATTCAAGTGTTGAAACCCCTGAACTTTGAACATCTGCAAAATGTCCGGTATTGCTATAGACATCAACTCGTTAGGCTCTGTTCCATCAACGAGAAACTGTCCAATTGTCTGCAGGCTTAATGGGCAGTTAATGTTCTTGCCTATAGAAGCCAATATTCCTTTCCCAAATGTACCGAGTTTGCAGTGATGATTGTTGTGTAATCTGTCAATCCACTGACTTGCACAGTGATGACAAACCAAAAATCTGAGCAATGTAGTCTTGATTTGTATGTAGGTAATCTGCTGTACAAGCCACAATACTGATATAATATCTACATCAGGACTTTTTTGATTTACAAAATGTAGTGTAGCCACAGTATATTTGTTTTCAAGGTCACACTTTTGGATAGAATGCAGAATAAATTATAGATATCAAATTTTAGAACACTATTGCTGCTGTTTTGATTTCTAATTGACATCCGTTTGTCAAAAATAATTTCGATTTATTTTATTACCACAGGGAAAAAGACAGGAAAGAAAGGGAAGCCATCGAGGCACAAAAGGTATGTTGAAATTACATAGAAGGCAGGATACCAGACAAGCAGGTTAGACTTGTTTCAAGCGTGGATTAGAGGAGCTAGAGTCGGGCAATGATGATGATTTGTAATCTGTCAATCCACTGATGCACAGTGAGGACAAGACTAACTGAACATCTGAGCTGACATTTTCCACCTTAATAATAATAATAATAGGCAGTTATTTTATAGCGCACGTATCTACCAAGACTGGTACTCAGGGTGCTCTCACTACAAGCATCAACCACAAAAACCAACATTTTAACCTTGACAGTAACAGGATACCATAAGGCCAAAAACTGTGCTGGTGTCAAACACTTTTCTATAATACCTTTTGCTGAGTGTAATTGCTACTACTCAGTATGCTGCTTTTTGCTTCCTATAATTCGGCCTTATCTTGTAAGATTAATTGACCTAAATGACTCAACAAGTTCTTCATTATTGTTACCATTGTCTTTGATTTTGTGCCCCCCCCCCCCCGTTTTTTGATAAACCCCAAAAAGGCTGATTTTGGTGATTTTGAGAAGGGCTGCATTCTGCACTTCAGCGGAGCTAACGACCAGACGTCCAGGGAAGACTTGAAAGAATTATTCTCAGAGTATGGAACGGTCAGCTGGATTGATTTTGTCAGAGGTCAGACGGAGGTAGGCATCAGATTGATGTTCAGGAATCACTCCAAACTAAATTATTCCAATTTAAAAGACAACTTGCCAAAGATGGACTGTTGTGACACAAAATTTACGGTTACTGTTTATGGTTAGCCAATGCTAATTGATTGGGATACGTCCTTATATTCCTGTTGTCAATGCTAATTGATAGAGATACGTCCTTATATTCCTGTTGTCAATGCTATTGATAGGGATACGTCCTTATATTCCTATTGTCATATACACAGGGTCAAATTCGATTTGACAAAGACACCCCTGCTGCCAATGTGCTTGAAAAGGCAAAGGAAGCCAACGATGGCAAACTGACCGTAAGGGGATGTGAACTGGAGACCCGTGTACTGGAGGGAGAGGAGGAAGATACACATTGGGCCAAGATACATGAGAATATGTCCATGGTTCGACTCAAGAAACAACAAGGTATCACAAACTCATATGACGCACGATACATGTATAAGGCAGGGGGAACCCCTAACCCCCTTTTGGTGTTGGTCATTTTGTTCCCGGAATCTCAAGAATTCTTTTCAGATATCGAGGGGGGGGGGGGGGGGGGGGTATATAGTATGCCTTTATGCTTGGTATACCCACACTGACTGACTGACTGACTGAGGCTGTTTTCCAAACCCCAGCGTAGGCTCTCTCAGGCTCCGGCACCACTGGCAACCTGCATTAACGAAGCCAAGAACGCAGACGAAGCTAGGGTTTGGAAAAGTATAAATAATGTCCTATCCATAAAACCTTTAACAACTTGGGAGTCTGTTAACATCATTTAGGTTCTTCAGGCTCCAACTTCCACATTGGCTTGTCAATTTCTTTTTATCAAGGTCGCAAGGGCAAATACAACAAGGGTCGGCCAACCAAGACAAAAGGTCCTCGGGATGCGTCAACAGTGCAGTACCAGGGCAAAAAGACAGTCTTCAAGGATGAGAGTGATGATGAAGATGATGGGGTTGCATCAGGGGAGGAAGGAGAACAACAAACAGAAGGTATGGTACCACACCAAGACACTGATAACATTAACAAGAAGGTATGGCACCAGACCAACACACACTGATAACATTAACAAGAAGGTATGGTACCACACCAAGACACATTGATAACATTAACAAAAAGGTATGGTACCACACCAAGACACCGATAACATTAACAAAAAGGTATGGTACCACACCAAGACACCGATAACATTAACAAGAAGGTATGGTACCACACCAAGACACCGATAACATTAACAAAAAGGTATGGTACCACACCAAGACACTGATAACATTAACAAGAAGGTATGGTACCACACCAAGACACATTGATAACATTAACAAAAAGGTATGGTACCACACCAAGACACCGATAACATTAACAAAAAGGTATGGTACCACACCAAGACACTGATAACATTAACAAGAAGGTATGGTACCACACCAAGACACCGATAACATTAACAAGAAGGTATGGCACCAGACCAACACACACTGATAACATTAACAAGAAGGTATGGTACCACACCAAGACACATTGATAACATTAACAAAAAGGTATGGTACCACACCAAGACACTGATAACATTAACAAGAAGGTATGGTACCACACCAAGACACCGATAACATTAACAAAAAGGTATGGTACCACACCAAGACACTGATAACATTAACAAGAAGGTATGGTACCACACCAAGACACCGATAACATTAACAAGAAGGTATGGTACCACACCAAGACACTGATAACATTAACAAAAAGGTATGGTACCACACCAAGACACATTGATAACATTAACAAAAAGGTATGGTACCACACCAAGACACCGATAACATTAACAAAAAGGTATGGTACCACACCAAGACACTGATAACATTAACAAGAAGGTATGGTACCACACCAAGACACCGATAACATTAACAAGAAGGTATGGTACCACACCAATACACCGATAACATTAACAAAAAGGTATGGTACCACACCAAGACACCGATAACATTAACAAAAAGGTATGGTACCACACCAAGACACCGATAACATTAACAAAAAGGTATGGTACCACACCAAGACACTGATAACATTAACAAAAAGGTATGGTACCACACTAAGACACTGATAACATTAACAAAAAGGTATGGTACCACACCAAGACACATTGATAACATTAACAAAAGGGTATGGTACCACACCAAGACACATTGATAACATTAACAAAAAGGTATGGTACCACACAAGACACTGATAACATTAACAATAAGGTAGGGCACCAGACCAACACACATTGATGATTACTTCTAGAAGTAAACTGTAGCATGCAGTACTTTTAGTGCTCTACCATATTTGTAGTATTGTTTAGTCGTGGTGCTTTAGAGTATTTGGTAATTTATCTAAATTCATTTTGGTTGGTGTGGAGTTGTGGTTAATAAAGAAAACCCCTGTCCCAGATGTAGAGACACTTGAATTAAAAACATGATTAACAGAAGTGTCTTATAATAAATAAATTGCTGTAGCTTGAAAGATTTTAATATCAGTGGGTTAACTTGTTGCATGGTTAAGGCACTACTAACGGAAGTGTAATCTAAAAGAAACTGTAGACAACAAAACTGCAGAGAATATCTACCAATTTGTCTCTGCCTTTATTTTATCACTTCTCTGCATGCGTCTCACAGAAGAACCAGCTGAAAGTAAAGGAACAAAGCGCCCTCTAGAGGAACCAGAAGACCAGGATGAGAAAGCACCTGTCAAACAGATAAAGACTGGATAAGACACAAGTTAAGACAATTCAAAAGTGATTAAGCAAAGAGTTGCGACTTCAAAAGGGTTATGATATTTCTTTGTTAATTTAACCAGTTCCCGTCAGGATTATTTTAACATTGACCAAGCCCAGCTGCAGGATTCTTTTTCCAGAAAACTCGATCCGAGGCGCGTTCAGGCCGATATCAGTGGAAAGCACACCCGGCCTTGCTCGCTGCAAACTGTTTATCCGTCATCCGTTTTGAATCTTGGGAAAAACTTTGCGTATACGTGTACATACACATCATCCAACACAAACTAGTTAAGTCTGTGCTTTAAAGATGGGTTCCTGTCTTCTTCTTCTTATTCCAAAATGAACAGAAGTTTTAGTTGAAATATTTCATTATAGTTGGGTCGTTTCTGTGGAAAATCATAGCGAAGTAAGGTTAGGACTATTTAGCACTAAATCTCCCATTGCCTAGGAATGTCCTTCCCTTCTAACAAAACTTAGAATTTGGAACATGGCTAGTTCTCCAACATATTTCGTTGAGGTGGCTAGAAAAATGCCAATCTGACATAAAAAAAACACCATAAAACTTAATTTTCAGGTTTGATAACTGCACATAAAAGCTTGTAAAAATGTACAGGCATTGAAAGAAATAGTTTGTTGGCATGAACACATACTTATATTCCCCCCCCCCCCCCCAGAAAATTGTGAATAGTTTTACCTCTTCTATCGTGCTTCTGTGGGAGATACATTGAGTTTTAATGACTTTAAACTTTGTGTTGTCCATTCCTTAATGTTTTTATAAAATTTAACTCTTTTCGTTTTTAATAAAAGAAACCAGAAATTAAATGAGGTGTAAGCGTATCATTTATGTCTGCATGTGTTCTGTCAAAACAGGTAATTTCAACCAGCTCCTGCAACTTTTAAATCCCGAAGCAGAAATTAAAATGTTCATATAAAGTAGTATTTGTAATTCTTCCAAATAGGCACTTTGGGAGACAAATTAGCGATAGTTTTGATTCACTTGGGAGACAGTGGCACTTAGGGAGACATTTCAGTGTCTCCCTAAGTGTCTAGCTACCCCACAAAACGATATTTGGGAGTTATTTTTGCTCGGAGAAGACAGATTTGGGTCTAAATAGCATAAATATGAAATTTCGTGGAAAAAGCTCCAGGTAAAAACGGGTTAGGTTACAATAAAGATTGTGCACGACTCTATGGGATTGTCTCCCAAAGTGCCCATTTGGAGGTATGGTAAAACTAATCAATATAATGTGATTTTTCTGAAGCAAAATCAAATATTGAGAAGGTTAACCCTGCTTTTTAATTATTCTTTTTTTAATTTTACCAAATTTGTATTCAAATATCGGGCCCTTACAAATAAATAATCAAATTGTAATTAAATCTATCCACTTACAATTTATTTTAGCCAATATTGTTAAGAATTCAAGACTAACCCCTTACAATTTTTTGTTTTGCCCAAAACGCCAACATTTTTTAATAAAAATGCAAGGCTTACCCCTTGCAATTTTATTTTTCTCCCAAAAGTTCAATTTTGGGCCAATTTTGAAAAAATACAAGGCTAACCCCTTACAATTTAAAATGTGCCCAAAAGTCAGAATTTAGGCAAATTTTGTTAAGAATTCAAGACTAACCCCTTACAATTTGTTATTTGCCCAAAACGCCAACATTTACCCAATTTAAATAAAAATGCAAGGCTTACCCCTTACAATTGTATTTTTCTCCCAAAAGTTCAATTTTGGGCCAATTTTGAAAAAATACAAGGCTAACCCCTTACAATTTAAAATGTACCCAAAAGTCAGAATTTAGGCAAATTTTGTTAAGAATTCAAGACTAACCCCTTACAATTTGTTATTTGCCCAAAACGCCAACATTTACCCAATTTAAATAAAAATGCAAGGCTTACCCCTTACAATTGTATTTTTCTCCCAAAAGTTCAATTTTGGGCCAATTTTGAAAAAATACAAGGCTAACCCCTTACAATTTAAAATGTGCCCAAAAGTCAGAATTTAGGCAAATTTTGTTAAGAATTCAAGACTAACCCCTTACAATTTGTTATTTGCCCAAAACGCCAACATTTACCCAATTTAAATAAAAATGCAAGGCTTACCCCTTACAATTGTATTTTTCTCCCAAAAGTTCAATTTTGGGCCAATTTTGAAAAAATACAAGGCTAACCCCTTACAATTAAAAATGTGCCCAAAAGTCAGAATTTAGGCAAATTTTGTTAAGAATTCAAGACTAACCCCTTACAATTTGTTATTTGCCCAAAACGCCAACATTTACCCAATTTAAATAAAAATGCAAGGCTTACCCCTTACAATTGTATTTTTCCCCAAAAAGTTCAATTTTGGGCCAATTTTGAAAAAATACCAGGCTAACTCCTTACAATTTAAAATGTACCCAAAAGTCAGAATTTAGGCAAATTTTGTTAAGAATTCAAGACTAACCCCTTACAATTTGTTATTTGCCCAAAACGCCAACATTTACCCAATTTCAAAAAAAATGCAAGGCTTACCCCTTACAATTGTATTTTTCCCCAAAAAGTTCAATTTTGGGCCAATTTTGAAAAAATACCAGGCTAACCCCTTACAATTTAAAATGTGCCCAAAAGTCAGAATTTAGGCAATTTTTGTTAAGAATTCAAGACTAACCCCTTACAATTTTTTATTTTGCCCAAAACGCCAACATTTACCAAATTTAAATAAAAATGCAAGGCTTACCCCTTACAATTGTATTTTTCTCCCAAAAGTTCAATTTTGGGCCAATTTTGAAAAAATACAAGGCTAACCCCTTACAATTTAAAATGTGCCCAAAAGTCAGAATTTAGGCAAATTTTGTTAAGAATTCAAGACTAACCCCTTACAATTTGTTATTTGCCCAAAACGCCAACATTTACCCAATTTAAATAAAAATGCAAGGCTTACCCCTTACAATTGTATTTTTCCCCAAAAAGTTCAATTTTGGGCCAATTTTGAAAAAATACCAGGCTAACCCCTTACAATTTAAAATGTACCCAAAAGTCAGAATTTAGGCAAATTTTGTTAAGAATTCAAGACTAACCCCTTACAATTTGTTATTTGCCCAAAACGCCAACATTTACCCAATTTCAATAAAATGCAAGGCTTACCCCTTACAATTGTATTTTTCCCCAAAAAGTTCAATTTAGGGCCAATTTTGAAAAAATACCAGGCTAACCCCTTACAATTTAAAATGTGCCCAAAAGTCAGAATTTAGGCAATTTTGTTAAGAATTCAAGACTAACCCCTTACAATTTTTTATTTTGCCCAAAACGCCAACATTTACCAAATTTTTTTCTCCCAAAAGTTCAATTTTGGCCAATTTTGAAAAAATACAAGGCTAACCCCTTACAATTTAAAATGTGCCCAAAAGTCAGAATTGAGGCAAATTTGCTAAGAATGAAAGACTAACCCCTTACAATTTTTTATTTTGCCCAAAACGCCAACATTTACCCAATTTCAATAAAAATGCAAGGCTTACCCCTTACAATTGTATTTTTCTCCCAAAAGTTCAATTTTGGCCAATTTTTAAAAAATACAAGGCTAACCCCTTACAATTTAAAATGTGCCCAAAAGTCAGAATTTAGGCAAATTTTGTTAAGAATTCAAGACTAACCCCTTACAATTTGTTATTTGCCCAAAACGCCAACATTTACCCAATTTAAATAAAAATGCAAGGCTTACCCCTTCCATTGTATTTTTCTCCCAAAAGTTCAATTTTGGGCCAATTTTGAAAAAATACAAGGCTAACCCCTTACAATTTAAAATGTACCCAAAAGTCAGAATTTAGGCAAATTTTGTTAAGAATTCAAGACTAACCCCTTACAATTTGTTATTTGCCCAAAACGCCAACATTTACCCAATTTAAATAAAAATGCAAGGCTTACCCCTTACAATTGTATTTTTCCCCAAAAAGTTCAATTTGGGGCCAATTTTAAAAAAAATACCAGGCTAACCCCTTACAATTTAAAATGTACCCAAAAGTCAGAATTTAGGCAAATTTTGTTAAGAATTCAAGACTAACCCCTTACAATTTGTTATTTGCCCAAAACGCCAACATTTACCCAATTTCAATAAAAATGCAAGGCTTACCCCTTACAATTGTATTTTTCCCCAAAAAGTTCAATTTTGGGCCAATTTTGAAAAAATACCAGGCTAACCCCTTACAATTTAAAATGTGCCCAAAAGTCAGAATTTAGGCAATTTTTGTTAAGAATTTAAGACTAACCCCTTACAATTTTTTATTTTGCCCAAAACGCCAACATTTACCAAATTTCAATAAAAATGCAAGGCTTACCCCTTACAATTGTATTTTTCCCCAAAAAGTTCAATTTTGGGCCAATTTTGAAAAAATACCAGGCTAACCCCTTACAATTTAAAATGTGCCCAAAAGTCAGAATTTAGGCAATTTTTGTTAAGAATTTAAGACTAACCCCTTACAATTTTTTATTTTGCCCAAAACGCCAACATTTACCAAATTTCAATAAAAATGCAAGGCTTACCCCTTACAATTGTATTTTTCTCCCAAAAGTTCAATTTTGGCCAATTTTGAAAAAATACAAGGCTAACCCCTTACAATTTAAAATGTGCCCAAAAGTCAGAATTGAGGCAAATTTGCTAAGAATGAAAGACTAACCCCTTACAATTTTTTATTTTGCCCAAAACGCCAACATTTACCCAATTTCAATAAAAATGCAAGGCTTACCCCTTACAATTGTATTTTTCTCCCAAAAGTTCAATTTTGGCCAATTTTTAAAAAATACAAGGCTAACCCCTTACAATTTAAAATGTGCCCAAAAGTCAGAATTTAGGCAAATTTTGTTAAGAATTCAAGACTAACCCCTTACAATTTGTTATTTGCCCAAAACGCCAACATTTACCCAATTTAAATAAAAATGCAAGGCTTACCCCTTACAATTGTATTTTTCTCCCAAAAGTTCAATTTTGGGCCAATTTTGAAAAAATACAAGGCTAACCTCTTACAATTTAAAATGTGCCCAAAAGTCAGAATTTAGGCAAATTTTGTTAAGAATTCAAGACTAACCCCTTACAATTTGTTATTTGCCCAAAACGCCAACATTTACCCAATTTAAATAAAAATGCAAGGCTTACCCCTTACAATTGTATTTTTCCCCAAAAAGTTCAATTTTGGGCCAATTTTGAAAAAATACCAGGCTAACCCCTTACAATTTAAAATGTACCCAAAAGTCAGAATTTAGGCAAATTTTGTTAAGAATTCAAGACTAACCCCTTACAATTTGTTATTTGCCCAAAACGCCAACATTTATTTACCCAATTTCAATAAAAATGCAAGGCTTACCCCTTACAATTGTATTTTTCCCCAAAGAGTTCAATTTTGGGTCAATTTTGAAAAAATACCAGGCTAACCCCTTACAATTTAAAATGTGCCCAAAAGTCAGAATTTAGGCAATTTTTGTTAAGAATTCAAGACTAACCCCTTACAATTTTTTATTTTGCCCAAAACGCCAACATTTACCAAATTTCAATAAAAATGCAAGGCTTACCCCTTACAAATGTATTTTTCTCCCAAAAGTTCAATTTTGGCCAATTTTGAAAAAATACAAGGCTAACCCCTTACAATTTAAAATGTGCCCAAAAGTCAGAATTGAGGCAAATTTGCTAAGAATGAAAGACTAACCCCTTACAATTTTTTATTTTGCCCAAAACGCCAACATTTACCCAATTTAAATAAAAATGCAAGGCTTACCCCTTACAATTGTATTTTTCCCCAAAAAGTTCAATTTTGGGCCAATTTTGAAAAAATACCAGGCTAACCCCTTACAATTTAAAATGTACCCAAAAGTCAGAATTGAGGCAAATTTGCTAAGAATTCAAGACTAACCCCTTACAATTTGTTATTTTGCCCAAAACGCCAACATTTACCCAATTTCAATAAAAATGCAAGGCTTACCCCTTACAATTGTATTTTTCTCCCAAAAGTTCAATTTTGGCCAATTTTTTAAAAATACAAGGCTAACCCCTTACAATTTAAAATGTGCCCAAAAGTCAGAATTTAGGCAAATTTTGTTAAGAATTCAAGACTAACCCCTTACAATTTGTTATTTGCCCAAAACGCCAACATTTACCCAATTTAAATAAAAATGCAAGGCTTACCCCTTACAATTGTATTTTTCTCCCAAAAGTTCAATTTTGGGCCAATTTTGAAAAAATACAAGGCTAACCTCTTACAATTTAAAATGTGCCCAAAAGTCAGAATTTAGGCAAATTTTGTTAAGAATTCAAGACTAACCCCTTACAATTTGTTATTTGCCCAAAACGCCAACATTTACCCAATTTAAATAAAAATGCAAGGCTTACCCCTTACAATTGTATTTTTCTCCCAAAAGTTCAATTTTGGGCCAATTTTGAAAAAATACAAGGCTAACCTCTTACAATTTAAAATGTGCCCAAAAGTCAGAATTTAGGCAAATTTTGTTAAGAATTCAAGACTAACCCCTTACAATTTGTTATTTGCCCAAAACGCCAACATTTACCCAATTTAAATAAAAATGCAAGGCTTACCCCTTACAATTGTATTTTTCCCCAAAAAGTTCAATTTTGGGCCAATTTTGAAAAAATACCAGGCTAACCCCTTACAATTTAAAATGTACCCAAAAGTCAGAATTTAGGCAAATTTTGTTAAGAATTCAAGACTAACCCCTTACAATTTGTTATTTGCCCAAAACGCCAACATTTATTTACCCAATTTCAATAAAAATGCAAGGCTTACCCCTTACAATTGTATTTTTCCCCAAAGAGTTCAATTTTGGGTCAATTTTGAAAAAATACCAGGCTAACCCCTTACAATTTAAAATGTGCCCAAAAGTCAGAATTTAGGCAATTTTTGTTAAGAATTCAAGACTAACCCCTTACAATTTTTTATTTTGCCCAAAACGCCAACATTTACAAAATTTCAATAAAAATGCAAGGCTTACCCCTTACAAATGTATTTTTCTCCCAAAAGTTCAATTTTGGCCAATTTTGAAAAAATACAAGGCTAACCCCTTACAATTTAAAATGTGCCCAAAAGTCAGAATTGAGGCAAATTTGCTAAGAATGAAAGACTAACCCCTTACAATTTTTTATTTTGCCCAAAACGCCAACATTTACCCAATTTAAATAAAAATGCAAGGCTTACCCCTTACAATTGTATTTTTCCCCAAAAAGTTCAATTTTGGGCCAATTTTGAAAAAATACCAGGCTAACCCCTTACAATTTAAAATGTACCCAAAAGTCAGAATTGAGGCAAATTTGCTAAGAATGAAAGACTAACCCCTTACAATTTTTTATTTTGCCCAAAACGCCAACATTTACCCAATTTCAATAAAAATGCAAGGCTTACCCCTTACAATTGTATTTTTCCCCAAAAAGTTCAATTTTGGGCCAATTTTGAAAAAATACCAGGCTAACCCCTTACAATTTAAAATGTGCCCAAAAGTCAGAATTTAGGCAATTTTTGTTAAGAATTCAAGACTAACCCCTTACAATTTTTTATTTTGCCCAAAACGCCAACATTTACCCAATTTAAATAAAAATGCAAGGCTTACCCCTTACAATTTTATTTTTCTCCCAAAAGTTCAATTTTGGCCAATTTAAAAAAATTAGAAGGCTAACCCCTTACAATTTAAAATGTGCCCAAAAGTCAGAATTGAGGCAAATTTGCTAAGAATGAAAGACTAACCCCTTACAATTTTTCTATTTTTCCAAAAGTCAAATTGTTGCCAATTATTTTTAAAATGCAAGGCTAACCCCTTACAATTGTTAATCGTGCCAAAAAGTCAAATTTTTGCCAATTTTCAATGAACAAACAATTATGTACACTAATGTACAAAGCAACCACCCATCTAATGAATGTTTTCTTAACAATAGTGTACACAATGCATTTGCCATTGTAGGGGGTCTTCTTAAAAGTATACCTGGCTTGGTCCATACATCAAATCTTATGAACTCAAAATAATGAATAAACATGCTTACAACCTTCACAAGCCAAAGTATCAGTTAGCAGAAATGTTGTGCACCTATAGAGATGTTGATTGGCACATCACAACATTCATGTAATGTTGCTGTGTCTGAAATGTACAAAGGTTATGTTAACAAACACTTGTTCGGCACTAGTGTTTAGCAGTGTCATGAAATCTACCTAAAAACCACACAGTGAATAATTAATCAATGATTCTTGTTACTTCTTTGTAAGAAAGAGATGCTCTCACTTAAAGGTAGGATACACCATTTGCAGATATCGAAAATATTTACTACCAAATTATTAAGAAATATCTTACTCAATTGAAAGTAAATTATGATTCTAGGCATTCAGCAAAAGGATTTCGCTAGATATCCTGTAATTATTCTGAAAAATTGAATTTTATAAAGAAACATTCGCGATCGCCAGACGGCGATCGCGAAAAAACAAAGATAACATAAGAATAACGGCTCGACCCCGGTTGAAAACAAACGCTGTTTTTCGTGCTTTTCTCGGCATCCATGATTGTAAAACATGTTAAACAAAATTTACTATGAAATACAACCCCCCAAATCTACCCATTCATGATAATTCAAGCAATTACCAATGGTGTATACTACCTTTAAGTGCAAAATAGTATAATATGCATGAATTGTAATTCGTTAACATAAAGATTAAATATTAAATTTAGTGCACCTTGGATATAAGATGTTTGGCCATGCTACAACAAACAGTACAAATAAAGCTGCTGTAATATAGAAAGGCAGTGTAGGCAACCACAGTGCTATGACATATATTATGCTTCGATACCCAAATATCTACATGTACATGTATAACCACATCCATTATACACAAGTATCAGGTGGCACAAACAATTTTAAGTGATCTCAAGTATGTGAGACATCTTTAGAAGAGTAACTTACTTTTGTTTGTGATTTGTGCATGACATTTGAGGACTGCAATTACCATCTTACAACACAAGGACTGCAAGTAGATATGTTTTTACTTTTACCATGATTAAGGCCAATTGGAAAATGCTAATTTCTGCTTTGTTTCAAGGCCATCTTAATGTACAGACCTCAGTAGTTAAAGACTAATACAAGACTTGGAATCTGATCATTACAAGACCAATTAAGTCAAGTAAGATTACATCTTCCAAAGACTTCACCAAAACTTTACTAGTAGTTAAACATCAATTACATCTACATTAAAAAAAATTACTGCAAATTGCACAATTTTATGGGAGTGATTACGATACAAGACTACTACACATAACATATATTAATACAGTAGACTTTGTACAGCACTTAAGAAGCATTATTTTCTCCTTTACTTGTCAATGTCCACAAAGGATCCAGAGAACCCAAAGGATCATCTTCTGACTGACTGCTTCCTAATGCACTCTTTTGCCCGGTGAAATCTGCTTTTGAAATCCGCTGTTTGGATTTGCCATTGATGGAAAAGTTTTGTGGTGTAAGATCAGCAAGGATAGAAGGTAGGGAGCCATCCCCAGGACTATGTGAACCCTGGGCTAGGTCCCCACATTCTTGTTGGCTTGACTCCACAACGTCCGGAACGAACTGAGAAGGATTCAGACTAAAGTCAGTCAGATTGGCTTCTGTCAGCTCCATCAGGGTGGGCGGAGAATGAACAGCTTGAGAGGGGGTGAGGTCAGAGGGGCTAAGTGACTTCACAGGGGACTTTGCTTCAGGTGTGTCATCTCTTGTCTTGTCTGATGAAGTTGCCTCTTTGGACGTTTCAGATTCAGCCTTTGGTGGCAAAGATGGTTGCTGATTGGTGGACTCATTGTCACTGACGGGGGACAGTGAACCCGGATTGATCAAGTCATCTTGGAAGGTTGGACCTACAGCCTCATCCATGGTTTCTTGGCTAGTGCTTCTGACAGACATCTTAGAAATTTGGGAGTTGAGGCTGGTGACAGAATCAGAGCCCATGATCACATCAAAAGAGGTGATTCGTTGAAGGTGTTTGAGATCAACCTGTGGGATTGAAATTGAGGACTTCCCAGATATACCACCTGTCAAGAAATAAGAATGGAAAAATACAATTAATTTGAATGACATTATCTTAAATTTATAAATTACCTGAGACAGTTTACCAATTCCTGTGGATTGAGAGCCTGTTATAAGGATGGTATTAAACCACCAGTTCCATGCAGTACGTACCATTTCCATAAAAGGAGTTACTACCAGTACATACCATATTGACCAGACAGGTGTTTAACAAAACCTAAAGTAAACTTTTTGACTTGTTTACAATTTTGGGCTAAAATTACTAAAAGTAATTTAAAATTAGGAAATAAGTATGTGTTTTTCTGGTATTAAACAAGTATGTTTAAAACTGGCTAGGGACCTTGTCGCAGATAACTGCCTCACTCAAGCCGTTATCCACAGCAAGATGATTGCCAACACCCGAAGGCAGTTTTAAAGGTACTTGTTTAATACCGGCCAAGCACACATTTATTCCCTTAATTAACCAGTTTGTGTCAGGATTATTGTAACAATCATCGAGCCGAGGCACTGGATTATTTTTAACGAAACTCAAAGCGGAAAGCACACTCATGACATTTCCAGCCTTGCTTACTGCCGACAGACAATTCCGTCTTTGCTCGTGGCGTGTTTATGCGTCATCCGTTTTGAATATCGAAAATTTTGTGCGTGTATACAAGTCCTCCGGCGCGAACTGGTTAAACAGACAAGTCACAAAAAGATGACCTCTATAATAAATGAAGCAGAAACTTATTTTAATATCCCAACACGTCGGAAAGATTATCGTAAAGGTTATTTTTAGCATTTTATTTTAACATATAGATTAATAATTTAGAAGTTCAACAAAATATAACAAGATGTTTAAAGGCATATTTAGACAGATATTGACACAAACAGTTGACAATGGTTTGAGAAGACAGTACAATTCAGAAGCTCACTTACGCTTTGCTAGAATCTGCTGTGCAAAACATAAGACTGCCATGTAGGTGAACTTCAACTGCTCCTGAGGATATGGAAAGGGTAAAAAACAAAAAATCGATATCAGTTTAAATATATGGGCAATTACAAAGATTTATAAACATCAATACCAACATTTCAAAATGGTCTAAATGCCACAAATAAAACATACATGCATAATTATTAAGCTTATTATAACAATACCAGTCCCCCCCCCCCCCATACATCATGAATGCTACCCTCAACAGACTTTGGTTTTCTCTTTACCTTCTCTGCCACCATGCCTCTCCTTTGTTGTCGCAGTGTCTTCACCTGTCTAGGAATATCAACGATACCTCCCCCGTACATCATCTTTCGCACTGCTGAATAGATCAGACAGAAGGTCCCTGTCCGACCAACTCCAGAACTAACAAATTCAAGAGTACAGACATTACTGTAAGAATGAGGAAATTACAACTGCATAAAATGTTGGGATTCATCCCTGGATAATCCATGAAGATTCAAAGGTATCTCTAAAAGAATATATATCAAACAATTAAGATATATAACTGCATGTTGAGAATCAGAAGTAGCAATCACAGACAAGCGACTGGGCGAGAGGAATTTCAAGTTTTACAAGACGTTATGTCCTTTGACTGTAATGACATAAAGAAGAATTCCTAATTACATAAAAGTGTTATTTGTTACGTCACGGCAAGCTTTCGCACAAATGAAAATCAGCACATGTACATCATGATCTTACTTGCAGTGTACTACAATAGGAGTACTAAGACTTCTCTGCTGCATGTAGAAACTGTTGACATCGCTGATGTACTGCAGTAGATCTACCTGTCTGATAGGGACTCCACTGTCAAAAAAACAAAATGCTAAGTGTCAGTTCTGGAAACCAACGACACAAATTATGCAAACGAGGTTTACTATTGGCAAGACACAGAGACGCTTGCACCAAACAATTCTCGTCAGTTAACATTCACATTTTATGTACAAGAATTAGTTAATTATGGTCAACAATTCGCAATATTTTCAAAATGGTTGTAATTTGTAAAAACTTATTGATTTTACCTGCATGTTCTATAGCACCAAGAAATTTATCCGGCTGCGACCGACTTTATGATAATGAAGACGACTTGCGAGTTGGAGTATAGTACTATGTGTAAAGTTAAATGTGCCATCCAAATGTATCCACATGATCTCCTGTTTTCTTAAGAAAGTACTGTATCCACTAAGTAGACAGTTCTTGTACAATATATAACTCTAGGACTTGTCCCAATATTTGTTTGTAATTTCTTTTAAATACTTACAATTCTGGCCAGGCAGTAAACTGGAGCTGAAAGACTGTCCTCTCTTGCTTCGTATCTTTGTGAATCAGATGGAATGTCCTGTCTGTCTGAAGGTCAGTGGTTCGCTTGCTCTGTAAACTTATCAGGATGGAACCAAAGGTCTTGACTTGGCCCCGCTCCTCGGGCCAGTACTGGTCAAAATCCGCTTTACTCTGGTAAAATTAAATTTCAAATTGTAGGTGTTCACCAATTTGTTTTTTCGCAAACAAGTGTTTGCAACAAATGTACAACCGGTGTTAACAAAAGGAAAGAAAAACCTGTTTATTGCTCATACCTGTAAAAATGTACAGATTGATAGTTTTGTTTGAGGTCATATAATCTATTGTCATAAAAATTAATAGACTTTAGAACATCTTTTTAGAACATGTATAGTGAGTTAATGTACCCATTTTTCAAAATATCCTAGTTGAGACAGTTCTCACAAATGTTAATATCTGTACATAGATTCTACACCACGCCTTGTTTTTACATTTCAAACAGGAATGTAAAGCTTCCAGTATATATTGGCATAAACTAAACGTCTCTAATATTCATCCCCTTTTACTGGTGATACAACTCGTGATAAAGTTGAATTCAACACTGGTACTTACCTTTGCAGTGGGTGCTTGGGAGACCAGCATAGCTATTAAAGAGACCTGCTGCTCATACACCATCAACCAGAAATCACTGTATGAGGATGGTAAGGGAGCCTGAGTAGCAATGAAACGAGGAGAGTCCGGGGAAAGATCATTGATGAAGCTGGCATTGATGTAATCATCCTTGCCTGTCAGAAGCTTGACGCGATTATGATCATCTACACATTGGATGGAATAGTAGTCATACAAACATATAGGGTCACTGAGATACATGTACTTGCTATTAAAAATAACTGTCAATAAAGGTACGAGTTCGTCTAGTCTTAACTAGACTTCAGTTTAGGTCATTAATACCCACAGTCAGTCAGTCAGTCAGCCCGACACAGTGAAAGACAGACAGGCTGCCCGCCCGACAGACAGACACCAAGCCCGCCCGACAGACAGACAGACAGACAGATGCCAACAGGCTGGTTGTTGCCTTATTTCCAGTTGATACAAGAATATCCGTAGGCTGCAAACAAAATCTGGTTGTTGATTAGGCAGCTTTAAAGACCTGTACATGCTCGAGCACAATTATTTTTAAAAAGTACTGATGATCTTACATGGCATGACATCCGGGTGTCTGTTCTTGATGGAGTAGCAGCGAGCGATGGCAATTGAAGATTGCCTGGTGTCACGCTCTTGAGCTTCACTCAACTCCTTGTTATAACAAGAAACAAAAATGTTAGTTATAGTCCGTGTTGTAATTTTGAATGAAATTAAAGATGGTTTGAAGAGCTGAACACTGAATGCTGTTGTTGCTGATTACTCTGAAATAATGTTATTGTTTCAATAAATATTTGTAATCAATATTGGCAACAAGGGACCGTATTGAAGACTTTTAAAAGATATTTTAGCATTTTTAGTATACTGTTTTGTCAAAGAGACATTCCCACAAGTTATCCAATGCCGAGTGCTAAACTCCTGTATACTTTTTAGACTCAGAAAACAACTCAACTACAACACTACCCATGAAAGACCACTGCTAATGTTAGCTAACCTAAATCGTCCACAAGGCAAACATATAAAAGGAAAAGACCAAGAATTGTTTAATTAATATGTTTTATTAAGCAAAATAATGTTTCAAATTCTTGAAACTCTTGACACTAAAAACTTACTTTCCAAAGTCCATCCAGTACTGTTGGTCCGCTCAGCATTTGTTTCCCTAACCCTTCCACGTACTTCTCAAACCTCTCAACCTCATCTAGAAATTTGTCCAGTGTCTGCTTATCATCATAGGGGTCTTTAGACTTTGGGAAGGGGTGGGCTGTTACAGACTGTCCTGCCGTTGAGGGTTTTGTAGCTTGATGATCAGGTATGGGTTGTTTCAAGGACTGGTTGCCTGATGAATTGTGGGATTGGGTTGATGTGCTTGGAATTCCAGTGTGCTTAAAAACATCACATAATACAGTCTCGTCAGATGAATAGGGCTGTGTAGGTGGGATTGTCGTTTGAGGGATGGGGGACTCAATTTGGGATTCAGAAAGGGTCTCTGAGTTATCTGTTTGTGGTATCAACGGTTTACTGAGAGATATCTGCTCATTGTCTGGGCTGTTTGAAAGCAGATCCCGGGAGCTGGGCTCTACTTTGACAGGTTGCAGGGAAGGCTGTGGCAGACGCTGCTGCTCCTCTTTCAGTGCTTTGTTGACCTGTTGGACTTGATTAAAAGAGGGTTGCGGTGGCTGTTGGTAGGTCTGGCCCAGAGAACCTGCCGGAAATGGGACAACAGAACTGTGAGGCTGCTGCGTTTGCACTCCTGCATGGGAAGGGTTAGAAATGGATGAGGGACCACTTTGAAAGGGTTGATTCATGCTTGGTGGCAAGGAATGATTCTGGATGGATGTCTGCATTCTAGGATTAGATGGGTTCAAAAATGATTGTTGGTGGTTACCTGGATGAGGCATCCTTTGGTTTTGTAGATTTACACTAGGAGGTAACTGGGCTGGACTTGACTGGCTGAAACTCTGTGGTGGCAACTGAGACTGGTTTGCATATTTCATTCCCTGCTGGATGCTGGTGAACTGACTGCTCTGCTGCTGCTGCTGTAGCTGTGGTTGTGGTTGTAGTTGCTGAGTAAAGGGCTGGCGGATGGCAAGTCCTGGATTGAGAGGTTGTTGCACAGGCTGCTGTTGGTAAGAGATTGGTTGCTGTTGTTGCTGCGACCACACCGGACTCCCAGCCTGTGAATAATGAGCTTGTGAAGCCATTCTTGGTGGATGTTCCATGGTACCTTGCTGTGGGCCAATGGCACATTGACTAACTTGTGGCTGCTGCCCTGTATAGCCCACAGGTTGTCCAACATTAGTTGGCTTTCCGAGAGAAGTCGATGGCTGCCCAACAACTACTGAAGGTTGTGTGCCACGCATGGCACCTCCAGGCATTATTACTACTTGGTTTGACGGGGGCAGGGTTGGAGTTGAGCCAGGCTGCTGAGGATGGAAAGTTTGCTGCTCTTGGGCCTGGGATGGATGTAGTTGTTGACCACCACTTTGAGGGATGCCTTGAGGCCCATGCCTGACTTGGCTTTGAGTTTGAGGAGTGGGGAATTGTGCTTGATTTAAAGGCTGCTGTTGAAACTGTGGCTGCTGCTGTTGCTGGTGTACCTGCTGCTGCTGATGCGGGGGCATGCCTTGTCCAAAGCTAATATGTTGGTTAGGACTTGGCTGTGCCTGAACCTGTTGTTGGGGTGTCACCTGTTGATGGGGTGTCACCTGTTGTTGGGGTGTCATCTGTTGTGGGGGTCTCATATATTGTGGGCTGGCTATTGGTGTTTGATTTGCCTGCATGTGGTGCTGCATAGGGCCAGATTGGATCGAACTCCCAGGCTGAGTGTACATTTGTTGGGGTCTATGCTGTGGACTTGCTGTGGGGGTTTGGTTAAACTGCTGAGTGGGTTGCTGATACGGATGTTGTTGTTGTTGTTGTTGCTGCTGCTGCTGCTGCTGCTGTTGTTGTAGCACAGCTGCATGGGTTGCTTGCATACCAGGCTGCTGTGACATCTCTTGTTGGTTGCTTATGGGCTGGGAGGTATTCTGATGTGACTGTGATTGGTTATTCTGATTTAATACCATTGGATACGGGGAGTTGCTGCTAGATTGTGAAACCATTGGCTGCTGCGACTGTTGATTTATGTTTTGGTAGCTTGAATGGGATTGGCTTATTTGTGTCAGCATGCCAGTCTGCTGAGGATGGGGTAGGATGTTAGATTGTGACATCATGGATGGCTGATGCTGCATTTGGGTACTCGGATGGGTTAATTGTGGACCACCTCCCGAGGATACTTGCAGATGCTGTCCCAGTGTCTGGCCTTCCATCAATGGGCGAGTTATAGCTGATGGTATCGGAGTTGTGATGCTGCTAACTATAGAGGTGCTAGTTGGTGGATGAGCTTGTATAACATGTGCTTGTTGGTCAGCTTGTACTTGTTGGTTGTCAGCAACTGGTGGCTGAGGAATGCTGTTGGGTGGGACAGGTCTGGCAACTGGATAACCAGTTTGATTCTGTGAATGCGAGTGCAGTGATCTTGGAGTTGGCTGCAGAGGCGGTTGGGGTTGTGATTGGCTAAACAATTGTGGTACCATGGGTGGCTGCATCTGAGGTCTGCTTGCTGGCATCACTGGCTGCTGGGAACCAGCCTGTACCATGGTGGCTTGTGACTGTGGTAGGCTTCCAGAGTGTGATGCAATGGGATTAGATCGCTGTGACTGGCTGCCTGAATGCCCAGGATCATGGGGATGGATTAGGGTGGACACAGGGGCAGGCAAGGGTTGGCTCATGGGCGCAGAGGGGGTACTTCGGGGCATCCTGAACTGGTCATAAGCCATAATGCCTGGTTGAGATCCATGGACGGGAGAGCCTGAGCCTGACCCTGGCTGTAACATCGAATCAGAACTTGAGGGCCTTTCTAGACCCTTGTTGCGATGGGCTCCAGGCAGCATGGTATTTGCTGTTAAGCCTCCGTGATCCACAGAACCTGGATACTGGCCAGAAACAGCAGTTGGCATCATGGGCACAGCACTCACACTACCCCCTGATGGGTTTAGAGTAGATGACTTGGGTTTCCAGAAATCAGAGAGTTTAGGACCAGCAGGCACAGGCTCGACAGGGAGCACTGGCTTGGGTGCTGACGGTCTGGATTGCACTATAAAAACACAGTGAAGAAATTATCAGATGTAAGAATCTTACCACTACCTTGATTTCTTTTCGTTTTTACTTTAAATTACTTAAACAAAAAAGATGAGCACTTCAGATAACAGAATAAGTAATTTATGGAACTATCTCACTCACTCCAATGTGAAGCAAACAAAACAAAAACAGCCCAAACCAGTGTTTATTCCCCATGAATTTAGACTTGGGCTCAAATCACTTAATCTATCTGAATACAAACACAAATGTATGACATATCACTTAATTCTGAATGTTGAAGCGACTGATTAGTTTACAAGAAAGGAAGACATTTGTACACAGCTAACTGCAAAATCTAAGAAGGAGAAAGGGCATTGCCTGTCCTTGTTTATGGGGGCTCTAATGTATGACCATAAGTGAGAAACTTTTCTTTTTCCTCATGGAAAACCCCTTTCACTGTTAAATCACAAGTCAATTCCACAGTCTGGTCACACTGGTCACACGTAACAAGGGATGAATAAAAACAACCGAATGCCCTTGATCACAGCCTTTGTTACAGTTCATTTTAATAGCTTGTGACTCGACATGGGATCGGATGATTTGTGCTCCAACCAGTGCTCAAACACAAGTTGTAGTCTTTTAATGAGTAATATCTTTTTCTTCCTCCATACCTGGTTTGGGTTTGCGTCTAGCCATAACTGCCTCTCTTTCCTCTTGGTGGACCTTGATGACCCCGTTTGTTCGGGTCAGGAGCTTGCGTAGTCCCAGCTGCAGCTTCTTGTAGAACTCAATGCCTTTATGAGACTTGGCCAGAAGGTCGTCGTACACTGTGTACGATCCTATCAGCTCCTGGATCTTCTCCTCTCGACTAAAAATCGAATAGCAAATTGGTTGTTTTCACAATGTAATTCCAAAACAGACATGTTTCCACAATGGGTTTTCAGCATGATAATAATTGTAAAGATGGCTGGTTTTTTTTTGTAAGTGTACGTGGATAATTTCTTTTACCAGATACATGTACATGTACGTGGCTCTTTGAATGAACTCTCGTTTTAATAAACAAGAGGATAAAAGAACCCTATACTTGGCTAATCATACAAATATAAATTTAATTTGTCAGTGTTTCAGATACATGAATTACCATGTTTAACCTTAATCCTCTAGGAATTATACTCAATCTTGCATAATTATCCAATTGCCACGTTGTAAAAATTGGATTCAGCCTCAATCCTCTGAAATCCTTCAAAACCTCCCGGAATATTTTGGAAGATTGAGGAGGAATGATAACCTAGGAAACATAACTACAAGTAGTTGTTTATTTAATCATCTCTTGAAATCATGAAACATAAAGGGAAGATCTTAAAGACAGTTGAAATGTGGTAGGGAAACTTACTTCTTGGAGATTTGCGAGTGCATCTTTCTAGTGTCAGCGTAGGCAGCATTAGCCTCTGTCAAAGCTTTCAAGATGTTTTCTTGGGCTGAGAGATTCTGCTTAATGTAGGTGACCAGAGTGTTATGCTTCTTCATCTCATCTTCAAACAATGCCTGGTTAGAAGAAACGACAAATTATTTTATTATAAGTATCTTCCCCAGCAGTAGCCTAACCTTTATATCTAGTCAGTCTAGTAATTAAGGTACTTATGATAGATCACAAACATGTCACAATATTGGTCAAGAGTAAGTCACAAGTCAATTCACACATCCAGTCACAAGTTAAAGAAGATGAACAAATAAAGGTGTGACTTAGAAACTTGAGAAATGAATTGGGTCGACATTTAGGCCTGTGAGCCTGCACTAAGAATCGGAGTGGGAAAAATGCGGGAATGTTCAGAAATTGTAGTCACTGCTGATAGGTCGATTGCAACACTCCAGTTAAAAGTTTACAACTGTTATTGTGAATCGTTGAAAAATTGGGAGAGCAGTTGACAATACCTTTAGGTTTCCCCCCTCTGTAGTAACAATTTGACTGGTGATATCATCACTGCGTAGTTGGTTCCTCAGCTGAGTCTCCAGGCCCATACGTTGGTTCTTCATTTCCTCTACTTTTTTTATGAGCATGCTCAGTTTGGACTCGACCTCTTTGTCGGTTGACGCTGTGTATGAAAAGGAGTTTACATAATAAATTGTTAATTTCCACAATTATTTTAAGTTTAATGGCACTAGTACTCTTACTTTTTCTTTCACAAAAGTTCATTCATAAATCTTGTGACAAACATGAACAATAACAAAAGAAATGCATTTTTCACAGTTAAATAGCTTGAATACTTGTGAGGACTTGTGATAAGACTTGTGATAAGACTCGTGATAAGACTCGTGATAAGACTCGTGATAAGACTCGTGATAAGACTCGTGATAAGACTCGTGATAAGACTCGTGATAAGACTCGTGATAAGACTCGTGATAAGACTCGTGATAAGACTCGTGATAAGACTCGTGATAAGACTCGTGATAAGACTCGTGATAAGACTCGTGATAAGACTTGTGATAAGACTCGTGATAAGACTCGTGATAAGACTCGTGATAAGACTCGTGATAAGACTCGTGATAAGACTCGTGATAAGACTCGTGATAAGACTCGTGATAAGACTCGTGATAAGACTCGTGATAAGACTCGTGATAAGACTCGTGATAAGACTCGTGATAAGACTTGTGATAAGACTTGTGATAAGACTCGTGATAAGACTCGTGATAAGACTCGTGATAAGACTCGTGATAAGACTCGTGATAAGACTCGTGATAAGACTCGTGATAAGACTCGTGATAAGACTCGTGATAAGACTCGTGATAAGACTCGTGATAAGACTCGTGATAAGACTTGTGATAAGACTTGTGATAAGACTCGTGATAAGACTCGTGATAAGACTCGTGATAAGACTCGTGATAAGACTCGTGATAAGACTCGTGATAAGACTCGTGATAAGACTCGTGATAAGACTCGTGATAAGACTCGTGATAAGACTCGTGATAAGACTCGTGATAAGACTCGTGATAAGACTCGTGATAAGACTCGTGATAAGACTCGTGATAAGACTCGTGATAAGACTCGTGATAAGACTCGTGATAAGACTCGTGATAAGACTCGTGATAAGACTCGTGATAAGACTCGTGATAAGACTCGTGATAAGACTCGTGATAAGACTCGTGATAAGACTTGTGATTAAGAGTTGTGATTAAGAGTTGGGATGACTTCTTTCAAAAGGGTCCCAGTGTATGACAATAAACTATCATGTGATCATTGGTTTCCCTGTGATCAGCCAACACTGCAGTACAAGCGTTTGGCTAGAAACCACACCATGCGTTGTAAAACTAGAAAGAAGGATTTAAAATGTCAGGTAAAATAGCCATGTCAAATAGCTTAATGGTCACTCCTATTGCTGTGCACAGTTGTTGTCATTTGTCACAGCACAAAGCTTGCCTACTACTTACTGTGTACATCGCTGTATGACCTTTGCCCACAATGGCGATACTAAATTTTCAGGTTAGGTTAGGTCACTTGGATCAGTGAGACAGCCCTATATCAAAACCTGTTTGTTGCTGTCAACTTGTAGGTCGTATAGCCAGTCCATACTTACATTGGGCATCTTTGATTGACGGTAGAGATGCCTGTAATTCATCCAGTGGGCCAGCCAGCTTACGTATATTCTCAATGTGCACCTCCATGGCCTTGTGCAGTTCCTTGTTGGACTTGCTGGCTTTGTCGTGACCCTCCTTATACTTGGAGAACTCTTGCTTGATCTCGTCCATGATCTTGGAGGGGCGCTTACCACACTCCTTCTGCAAAAATGTTGACAAATCTTCTTAGGGAGCTGCTAAGCAGGCAAGTACAGTGCACATCAACAATTTGTGCTTAACCCTAACTCCCTAAGGTGTGTGCAAAATCATATTGATTTTGGAATATTTGGGAGAGTTAGGGTTAAGCAAGAAAATATCCAACAGGCAAAGTGGGTTTCCTATTTTAACTCTTGCTCTTTTGGTGTAATTAATGCACTACAGCTGAAGAGTTTATAAACTAACCAGCCATTGTTAGATTCTGGGGTGTATATGGTAGGTCCTTCGCGAATCGTTTGCGTGCTCCTTGAAAAGCCACCCTTAAGGTTACAACAGAGACAAAGCACTAACCTCAGTCAGTAAATAGCTAGGAGCTATGGCTAACCTCAGTCAGTGAATGGCTAAAAGCTGTGGCTAACCTCAGTCAGTGAATGGCTAGCAGCTATGGCTAACCTCAGTCAGTGAATGGCTAGGAGCTATGGCTAACCTCAGTTAGTGAATGGCTAGGATCTATGGCTTACCTCAGTCAGTGAATGGCTAGAAGCTATGGCTTACCTGGAACTCAGTCTCTTGTTTGTCTTCTGCATCTAGAATTTCTTGCAGTTCCTTCACATCAGCATCAACATCAAGAACAACACTGGACAACTCTGGCAAATATTACAATACAATGTTTCAGTAATGTCATAACGCTTTGAAATATGTTTTTATTTTCACAAATTAGCAAAACAATGAATTTTGAAGACCACAGTTAGCAGAGCATAAAAATCCCAAACTTAGAAGATACTAACCCTTAGTTTCCTTGTTTCTTATCAATGTTTGCCAGCTTTAGGATTCTAGCCAAATACAAATCTGGTATGTGGGCAATACAAACCTTGCATGCAATTAACAAGTTGCTTGATTGGCTCCGCCTTGACACTGAGGGCAGCACACACCTCCAACATGACCTGTGGCAGTCGTTCAGGCTCATGTACACCATCCAGGCTGAGTTGGTCAAGTTGTAAAGAGGCCATGAAATGTCTGCATGTACAACCCACATACATCAAGTGTTTAATACTGAGAAACTAGTCAAGCTCCTCACAAAGTGAATTTAAAGACTGTACAACATACAAACATACACAAACAAATTAGCTTGTAATACTGTATAGTCCTAACACTTGGTAGTGTATACTGTCATTTTCTATCTTTACTGTCATTTTTGTTTCTTATTATCTCTTGGTTGAGCAAAATAATATATTTAATATTCCCCCATGACACAGCCTACCCTCAGCATCTCCAGTGACAATTGACTGGATTTCTGCAAGAAAAATTGAAAATGATTGGTAATTTTTCTTCTTTTTCTAAAACCTACTGACACTAATCACTATCAAATAAATAACCTTTCCCCAAACCCATCAAATTCTTGGATTGAAAGCAAATGTTGGACTAACTTACTCAAGCTGTTTCGTATTATCTTCAATCTCATCTCCAATTTGTCGCAGCAAATTGGCTTTTTCTTCACTGTACAGTGAGGATGCCTCGTGGGCCTCTATGGGAACTAACTTCTTGAAGATGTCTGGGCCTGCTATGTTCTCATCATAGGGTTGAAAAGTCAAAGCTTTGACCAAAGATGCACCTAATCATAAAATGTGGGATTGTGTTAAAACAAATTATTTAACATTTATTTTATTTCTTAAGCGCCATTTCTATTTTACTCAAGACTGCGAGAGAATGCCACAGACATACATGTATGAGGGTACCAACCCCTTTCTTGGACTTTCACAAAACAGGATTCCAGTCCATTTTCTATCCATTGTATAGTTATGTTTATAGAATATAGGATGGCATTTGCAACATTTATTTTGTACCTTGTCCTAAATATAATATTTGCTCCTTGCACATTGCAGCCTTTCCCTCAGTCAAAATAGGCAAAAGGCCTTTTTCCTGATAAGGTGTATGCTTTCAATAAAGGTATGCAAAAGACTCCCAACAGACTGAACCACGGCTGTGAACATTTGGTCTTCGATGTCTAACTCATGACAAACCCCTACCTTTGATTTCTGGCAGGTTCTCAAATGCAGGTACTTGATCATGATACACAAAGTCATTATCCTTCTTGGCTGCCTGAAATTTTCCTGTAACAACATCTTTGGTAAAGCTGAGTGCTTCTATGATGCCATCATGGGCTCCCTGCAAGAAATAAAAGCTTATATAAGGCAGATGTCATCCTAGTCATCCTGGGCTTTAGTGTTATAGTTGCTTCGTGAATGTTGCCTTTTGATTTACTGATGGTCAACATGGCAGCCATTCAATGAGCTAGCACACATGATTAGTTTGTAGTTATGTTTGACAAACAATCTTGACTGTAGGATTTTTGACAACAGCAAGAGTAAACTTGTTACATCTAACATTAATAATTTTAGAATTGTGAATACAGTCCTCAAAGTTTAAAGCAGTCAACTTAGCAAAATTTAACTTCCCACCTAACACACAGACAATCAGTTGAAGTCATTAGAATGACAAAGTAGTGAGAAGAACAGGGTAAATGTCAGACTTTGGACCCTACATTTATAGAATGACTCATATAGGTAGGCACAGTTTTACCTTGGATAGTTTGACGGCTTCATTATGTCTGTCCAAGGCTTGTTGAAGCCAACACACCCTCTCCCCATGTTTGTGTTGTTCATCAGCTTGATTACTCACGTACATCTAAACAAAAATGAATAAGAGATCTTTTAACTGTCACTCAAGTAAATTATGTCAATGTGAAATCCGTAAAGTCACAAGGATGATAATGGATAGCTTTGTTGAGAGGCAGCTTGTTGACAAAAACTTCTACAAATCATCTAAAGACACAATAATGGTTTAAAACTATCCCAACAAATGCCACACACATTTTAAGATCACAAATTGTACATCCCCCTCCTAATTTGTCTTCTGTCCATATGTCAATTTCATGCTCGTTTCTAAAAACATCTGATTTTGACAACTCAGCGCACATCAGTTTTTGGTTGCATCTCTATTTTGAGTTTGCATGGAGTATCTGGTTTTGTCTGAGAAAATATCTTGCTGCAATGTTTATACTTACATAGGCCACACTCAGGAAGTGTGTAATTTTGACTTGAATAGTCTTCCTCCATGTCTTGCTCCTCCTAGAACCCATCAGGCTACTGATATTACTGTCTTCTAGCCCCCTGAGGGCCTGTCTGTAGTACTCAATCACCTGCATGCTGATGCGGGCTACCAGTGAACTTTTACGGTTATCCTGCATGGATTTCTCTAGAAGACACTCCTGGGCTTGGCCCTAGCAAAACAAATTCAGTATGTACACAGCAAATTTTGACTGTATCTGGGCCAGTTAAATGTTCTCTAACTCTGTGATTGTCCAACTAAGAGATGTTTCATTTATCACACAAATTTGTATGTGAAGCAAATTTTATGTCGTAAAACAACAGAGTAGAGATGTGATCAACCTTTCAATATACTGAGCTGCTTTCAATTACTTGGGTTCAGCTTGGCTAGTCATGCCTAGTCATGTTTTACACTGAAGACAAACGATTACACCAGCTTTGCAGTTTGTTTTAACAGAATATTAATAATCTTTGGGGCTAGCTTTTAAGTTATATACTAACCCATTGAACAAATCAGAAGTCTGAGGTTGAACTATGGGGTGCCTGTGTTGGTTGTCCATGTGTGCAGCGATATAGGCTTTATGCATCAGTCTATTAGTCTATACGTTGGCTTAAGTGGGAAGAGGAGACTTACCAGCATGACATTAATGTAGATTGTCATGAGATCAAATGAGATATCTGGACTCATGTAACTTTGGAAATGGTCCTTGAGGTAACTGAATGCCCCTGCAGCACATTGAAAGTGAGTACAGGCTACCTTCATCTCCTGTAAGAAATACAACATCAGATTGCATATATTATAACGTTTCTCAACTAAAAACCAGTCGACTCAAACATTACAGTGCTCACAATCCTACTCATCAGAAAATGATTTTGTACAAGACAGATTACACTTCATAGTATTGCTCATAACCGCAATAACTGCTTGATATAGTGTCACATGTTGGCAATGTTTATAGTTCAGCCCAACTACAGTGCAGAACTTGCTACTGTTGAAGTATAATTTTTAAAACTTGGCTTTACTCGTTTTGCAATCTCCTTTCACCCCTTTAATGTATCTGTTCTAAAGGCCAACACTGTCAGATCTTTGTCTAGTTTTTTTTTCTCGCATTGCTGCACTTTGTAATTCGCTGCCTGTATCTTGCTTTCCACCAGCTTACAACCTGACCATGTTCAAGAAAAATGTGAATAAATATCTTTTCTCTCTTTAATTTTTCTTTCTTTCTTTTTTCTGTAGAGCGCACCTTTGAGTGGCCTTTATAGGCCTTGCGATAAACAAACCCACAAGTTTTTAGCTTGGTTCCTAGCCCAATAACCATTTGTATGCATTGAATGTTTCAACAATATTGAAGTACTACTCCCCCGCTTGTCGCTATACTCTGCAGCAGTGTTGTAGATGAGACCTTCATGTCCGAGACCAAGATTTTTGAGACTGAGACTGAGATCAGCTCTTTAAGACTGAAACCAAGCGACAGCATGTTAAATACAAGAAATACACAAATTACCTCTTCACTAGCCCGAGACTCCTTGGCACCCAAGATAGAGTGAAGGACTCCCAAGTTGTAGAGGGTGCAGGCCTGGTCAAAAGCAGCATCAGCATGGGAAAATGGCTCCTCGTGAAAGGTATCAATCCTGCCATATTATAATTCTCATTAATATAATCTTTATTGAGTGATCCCCACAATGTTACTTCCCAGATTGTAAAGTGATTAGCGCCCTCAAACAAAGATACTGACAATTTGGGAGACCGCCAACATAGGGCAAGATAGCTCAGTTGGTAGAGCGCCAGTCGAGTATTTTTGAGGTCGCAGGTTCGAGTCCCGCCTTGCCAATTTCTTTGTTCACTTTGAAATTTTTAAATCTTATAATTGGAATTTAAAACCCTAGGAATGATTTTGATCATCAATATCGACTCCAAAATGTATTCACAAGAACCGTGTTACAGTCGGGGATTTAAATTCCACATTTCCAAGTTGGGCCTCCCTCTAGAGGATTATCTACTTAAGTTAAAGTGCACAGAATGTACCTGTAGGTACATGTATCAATTATAATTTTACTCAGTTAGGGGATTTTGGTAGCATGAGGAAGACAGTATTAGGCTTGTCCAAATTACTTGACTTCAGCTTGAAATTACATTCTTATACAAGTATGGTAGCGCTGCAGCCACTTCTCATAGACTTGTGTGCAATATCAAGCCACAGCCATGTAATTTGAAGATGGCCTTAATTTCCAAGGTGTTAGGGATAAGCAGTGAAGTAGACCAACCATGTAAAGATGGGTGCTGCCTCCCCGCCATCTGTGATTGGGAACCGGCTAGTAAGCAGGTGAAGCTGACCATAGTATTTCTTCAATGTGCTGATGCCGTTAAAATCTCGCGATATGTTGGTAGCATTCTGAGGTTTGAAAAAATAAAATAAAGTGAATCCAACTTTAATCTCACCTAAAGCTACAAAACACTACCAGTAGTAAACTGTAGTAAGCAGTACTATTACTATTTAAGTAGTTAGTATAGTGTGCAGCATTTAAATAAATGATGTAGTACTTTGTAAAATATGGTACTTTTTCTGCTCCATTCAAATGCACCATCAACAAACATGACAATATAAAAAGCAACTTAGTGTAACCTAAGTGAGTTCAAATCAAGACAAATTGTCAGTCAAATCAGTCAAAAGTCAGCCACAAATAAACCGCAAGTCAGTTCACAAATAAGAGAGATGAACAATGGAAAAGCAATGTTTCTGTCACAGTTCATTGTATAGAATATGTTTCTGTCCTGAGCAAGCAGTGTCTAATATGAACTTAAATCCTGCTGTCAGCAGACAGTGTACAGCTTCAGAACAATGTGATTCTTCCTAGTCCAGGCCTATACAAAAATGTGAAATTCACTTGAGGCATTTACTTACCACTCTCAACTGATCCAGTTGCTTGATTTCTTCATTGTATTTGTTAGGATCTTCCATATAGTGACTCTGAATGTACTGCAAGTATGCAAGAGTATTTTAGTAAATGGTTGCACGATGCAAAGGCTATTGGCTTGTTTTTTTTATCACAATTTTGGTCGAACTGTGGACTTCCAACAAGCATCCTACTACATCTCAGCATTACAAGGAAATGAGGTGTAAATCATAACAAAATGATGTATTTAGACCATTAGGGAAAAGAAAGTTATTTTTTGAGAGGTTATAGTTGCGACAGTCATTGTAAAACAACACAATTGAACAGAAAAACTGAACAAGTCATCGTATTGCAAAAAGTCTGATCCGGCTGGATGGTTACCTCTCTCCAGCAATTTAACACGTAAAGGATTCAGAGCACCATGCAAAGACCTTCTGTCAATCAGGTGATTTAAGTCAATTAGTGCTGCAACCAAACCGCCCTAAAAATAGCCGAACTTGGCCATCCGAACCGAACCCAAACTTGTTAGTGTAAAATGTTGATAAAATTGTTTGTGGTCAGCGATTCTGACTAACAATGATCAGAAGTCGAGATGGTACCGTACAATTTCTTTTTTACTTAACAAGCACAGTTTATTCGCCGCATTGACGCATGGCAATGGTTTGAAACGGACGCACCTCGACACCTCGCAATGTGTTTGTGACACATCAAAATCGCACTTTACGCACCCCTATCGTCAAGTTTTGACTGAACATTGAGAAGACATGACACAACTCCCCCGGGGGTCCGAGGGTGCGTCTTACAATTGATAGGTGCATTACAGTATATTAAATGCCATTTTTTGTATAACAAATTTATGCAATCTTTGTATGCACTCTTTACGTGGTTGAAATTGGAGCCCTATAGATCGGGGCGGACATCCGGGAACTGTCATAAAAACGCGTCATAATACGTACACCACGCCGGTAAAAACGATGATCGCGCGCGCAGTCTTGTATGCTACAGTGCAGTGTCAGTGCGTATTGTTTTCATCGGCGCGCTGACCTGTGACGTATGTCCGCCCCGATCTATACTAGTTCTAGAGGTAATAACATGGACAGCTGTACGTCATGACTGTCTGTAGTACATAGGTGAGAATATCAGCACTTAACGTCTTTTGTAAAAAGTGTGTGATTTGGGTTACCGGAGAAGTTTTGAGCGATACCGGCATATGGGCTAAGCATAAAGCAATCATGCCAAGTATACGGAGGGATTCCAGTACGCCACAGAATGGGGCTAGGTGCCGAAGTGATCGACGCAACTTTCTTACAAACACATGCTCACATTCACGCGGGACAACTCGACCGGTGAGACAACTCGACCGGTGAGACAACTCGACCATCTAGACGGTCGAGTTGTACTGTCCCACCGGTCGAGTTGTCCCGCGATTGAATTTTGATCACTGAAGAATTGGCACCTTACGACACTTAAACTAGTTATTTGTACTCTTAAGATAACAACCAAAGCAGTTACACCATACAGTGGAACTTAAAACAGGTCTTACCTGTCTCAAATTGAGCCCAAATTCTACTTTTTCTAGACTCCATTTTTGCTCTAAACTAAGCATAAACATTCGAGGAACAGCTTCCATTTTGACGTTTCATAGCAAATAGTCTGGCTACGGATCAGTGCAGTCTTGTGAACAACGTTAATACAATTGTATACGACTTACAGACTTACAGGTACCAAACTTTATGTTAGACTTTACTCAAGCCCGAATTGATCTTGGTTCAAGACTACCAAAAGCTTGCTGCGTTTTGTAAGCGCGCCCTCTGATGATGAGTCACATGCACATGATCATGATCGCCCTGTCAGGTTCCACAAATACGGCGCCGATCATGCATTGTAATTTGTAACCCGATTTTATGTCTGCGATTGTAACCAACACAAAAATAGAAAGAAAGAGCGCCGCCTGGTGACGCTAGCTCAGGAGTAGGGTGGCAATATTTTTTGACTAGAAATTAAAGATTAAAACTCCTAGATTAATTTTCTTTTCAAATTTATGGGAGTTGATGAATTTGTGTATACTCCCCTCCACACAAACCACCCCTAAAATGGTGGCCCACCTCTGGGCCCAGGATTCCAGGATTCTGAGGAATTCTGTTTAGGTTTCAAGGCGGGGGATGTGTTAGGTAATTAACAATAGTGTTGAGTGTGTATAAGGTATATGGATTAGAGGGGGTACCCCTCTCATGGCCCTCTGCCACATATATCGTGCTGGGTATACCTTTTTACGCCCGGGACAATCGGCCCATATTCCTTCATTCTAACCCCAACCCCTAACTGGAACTATAACCATAGAGAAAGGAACAAAGATCGTCTGTGCCGCACTAACTCAAACTCGTTAACTCGAGTGGCTTCGGACTACTACCGTTCAGTGACCCAAAGATGCAAATATAGACTGTGTATGAATATTACGTAACAACCAGAATCAATTGAAGTGGACTCATCCATCCTGTAAATGGGTGGATCTAACAGAAGTGTATTAAAGGGGCGAAATATACTGATCATGAACCGGCGTTCGAAATTCCAGGGATTAACATAAAATGAAAGGATTAACACTTAATTGTTGCTTCTTAACAATTCCACCAGTTCGGGAGAAGACTCTTTGTTCAACAAAATCAAAGGAAAACATTTTAAATCTTTGTTTTTATTAGGTCTTTAATGTTGGCCCTGACCTCACATGTCCTGCCTAAGAAACATTCCCTCCTTCACTCAGTCACTGACACAAAGTGCTGGACCAGTACTGATTGGCGCATTAGAAACCCGCCAGCTTCCTGTGCTGGGAGGGGAGCTGTGCGGAGTAGGTGTTCGTATACTAGGTCAGGATGACTCTATCATTTGCGCATGTACATAATTATTGTGACACTGTCGAAGGGTTGGCCTACAAAGATTAGGACACAGACACGGGACAATAACTGCGACCCTCACCTTAAAGTCTAGCATCTAGAGCAAGGAACCCGGCAACCAAGTATCTTGCTGACTTCATTTCTCCTCTACAGAGGTATAGAACATGGAACGTCCAATGACGAAGTACAAGTTTGGTAAGGCCAATTTGAATTATTATATGTTTTCTTCCTGTGAATTTATATTTGAAGTTGAAATTATTATTCAAACATGTTCAAGGTCTTTGTCAATCGTGGTTGGTATGATCATGGAGGTAGGATCCTTGCTCAGCAATGGTATGATCGGGGACAATGGAAGCGAGGCTGTCAGCCTACCTCCACCGTATTAAAGCTTCAAATCGTTTTATTCGGGTCGTTCTTATCATTCGTCAAAGTTCATATCAAACATTTAATCTCGAAAATGCTAGGTGCCATATGGAACGAAATTCGATCTTCCTGCCCAATGACGTCAATTACTAGCGTGTAAAAAGATATTATAAAAAACACTTTTGCTGTCAATGTAAATTTTATTATTATCTAATAATCATGAATTGTATAATCCTTGTGCATGATGGGGGTAGACCTATAGTACAAGCTTCGGCTTCTTGTCTGACCTCCCCATACTATTAATATAGCTCATTGTATAAGTTACCTAATATGGAAATAAACCTAAACCTGAACCTGAACCTGATATTATGGTCATAATAATTATGCTAGCTGTCATATTTAAATTATATGTACATCGTATACACGTTTAACCACTATAATCTAACCTACATATTACATCACATTTAATTAAATACATATCCATTGGAACTATCCGAAAACATGTATTCCGGAATGTCAAACATCTAACATCGAGCAAAGTGACGGTTGATTTGAGCATGGATTCCTTCCTCTATGATCTGAGTCATATTCTTTTTAAAACGAACGTTATACTATACCTCTATATGGTTGTGCGAAGCGATGTGCCCTCAGTCGAGAGGAAGGAACACCTCCTCAACGGTCAGTTAATCACGGGAAAACTGTAATAGCCAACACTTATAAGAAGATTTATTATTGAATTATTATTAAATTTTCCCGGAGATTTTTGAAGTACTTAGCAGTTGGCTCATGAAATGTATTACTATATATGACCATGGAGGGTTCGTTCCTCCATGTTATGACCGAGCAAGGTATGTTAATTCAAGGCCTGTTCTATAGTCATACGAGTTTTCGTGGAAACGTCCGTGTTATTTGAGTAGGTTACGTAACTCGCAACCACTTCGGGTATGGCCCCCCACTTTTGGCGTTTCCGCACAAGTACCCCAACTTGTAACTGCTATCTTATCCACTACCACCCGCCGTTGACCATAAGATAAACACAACACTGAGTCATGTTTCGGTTTCTCGACACGTGTTTAACATTTAAAGATGAACCGCTTTCCAATTTTCTATCGAAATCAAGGTTACCGGATGTTCATATAGATTTTCACTGTCGGACTTCAGATTAAATTCTTAGAAGAAAATCAATCAAGTATTCTTATGGATGTGTTTCCCCATTACGCACCATTTGGCGTATCGTTTTGTAATACTGGGGCCAAACAGCCCACGTTTGGTGTTGAGCTTGGTAGGTAAACGTCGTTTGGTCGGTAACGATTTATTAGGTCTAGTTTTCCTTGAATCTGGGAAACAACTTTAATCTAGCCAGTTACATAACAATGCGTGCATATGGACGCAATTATACCAACACAACGACTAGCAGGTATAATATTGTTTTTGTTTACTTCCTATAGCTCATGTCAAATAATATGGAAAATGTAATTTTCCTATGTATAATTAATGCAAATAGATGTATATTGTATTTATGTACTTCCAATTTGCATACAATGTACAAAGGAATAGGCCCCCCCCCTATCACACTTTTCCCAAAGCAAACACAAATTATATATTGTAAAAGTCATCCAATAAAATCAAAATCGTACATTGCACGTTGTAAAGCCCGTTTACACCAGATTAAGCAGGAAAAAGGAACAAAAGGACATGACTGTGGTGTATCCCAATACCCCAACCCCGGCCAAACAAATTATACAAACGCGAAGCAGATTGCGCTGCTAAAACTGAGAAATAAAGGCTCAGGATGCTTATAACCCGTGTAAACGAAGATGTGGTCTACGATATAGGTTTAAAGGGTATTTGTCCTGTTACGTAACAGTAACAAGAACAGCAGGAACTCGATACGAGACGGAGGGACCCCCCCCCCCTAATTTGTGGTGGTCATTGTGCTTGCGGAATGTTGTGGTTTCTCAGGAATTATTTTTTAGGGGCTTTTTTTTGGGGGGGGGGGGGGGGCGTTAGGTAACAATAGTCTGGAGATAGAACTGTCTTATTCTTCCATGGTTGGACCATAGAGCAAGAAACAGATATGGTTGGACCATAGTTGAACCATGGAGGAATAAGAGCTCTTATTCCTCCATGGTTGAACAGTACAGTACCGTGAAAAACAAATAGTCTTGGGCCCAAGACCGTTGTGTTGTTATTTCGGCGCCCGCCTTCACAATTCGCTAACGTTGGTCTTTTCCAAATCCCGGACCCGGTGTTTGACAAACGTGCATTAGGTTGTATCCTTACAACGATCTTGAATATTTTTGGCAAGCAATTCTTAACTTTTACTTAGTTTTCGACGATCCTCCCTCGCTTTTTCGAGGGATTCAATCAGCTACCGAGTTTGAGCCTCATCAGAAATTATTCAGTATATAAACGCAAATACAACGGATCATTACAAGGCTGTTTACGTACACAAGTGTAATTGGTAGTGGCACCATGAGCAATGTGCAGACTAGTTTAAATAGCGTTGGTATAATTGTGTAGCGTTGTTGAAAATTACAAATTGATTGGTAGATATGTGCCAAACCAATATATTGGTCAATTTTAATCAAAATATTGGTTATTTTGACGAATGTTTTTGTTATTATTATTAATCATTCTTTCTGGTAATGAAACCAAGGGTCGCTCAAAAGCGCTCTAGGCACTGTAGCTCGCAAGCCTGAAGAAACCTGTAGAGAGAAGACAATAAGAAGAAGGTACACTTTTAGAGGTGGAAGGAAAACCCGAGAAAAATATCCTAGGGATTACCCACGGAGTCAGGCACGGACTTATCCACATATATTGGCGGGGTTCGAACCAGGGTCATAGTTGTGGATGGCGAGAAAAGAACCGCTACGCCAACCTGACTCCCTAAAATTTAAAACATTACCAATATCATTGGTCATTTCGACCACTATTTTTGGTTTAAAATTATCAATATTATTGGTTTAACCACTGGTTTAACACATATCTACTAATCAGTTAGTTATTTCAACCAATCTGTTTTTAGGGTGTACGGCACCCCTCCCCCGCCCGAGTCTTTATAGCGGAAACTCATCTCTTAAAGATAGCCGCTAACGGTGATTGTTAACTCGATAGTGCCAACAACGAAAATTAACAACGGTGTGTGAATACAACATATACGTAATATACCTTTCGATTATTGTTTTTACCAGGTACACCTTACATACCAAGTTATATGAACCTGTCAAATGGACCCGAACCATGCGTCGTGTGCGGGGATGCTGCTACTGGTTACCACTACCGTTGTATGACGTGTGAAGGCTGCAAGGTATTACCAAACTGTACCTACATTGTATACTATAGTTATGTTCCAGGTATCACCAAACTGAACAAATAGGTATACTATAATTATGTTCCAGGTGTTATAATTATAGTATAGTTATTACCCTGCAATGGCTGTGCGAATTTGTTGATTCGCTCGAATAATTGTTATATTGGTTATAACAAAATCAATTTCTAAGAATAAGACTTTTCATTTTTGTTTGAAATCAGGGTTTCTTTCGGCGTACGATTCAGAAGGGTTTGAGCTATTACTGTAAAAAGAACAAAGAGTGTGTAATCGACAAGACGACGAGGAATCAATGCCAGCAGTGCCGGTACAAGAAATGCATCAGTGTGGGCATGGCTTCCGATCGTAAGTTAATACCACTTATTCAAGCTATAATCGGGGCCCACCTTCGCTGACCGTATTAATGAGACCTAATGAGTGTGCGCTTTCATATGAGAGCAAAGTCGGGACGCCAGACGATGTAGGACCTCCGAATTCCGAATCACTGCAGAAAAGCAAGAAATGGAAGCGAATACAAATATTAAAACTTTTTGGTTTATATCAATTATCAATCGATTGAAGGTTTCTGAAACCCAACAGGCACCATAATGTGGCTGGAGTTCCTGCGTTGGGAGCTTAAATCAAGAAGAAGACGAAGAATTCGAAAAGGCCCTGTGTATCATCGTGCAAAGCGCACACGTAAACAAAGCGTGACGCCATTACGTCCAAGGAATTATTGTTTCAGTTGGCTCACGCAATTAGGCACATATACCATAAAAATAGCTAGGGGGGTGTTCAACAAAATCGTTGGAAATGTATAATTATTTGAATTGTTTTCACTTTTGACCAAAAGGTATTAATGAATAAGTACATACGAGTTGCTGGGAAGCTGAATGCGCCCTCTTCTGTCCAAAGCAAACACTCTCTGTCATAATATTACTACACTTTTATAGTCCATAAAAACGGAAACAATTCATTAACAAATTAAATTAAAATAAGAACATTGCGGGACTGATATCACTCTGTGCATCATAAACTGGTAATTTGTCTTGTACTTAGTTGTTCTTAACGAAAATCAAAGGCGGGCCAAGCGGCGACTGATTCAGGAGAATCGAGACAAGCGAACACAAGAGGAGATGTTACGACATAGTGGGTTGCTGCAGCGGGCTAGCCGGCTGACTGAGGCTGAAGACAACCTTATCAAGGAGATACTAGTCGCTCATCAAGACACCGCCTATCTCCTCAGAAGGAACTCGACTTCTTCTGACGAGGTATAGTCCTGACGTGGTCAGGTCGGACCTCGGTCGTGCGGTTGGCGCTATGGCAAGGATGGGAAACAAACTTTAGACAATAAGTGACGTTCAGTTAGCGATACTTATAAATCTTAAACTATATTGATTTTAATTAGTGTCAAAGAACAACTTTTTGTACATGTACATTGCATTTGGAGTGATGAGACGGAGGGAACCCCCTCCTTTGTGGTGGGCATTGAGTTTGAGGAATGTTGTGGTTTCTCAGGAAATCTTGTGCGTGTAAGGTATAACAATAGTCTAGAGAGTGTATAGGAATGGGGGACTTGGGGTATAGTAAATTGTGTCCCGTTTTCAATTTGTAAAATTAACTAAATACAATTGAACTTAATACAAAACAAGAGATGTACATCGTTGGGTTCAGTATAGGTAGACAGTGGGTGTTATAACTGTCAGCTGTTTTGTGTTTGTCTTTACAAGAACGATGGCGAATCAGATACCAAACGGGCCAAGGTAGAAGATAACAAAGGTGATTTCCTAAACCTAGCAGAGATCATGACACCCTCAATAGTCAAGGTGGTCGAATTCGCAAAGAAGGTACCAGGCTTTAAAGTGGTAAGGGTAATTACATTTCTTATACATGTAAATGTATATCCTAACTCGATCTTCATATATTTTAAGTTTGCCTCACCAAGGTTAATATCTCCGATTTTAAAACAATGATCAGACAAATTATCAATCGAGAAAGACGACAATTTAAAAGATTTTGGTCATGACACTGAACTTACGAGTCTATATAATTACTTTTATGGCTTTCCCAACAAAACCGAGGCAGACATGGTGTAAACAACAAAACGTTATTTCTGGTTATGAAACACCATAACTTAATAGTCAAGTTAAGCTAAATGAAACACGTAGGCTGATTTCGTATAGGCTTTAAATGGTGTAACGAGTTTGCGCCTAAAATCAATGCTCCAGTGTTGTTGTTTTGATCTATTCAGCTAAATCATGAAGACCAGGTCTTGCTTCTCAAGTCGTGTTGTATGGAGATCATGTGTCTTAGAATTGCCCAGAAGTACGACACGGACTCTCAGCAGCTGATTCTGTCAAATGGCATGCCACTGAATGAGTTGAAGCAGGGTACCCTTAGTGAACTTGTGGAACCCATCTTTGACTTCGCGGTGGGGTTGGCCAGGCTTAAGCTGACCGAGACAGAAATGGCGCTTCTGGCGGCCGTTCTACTCGTAGCTGGGGGTAAGTTGCAAAGAACCACCCAACTATTATAATAAAACGTTCGCGAATTGACCATATAGGCCTGCTCATCTTTGGTTTGTAATGTATAATATCTCAATTTGCTTCTAAGAGTTTGACCAAGCTATTTAATAATGGCCAGCTGATCAAAATCTGGTCTAACTGGTTAATGCACGCAACGAGCAGTTCCAGCAACGGGTTCATGAGATAGAGTCACTGTTTAATATAAATCCAATTCAATTTCTTGGGCGTGCACGGAATTATAAATTGGATAAACAAATTCTTAAATTTTTTACAGAAACTAAATTTTCAATTCAATGTCAATTTCATTTTTTGGTCCTTACATGCTTTACAGATAATGATAAACACAATAAAGTTGTGTTGTCCGTGCTTTTTAAAAATATTATTTTCCTCTCAGAACGAATTTTGAAGGAAGACCATTTACTTTATAATAATAATTTGTGTTGGTTTTTATTGGCAGGCCTTTACACATGGTTACAAAAATGTTTTTTTTAAAATCATTGTGCCAATTGCGCGCTCTAGTTCAGTTGTGCATACTGGGACCCCTCCCCGCCAACGAATTAGAAGAGCGGGACGCTCCTAGAACAACATTTGAATTAAATTAAATAATTACTCGCCGATGGCCGATGTTTTCGTGGGATGTCTCATTCGAAAGATCATAACAAATACAATGCCCCCAAATAATCAATTCAATTTGAAAATCTATTTTTGTTTCAGGGTGCAACCCCTTAAAAGCACGGCCACACCAACTTTAGGTATATAAATTGTAGAACAATTATAAATGTTACTTACGCGATGCCTTTTAAAATTTGAAATACAAAACAAATTGCCATCGTTTCCTGCATGCACAGTGGAGACCGAGTGTTTGAGAAATGTGAATTTTCTGGTCAAAACTACTCACAAGACTAAACAAATCTTCTTTAAGCCATTGTTTTACGATTGTGCCGTGACTTAACTTTTTTGCTTTACATTTTCTCCAAAGACCGTCCTGGACTTAAAGACGCTGAATCGGTGGAGATGCTTCAAGACACTCTGCTGACGGCCTTTCAACATTTCATCCATGAAACACGACCAAAGAAACCAGTACAATGGGCCAAGATTCTTATGAAGGTAAATCATCCTTCAGTTGCTTCTTAATTTTCTCATGGAATTTGGAAAAAGGCAAGTTCCTTCAAGCCACGAACCGTTAAACAAAACCGTACAATTATTATAGGAACAATTGGCATGCTACTTTATTCCATGTAGAAAAAGACAAATAGAAATTCACACTCGACATTGACTTTTCGTCTTCACAAATCAATCGTTATGTTTGAAGTCCCACACCCGAGCACTTTGGATCTTTATTAAACAACATTGTTTGTACGGGGCAGCGCCATTCAACCCATAGATTGATCGTTCTTTCTTTACCTTTCTCATAGATCACCGATCTTCGCACCATCAGTGCCCGCCATGCAGAAAGACTACTGTGTATCAAATTGGACAAGTCCCAGGAGATACCACAAGTCGTTGTGTGCCTGGCAGAAGGGCATATATGCGTATGCCCTTATGCGCAAACGCGTTATCACCAAAACGTTCCCAGCAAAAGGGCATATGCAATAAAGCTGCATATAACTTAATGAAATTTAAACATTTCCGTCAGAAGTTAACACAGATTGCTTCCAAAAATTGTGATTCAGACTTGCGATAAATGTAAAGTTTGTACGATTTGTGATAAGTGTAAGAGAACATCTGATTCATAATACGTATGGGGGAACATTGGCGCCTTTTGATGCAATTTTCATGAATGTGATTTTCACGTCAGAACGCTCATATGCCCTTCTGCCGGGCACCCGACGAAGTATTTATGGAAATGTTCGACAACTGTAACACACCGTTATAAACTGCTCCAAAAATGATGCAGTTGCTTATAATGTTCCATCTCAGTTGCAGGGCTACTGATCTTTATCCTTAAAATTATTATGCAACCATCTGCAGCTGTTTTCTCTCATTCATTAATTGTACGTAATATTTGTAAAAGTCGGGTTAGTTGTTTTGAATTCGTCGGATTATAATTCATTGAATATGTTTAGTAATAATGTGAATAACTCATTTACAATTTACTAGATTTTTAGAGAGCAAATATATAAGATATAGTGCGATAATATTAAAATGTTGTGTACGTAAATGTATACGGCCAATGTTCATCGCCATTTTGTCTACCTCAGTTTTGAAATTAAAATGCAATATCTATAAAACTACTTATTTTGCGTTTTTGTTTAGTTTTTGACAGCCATTTTTAACAAAATAACATATTTGTGCTACTTCAGATTGAAATTAGACCCACGAATATTTCAAAGAATTCGGATATCCGCAAGCAGGGAGTTTGACAGTTTTTGTAAACGAATACCGTGGATTTTCAAACCGAAAGCAGTTCTTCTAAAGTCGGTCACTTAGTTCTTGATCTGTAACAATATTGGAATTTCAAGGTGGTTTTTCCTTTGTCGCATAGATTAGGGGGTGAACATCAACATTTTGTTAAGCGGATTATTAGTTTTGACCAATTGAATTGAGGTAATTAACATAATGTTTTCGTAACACTGCTTTTGTCCCGCGCCCGAACGTTACACATTGTAAACATGCGAGAAATAGTTTTTCAAAGTAAAAGCTCCGAAGTAAAACAAAGGGTGTTTTCTGTTGAGGCCGGCATTGGAACTTGAAGCAATATTCTAGTCGATCTAGTCGATCTAGTCGATCCCCCAACCGAACTTGCTTCTATGGGCCTTTTCGAAAACTTTGTTTCGTCTTCGGCTTTGATTTCGCCTCCAAATTCAAAATCAGTCAGAAACAAATCGAAATAGAAGCAAACCAAAATATTTACCCTTTTTGGTTCATGTCTACTGACTGAATGTTTCTAAAGCACAAACAGGCACCAGAATGTGGCTGGAGTTGTCAAAGTGGGGAGCTTAAAATCACCCTAAGCCCAAGACGAAGCCAGTGATTCGAAAAGGCCATGCTATGCGTGCGCCTAGAGCGACCTCGCGTCTATCGTTGAGGGCGCTGTCAATTACTATGGCAACACACGCAGCGCATTTTACACGCGCACCGCACCGCGCCCGGCCGGCCCCGCCGCATTTCGAGTTAACTTAGGTACGGTACCTCTGATTTTGTCTGAAGAGTTTCATCAGATATATATATACAGATGGCTGCCTTGCACTGGGAGGCTCAGCGGAAACAGGGTGTGGTTGACAAGAAGACTCAAGTCGAACAAGAACGGCAGGTTGGTCCATGGTTGGTCTAAGCAATACTGATGATAGTGATAGCTGTAAAGTCAGAGGCAAATTTGGTTTACACTTTGTTTTCCAACAAGTGGTTAGCCAATAGCAGCTTTACATGCCCAGGCCATGTATATCAAAGTAAATTAACCAGTTCGCGCCGGATGACGTATATAAACGCAAAATGTTTCCAAAATTCAAAACGGATGACGCATAAACACGCCAAGTTCAAGTTCGGAAATGCGTGGGTGTGCTTCCCGGCAATATCAGCCTGAACCCGCTTCGGATCGAGTTTTGTTAAAAATAATCCCGCCCCTCGGCTCGGCTCGGCGATGTTAAAATAATCCCAGCGCGAATTGGTTAAGGGAAAAGCAGTCTTTTTATGCACAGGCTTTTTCTGTGTAAATGCTAGCTCAGTGTTTTTTTCTGAAAATGAAAGTGTTAAGAAAATGAAATCAGTGTTTTTAAACAAACTTAAAACTTATCTTGTGTTAATTCAGTATGTACGTGCTTGCACCCAACACAATGGGCAGGTTTTTTGTTCAATCAAATTATTTGACCCATGGTGAACTTTATTGTTAGGCCTTTGTCTATGGCATCATTCCAACTATAGTTAAGATATCTTTGTTCACTTGGAAATGTATGCAAATTTACCTAGTCAGTTTCCCTTGTGGTTTATTATAAGATAAAAAGTCGTATCCCGAGATTCCCACAATGTCGCTTTCCAAGTTGTAGCGTAAAATTGGGTTTGATCCCTGGCCACACAGCATTCTGGTGTTTATGACTACTGACTTGCGCCCTTAAAAAAGACAATTTGGGAGACTGCAAAATAGCTGTTGGTGGAGCACTGATCCGGTATGCCGGAGGTCGCAGGTTCGAGTCCCGCCTTGCCAATTTCCTTGTTTACTTTGAAATTTACAGTCAAGATGTGTCAACTACAGTTAGAACTTTCCGCATTTATTGTAACTTTCTCGGGGTCTGGCAGAACTAAAGTTGGGGTTATTGCCATAGTCGGGAGTGTAACATTCTAATGTCAGCTCAGTTTTTATTTCAGCCTCCTTTTCATTCATATAGGAGAAACTCAAACTCCTCCAAGAACAAAACCAGAAGGAGCTACAGGAGAGCCGATCCAGACAAGGCTCAAGTTACGAGAAGCAGCTGAAGGAACTAATCAGTCAAAGCAGCCAGTGCCCACGAGGTGAATACCATAAGAACAGGGACATGGAACGACGAAAAGAATTCTATGAGGCTACCAAAGGTGACCACAGTGCCAAGATACGACTAAGATATAATGTAAGTCATTCTTCTGGGTATTTGTTGTCTAGTATAAACTATTTACTTCAGAAGAAAGTTGTACGAGAATAGCAATTACTTGTACTTAATTAATTCTTTGGAACTAGAACATAATACGTATTTATTAGAAAACAATAATTTCAATTGGCTTTTGTTTTTCCTTGACAGGATATAAACTTTGCCCAGCAATGGTAACACCCCAGAGATGTGATTGCTAAAGCCTGTTGTGACATAACTACACAATTCAAATAATTTCAAGAAGCATTTTGCAATATGTAAGTTTTGTAAATATTTATTTTTGGTCTGAAGGATAAGCAGCAAGGAAAGTCGTGTTTTAAGGGTACTTTTAAAATTAATTGAGGGAAACAGCCAGTAGTTTGCAGCAGTTTTAATTGTATTTATATTATTTTTGTTTGTATCAAACAGTTACATGTTGATGTGTCCAATAAGTCAATGTATGTTTATGATTGATGTCACACTTTGCTCCCGAGACTCGTGTCCATAAACTGGCTCCAATTAGAAAGGGCACATGTAAAGTGTGATGTCATCAGTACAGAGGCTTATAATTCCATTACTGCTAAATATATCACTGTAAATTGTATTTTTTGTTACAGGGTGGGTAGATTTACCAGTAATTAATTGCAGTGATGGGCAGACTGAAAAAACAAGGATATTTAGAATGACCTGCATAGCCCACCCTTGTGAGAATTCCAATTGGATTTGTTTGTGTAACAATACAAAGGCAATATGAATTTGTACAGGCAAAGACTTAAATGCATGTCATTGTAAATGGCCCTTCGGTCTACCACAGTGATTGTCCTTGCTTTTTGTTGAGGTATTATGCAATGTATATATTTTACTCCTTTTTTAATGGTGTGTGGCTTTTATTACAATATAGTCGACTTGAACCATGACAAATTGACAATGTGTACTGAGTTTACTTTTCCTAATAATTGCCGATTCATTATCAGCAAACTTGCCTTACTAATCACTGTTGTCTTATTCAATCTAATAAAATAGGCAAATTAAAGACGGTGGTCATTCTTCTGTATGTGAGCAAATTATATTATAACAAAGCACCTGAATGGACAATGAATACTTTAAACATAATATTTAAATATAAAAAAATAGTACATGTATCGAGGTACTTGTTACGCCTACATTAATTCCTTGAATTTTAATTCAAATAACCGAATACAGCTGTACAAAACTGCAAATGTATTATAATCCAATACAAAAGTTGGGGGCAATGGCACTGCTAATAGGCTAAATTGTCCATATATTTAATGGAGAATGTAAGCAGTAAGCACAGAAAAGACGTGCTTAAATCAATGACAAAACAATAGAAATCTTCATGCTCGTGGAAGGTTAGCAGATTTTGTTGCTATATACATCATGTATTACATGTAGTTAGGACAACGTTTCTGCTTTTATGCAGGACTATGAAAATTGTGCTAAACAGTTGAACATGTATTATGCAAAATACCAAAAGTTATCCACACCTCAGTGAATACATTCAAATATATACATTTAAACAAGTTATCTTCGTTTAATGCTGAACAAAGAAATTGGCTATACGACATTGAAATCCTCATAACAGACAGCTCTTGGGTTAACTATAATTAGGATTCCCTATGTACCGGTAGCTGTGCATGTAGTAACGTAAATACACGTATTGCCTAAAAATATTAAAGACTTGAACACATTTCTAAAAACAATTTAGGAAAGATTTACAAATTTTAACGGATGTAAAAAAATCGATATTCCATGTACCTCACAGTAACATTTGTATAATACATGCAAATACAAATAGACAATTTAAAACTCCTTCATAGATAGGGTTAGGAAAATTAAAGTGAAAACTATGTTATGAAATCATATACCGGTATATACGCATTTCCAAGAGATATTTCCTTACTTTTTCTATGTTCTTTGGATGATAGCTGTTGTGTCACTCTTCCTCCTCCAATCTCTCCGTCTTTTCTTCTCGCCCAACGGTCGTCTGTCCTCAGCTGGTTGACAGCGACCTCTGTGCAGCATCAGTTTATGCCAATTGATCATGTATACTTCTGTGGTTTTTTAAGAAATCTATTCTCATACATGACAAGTTGGTCTTTCCTCTTTTAAATCTTTTTGCCGTAAATTAAGGTCTAGATTGCCGTTACTTTTATTAGAATTTGTGTGTCTATTTGGTACAACCAATACTTCTGAAACCCTTTCTATTGATTCCATTGAAAGCAAAAGCATTATATCATGGCTAAAACATCATTGCTTTATGGCAGAAAACATTGCAATATTAGGAATTTTCAAATTTTAGTTCTCAGCCATCTTGAATATTTAAAACTGCTCACACCACCTCAGCAGAGAGAAACAGACCATATCAGACTTTTGGCTGCTGTACTATTGCTGTTAATTCTTTCAGAAAGTAATTCAGTGTTTAGGATATCAGTTTCTCTGTCATTCCCTCGTCTCAGTACGCTCTTGTCCTGTACGGTGAACACAGCTTTCAGTGTCTTTTATGGAGTTTTCTTCTATTTCAATTTTCTTGGACATTTCTACTTTCTTCCTGTGAATGCAAAAGCAGATAATAAGAACTGATAATTACACTTTTAATAAAAAAAAAAAATTAAACATGAAAGGAATAAGCATCCCATACGTGTGTTTAACAAAAGTCTTGATCATTTTTTTGCTCTATTGAGGGTTATGCGTGACACATTAACATAAGGTGTGTAAAAGTGATGCATTGTAATTTCTTTGCTGATACTAAATGTCAGTTCTGCTAAATGTGTCTCTTGTGGGTGTATGAAGTAAAATAGCACTGCTAGATAAGCTCACTTAAAAATAACTGGTCATACGTTGTATTTTCATCAGCACAAAGCCAATACAAATATGTTTATGTATGCGCACACTAACTTAGCAGCATCCTTTCGAAGTTGCTCATGCTTCATCAACAGTTGCTTCCTCTCCACAAAGGTCTTGCGGACACGGTAACCTCGAAAGTAGGCCTGGACCCGGATGGCAGCCATGTCACGTATTCCTGTGATGGACAGTGCCCCCTGCTCAATCATGTACTGAGCCACGTGATGGTGCTCGTTCAGTAAGGCATAGTCTAGGGGAGTCAAGCGGTCTTCGGTGTACTCAATGTGGTTGGGAAAGGCTCCATTATCTAAAAGAAGCTTGGCAGCATCCAGGTAACCAGAACTGCAGCACCAGTGTAGGGCGGTCATGCCCTGGACACAGATACAAAGTAGTTGAAATCCATTTGTTATTATTTGGCTATTATTATGTAATGAAAATGGTAATGAAACTAGATTCCTCAGGTTCCCCTGGCAAAATTGTAGGAGAGACAATGATGCAAGTCAGGGATCAGGTCGGTAAACTCCTCTACAAGGCTGGGACTGAGGCATGGGGTCACAGAGGTAGAAGGTAAAGAGAGGTAGAAGGTAAAGAAAGATAGGAGGAACTTAATTAAGTTGAATCAAATAGATTTTGGTTTCAGACAGGCCAACTTTATGTAATAATTTCCCTTCGACAAGAATCTGGAGTTGTCCTGATTGACTGCAGCGGTTGATCTTTTGATGTAGTGTGACCTAAAATATATTTTAAATGTTACATTTATTTAACACTTAATTAAAATCTTTAGACTAGTGCAACTCTGAAAGATCAGTTTTAATCTTGGTTCCAATATGTCCTTGATTAGTGATGCAGTATTTCAGTGTGCACACAGGTGAGTGGACTGATCTGAAAAAACAATTCTAAGTAAATAATGACATAAGTGATCCAGAATAACTTTGCAATGGCCTTTGTTATGTAAGCTTACTTCTATGTCTTGAGAATTAGGATCAGCTTCTTTCTCTAGCAGCAGAGAAATAGTGTTGGTGAATCCTCCATAGCTTGCACACTGTAGGGGGGTCTTGCCAGTATAATCCTGAATGTTGGGGTCAATACCCTCACTAATCAGGATGGAACAGATGCAGGTATGACCACCTAATGCTGCCCTAAAACATCCCCCACACCCGAACAAAATATTATCACAAATAGTCAATTTTAGGATGGGTGGTTGATGGGGTGGTGCTTAAAAAACCAGGTAAATAACTACTCCTGTTCTGTCATACAAATTTGTTGAAAGGAATATTTAAATTTACTCTGCTAAAATACATGTCAAGTCTTTATTTAAAGACTTTGTTACAAATCTCATTTCACTTCTTTTAAGCCTGCCTGTGGGCTCTGCATATATGGCCTATCACCTATGCCACCTATCTTAAGATACTATCAACACCCATTAATCAGCATCCTTTGTAATATATGCTATTGTTGCAGGCAAGAGACTACATGAAGCGTACTTTTAACCCTTTCCTTGCCATGTTTTTTTCACCACTAAACTCCACGTTGGTAAGAAAAGGGTTAATCACAAATGCTTTATTTTTAAGTTACGAGAAAGCATTAATACCGTGTTTTAAGGGATTAAACTGAAACAGATTTCCTGGCTTTAAGCTAAATGTTTGACATACCAGTGAAGTGGTGACCGTCCCTCCTGATCCAGAATGTCAACATAGGCACCACCTGGTATCAAGGAGATCAGAATTTGTTAGACCAGACCATGATGATCCATATTTCAGTACATTATTGACATGACATTGTATATAGCTAGCTACCATCACTCAAGTGTCTCCATTGCTTTCGGTTATTTGTACAGTAATTCGAATTTCCATATTCATGAGCAAGAGAAGGAGGGCTTCACTCCCTTAATTTTGCTGCCTTAATGGGACAGAAATTTCACTAAAAAAATAATTCTCAAACCATGAGACTCCAAAATATTCATGAGAAAGCAAACAATATTAAAACTGTCTCTAGAAAAATAGCTTCCTGTCTTGATGTATCCCTGTCAATTCCGTTTCTAGGACCCTAATGCAGTGGGAACCCACTTTGGCATCCATCTATAGGTAAAGCCTCCTTCACTGCAAAGTATCTGTCTTGATGTATCCCTGTCAATTCTGTTTCTAGGACCCTAATGCAGTGGGAACCCACTTTGGCATCCATCTATAGGTAAAGCCTCCTTCACTGCAAAGTATCTGTCTTGATGTATCCCTGTCAATTCTGTTTCTAGGACCCTAATGCAGTGGGAACCCACTTTGGCATCCATCTATAGGTAAAGCCTCCTTCACTGCAAAGTATCTGTCTTGATGTATCCCTGTCAATTCTGTTTCTAGGACCCTAATGCAGTGGGAACCCACTTTGGCATCCATCTATAGGTAAAGCCTCCTTCCCTGCAAAGTATTTGTCCTGATGTATCCCTGTCAATTCTGTTTCTAGGACCCTAATGCAGTGGGAACCCACTTTGGCATCCATCTATAGGTAAAGCCTCCTTCCCTGCAAAGTATTTGTCTTGATGTATCCCTGTCAATTCTGTTTCTAGGACCCTAATGCAGTGGGAACCCACTTTGGCAATGTTTGAACAGTAAAAACAAACTGACCTTGCACAAGTACCTTGGCTACCAATGTATGGCCCATCTCTGCTGCCCTGAACAGTGCAGTATGCTTGGACTGGTCTAACATGTTCACATTAGCACCAAGCTGTAAAAGATTTTTTGGCACCCCAACAAAAATTGTCATTTCCCAGAAAGAAACGCAATTTCTGTTTCAAATTAATTGATTTATGTGTATTAAATGTGAAACTTCCTGGGGTCTGTGCAAAATTGTATTTAAATTGGAGGATTCAAGACTGTTGGGGTTAACGATGATAGGGGATTAATTGTTTTTGTGCATTGTCTGTGCAAATCTGTATTTAAATTGGAGGATTCAAGACTGTTGGGGTTAACGATGATAGGGGATTATTTGTTTTTGTGCATTGTCTGTGCAAATCTGTATTTAAATTGGAGGATTCAAGACTTTTAGGGTAACGATGACAGGGGATTAATTGTTTTTGTGCATTGTCTGTGCAAATCTGTATTTAAATTAGAGGATTCAAGACTGTTAGGGGTAACGATGATAGGGGATTATTTGTTTTTGTGCATTGTTTTTGTTTGAAGCAAAATCTGAAATACATTGCATGATGCACAACAACTAACTTGGTGATTTATGGTTTGGTTACTTCAAGTGACATTTCAAGAAAATATTTTGGGATGTCTGCCAATTGGATTTTGTTGCTAACGCATGTAAACAGTGCACTTGGGCACCCTTTTTTTCTTCTTCCAAACTATACCATTTCAGGCGTAATAATTCTACAGGGTGTTTATACAAGTCTTACATACATTGCACATTTTCCCCAAGATTAAGAATTCCGTCAAAGAAATTGTGTTAAACTTGAAATCGGAACCGACGAAACCGGGTACTCGGTTCCACAGAAGAGAGGACCCGCGGTTCCGGTTCTCAATTTGGAACCGGGTAACCGAAGGAACCGCCCAAGGTTAACACACAAGTATTGTATGTGTTGCTTAACAATTAAATTGACTGTTTTATTAGTTTGTTAATAGCAATTGTGAGCACTTACCTCTAGAAGTACTTGAATTGTGCTTGGATGCCCACACATAGCTGCTGCATTAAGTGCTAAACAACAAAAGTCAGTATTTCTTTCAATCTCCAAACCAAGTTATTTTAAATGCTAACTTTAAAGGAATTAACCCTCATTCCCATTGACATTTATGCTTGAAACCCTTCTGAATCTTTCAAAATCCAACACCAGATAGGCCGAATGGTTCATCTTTTGCACTCAAGTCCCGTTGGCTGTACGCCCAATGGAACATCTTTTGCACTCGAGTCCATTGGCTGTACTTTTCATAATGCTAAACAATTTCAAAATCTCATTGGAGAATTTTGAAAAACCCTAGGGTTAGCATAATAGTCTGAAATAAGCTGCTTTGAGCAAGTTCAAGTGAGAACCATAAGTCAACTAGTGTAAGCGGTTGATTTGTAATATAACTCACATCTGTGTACTAAATGCAATGTGTGAATCTCTAGTCAAACAATGGTCCAAATTTTATCACAACTTCTTATTCCTGGCTCCCTATAATGGAACCACGATATTGGTAACCAGTGATGAAACCGTGCATATGCCCCGGTTCCATATACATGTATAGTCAAGTAAAGAAGTCCAACCATCCTTTGTTCAGGTTTAAGTTGCATTGTACACAAAATGTAGTAGAATAATAGTTAACCGTAGTCTACCTCAAACTATAGCTTTATGCAGACAATTAGAAACTCACCTTGATGTTGCACCTGTTTTATCTGTCCAGCTGAATGATTTTAACTAGTCAACTAAAGTAATCAAACCGTCCTTTGTTCAGGTTTAAGTTAGTATAATAATGGCCAACTATAGTCTACTTCAAACTATAGATTTTTGCTGACAAGAAACTCACCTGTTGCACCTGTTTTATCTGTGGCATTGATGTCCAGCTGGCTGATTTCAACCATACTGACAATAACCTCATCGGCACCTTTACCTGCTGCCCACATTAGTGCAGTCCGCCCCTCGAGGTCTGGCTCATCTGTGATGCCCTCATGACCCAGAAAAGCTGCAACTGTATCCTATTCCAAACATTATAATTAAAAAAAAAATTAAAAAAATGTTTGAATACTCTGTGCCTTTCTAGTATAAACTCCTGCTACTTTGGCTATAAATAAAATGGGAAAATTTCTTATCGAATTAACTGCACATTTTCTTTGAGTGTGAATTTAGTCAATTTAGTCTCAAGACTTGTTGTCTCATACGACCAAATAAAACAAACTACACACAGAAGAAGAATAACACAATTATTAGAAAAAATTCAACCAAACTCCCTAGCAAATATCAGCACCATATGGCAACATGTACACACAAACTGTTGCACTAGAAGTATGCCTAATTACCCCAGAATAAAAGACTCGGTTTAGGAGTCCAGTACCCATCCTAACAGATCCCGACAAAACCTGGTGTTGGAGTCTGACTAAATGGGGATTGTTAGGGTTAAAGGAGATAAATGTTGCGCACAACACTAGATTGGAAAACACCGAAATCTGCCACAAAACAATGCCCTCAACCACCACAAATGATATTTGAAGGTTTGCATGGCGAAAAGGCAATGAGATAAATAGTTTGCGTTAACACCACAGTAATAATCTTTATTCACATAAATGTGTGGTTCGAAATCATCAAGCCGAACATGGTTTCCCCAAGACATCAGTTTTTACATCAACGACATCTGGCGCCACATCATTACCTTCCAGTCCAATGGGTCTCCTATACCCTAGGACACCTAGATCTCCAGCCTATGGGTTGCCTATATACCCTTGGCAACCCCAGGTTTAAAGGTCTTTTCATTGTAACTTCATATTTCTCCAATCAACTTGTTTGTAGCATGAAGCTAATTATATACATCAATTATAAAGTGATTTCAGCAAACCTCGCCACACACATCAACTGAAAATTCATCTCGAATTTTTCTCAACCTGCCGCTAGAGGGCGCTATAACACTTTATGATATCACCGGTATAAAAAAAGAAAGAAAGTACAACTAGCCAGAGACTAGCATCTTTAAAAGTAAGTTCATTATGAGGCACTTTGGTTTGGACCGGGAGAAAGGGTCACGTGATTTTACGCACACAGGATAAAATTGTTCGTCCAATTTCCACAAATGTCAAGTTCAGGGCTTTTGCGGTTGAATTTGTATCGATTTTTAAGATTAAATATATTAATCTTCCAATGTTACATAACGTCACACCTTCCTAGACGATCATCACAGATTTCAATGAGACACATCAGATCTGACTTTGCAAAGTGCCAAAGTGTGTGGTCACAACAACCCTGTGCAAATCAAAAGTACAAATCGAATGGGCAAAATTAAGAGAATAAAGTTTGCCAGCATTGAGGCCGAAGCAACTAGTCAGACTAATGATAACACTACATGACTAAAAGAAGTTAAAATTGTATTATTGAGCAGAATTTAAAATTGGACTCTTCAACTCATACTCACAGCATGGTTATTCTGTGCAGCATAATGCAATGGTGTAGCCCCATTAGAATCTGAGCTTGTCATATTGGCTCCTGCATCAAGCAGAAGCTCCACAATGTGGGTGTGGCCAAGCACTGCCGCCCAGTGCAGAGGGGTGCGGAACATGTTGTCCAGGACCGACACGTTGCACTTCACCAAACTCGTCTGTGCAAAAATATTCAAAAAACATATGTCACATGGCAGAAATCATGTGGGGAAAACTACCTAATTAATGGAGACAAGACCTTTCATTTAGGCGATGTAGTAGCGAGATAAAATATGGTTAGATTTCAGGAAGTTTAGCATAAAATATGGATTTTAGATAGCCCCCACTCCCCTCCAGAAATAAAGCCTCTCTTCTAGAAATGCAGCCCCTCTGCAAATTGGACCCAATTATGTCACTGGCAAATATGCAGTGTTCCGAGGGTATTAGAAGGCTCAAGTTTGGAGATTCCAATACATTTTTATTTCATTCTTAAATACACCGATACATTTATTGGTCAGTCCAAGAAAAAGAAAAGCACCAACTTGGAAACTGATGAGCTGTTGAGCTATGGTCTCATTGCCCTGTGCAACGGCTAGATGAAGGGCAGTCCGCCCCTCATAGTCTTGCCATGTGATTACACTAGGCTCAGTGTCCTAATCAAAACAACCAACAAGAAATTAATCATAAACAACGCATTCCAGCCACCTACACACAGTTCTTGAGGGATCTACTCAAATACAGAATGGAAGTCCACGTTCATGTTTTATGCGAACCTTTTGGTACTAATTATAAACACTGACTACTTGTCAAGCAGATTACTTGCAAGCAGATTCCATAAGTTTATACAAAGTACATGTACTTGCTTACAAAAGGCTGGTTATTTAACAAGTATAGACAGACCAGTATGAGCTGTACAGTGTTGACAGCTGACATATCATGACCAGCACTGGCAGCACAATGGAGAGGAGTCTTGCCATCAATGTCAGGTATACCAATATTGGAGTTCTGAAGAGAAAATAAAGACAACATAATCCATTGATCTGCAAGCAGCACTTCTCTTGTTTTCACATTTGGCTCATGTTAAAATAGTTAGATGTTTTTAACCTTAACATAAAATTCCTTCAAATTTTTGTTTTCCTTGTTCATGCAAAAGATGACTTTAGATAGATGGCCATTCAGGTTTATCAAATCCAAATTATACTTGCATGTTTAATTAGAAGTTTGACAGCCTCTTCATTCCCATAGGAAGAACTCCAATGTAGAGCAGTTCTCTTTGAAAATACACAATAAAATTAACTCAGCATCAATTTTAAGAAGAACAAATGATTACATCGTTGACAATATATAGGGATTATAATGTTTACTGTATAAATGTTGGTCCATCTTTAACAAATACCTAGTAAAAGCTACAGGTATTTCTTTCTATGCAGTTCATAAGGGGATCGATAAAAGCACTGAATGGTTCTTCACCTTTGCATTGTCTTGTTCGTCTTGTTCTCCAGGCTCCAGTTGTTTGATCAGCAGCATCAGGCATTTGGTGTTGTCATTACGAGTTGCTAGGTGCAATGCCAACTGGCCCTCCTTGTCTTTTATCCTCCAGTTGGTTCCCTTGGCAAGAAGCAGCTTACATAACCTAAGGTTACCCTTTATTTCAGAAACGAAAACTAAGTTGAAAACAACAGTGGGTTTGAATCCACTCACACCAGTAAATAGATTTTCAGTCTCGTACTGCACATGAATCAGAGGGTTTTCCATGTAATATTCATGGGGTTTTGCTGTCATCTCTAAGAACTGAATAATTTTGTTTCTGTCCTTCCAATTTGTGGGGTAAGTTCAAACTATAGAGTCATGTGCACTACGGAGGAATTATTGGCTTCATTACCAGAAATGAAGAATAATAACACTCTTTATAATTAGTTGCCACCTTGTAAGCTGCCCAATGGAATGCCGTCCTGCCAGTATTGTCCACACTATTGACTTTAGCACCATGCTTGATGAGAAGCTCAGTGCATTCCAGCCTGTCAGCTAACACGGCCAGCATCAGGGGGGTACGGCCAAACTGGTCACCAGCATCAATATCATCATGACAACCTATAATTCACAGTACAATCGTGCATGCATGTAGTCATTCACAAATAGTTTTTTGAACAACAAATTAAGGGTGTCTGTAAACCTTTTTTATTTACAGAGCAATATTATAGCTTGGCAAAAATTAGCATTTTGATCATGACATATTTTCCAAAATGGTTACATACTGCCAGGACAGTCAATATTCCATGGCTTCTATTGTACTGGTGACAATCACAAAGTTACGCTTAATGTTAATCAAATTCAATGTGGAAATCTATCTCTAGTAATAATTTAATGATTGTGGTGGTTAATTTCAACAATAGCTTCATTATTAAGGGAATAAATATGTGGTTAGCTGGTTTTGGCCTGGACACGTTAAGACATTGATAATATCCAGGCCTATGAGCAAGTTTTAACCAGTTCGCGCCGGGATTATTTTAACATCGCCGAGCCGACGGACGGGATTATTTTTAACGAAACTCGATCCGAAGCGTGTTCAGGCTGATAGTGCCGGGAAGCACACCCACGCATTTCCGGCCTTGCTCGGTGCTGGCATACATTTCCGAACTTGAACTTGGCGTGTTTATGCGTCATCCGTTTTGAATTTGGGGGAATTTTTGCGTTTATATACGTCATCCGGCGCGAACTGGTTAAACATACTTTTAATACCGGCCAACCACATATTTATTCCCATTCAAAATACCTTCGGTAAAATACGTCAAACCAAGGTTGAAAAGCATACGTTTTCCAACAATATTGTTGAAGAATTATACTTCATACATTGTCATATTTTGTGAAACACCCCTCTAGCTATATTATTGTACATTGTTTGTTTCTCAGCTCACTCCGGTAATTGATCCAGAAGATAAACCAACATTTGCTTCGCATCCTGCGACTGCGCGATGTTACGCGGGACGCAAGCTGCCGGTACAGCGTGAATTTAAGACTCTAAAATACCGACTCGTTTGTGATATTAAGCATGCCTTGTGAGGTTTCAATTAATAAAAAGGTAAAGCGACAAGATTTTACGGGCGTCCAAATTTCATGTGACATCGGGAAAGTGTTTAATACCAGCCATGCTGTTTTATCATCTGTTTAATACCGGCCACAAGACAGGCTCTTAACCAATAGGAATGAATAAACTGTCTCAGGTATTTATAAATACAACATACATGTAGAGGTCAAAAGTCCAGTTTGATGAGTGTGTCGTGCCTGATTTGTACTTAATCCACAATCCTGTATGTAACAAAGCACACTCAACGAAGCACACACAACAAAGCGGACCTGATGGATCAAGGTTGACACTTCGACAAATGATGCAATCTGATGCCTGTTGAAAGCAACTCACAGAAACCCCTTTGGGGCTAGGGATAAGGCCCCCCCAAAAAAATGTTTAGCGTCACAGCCCGCTTCTTTTTGCCGGCCGCCTCCTTTTTTCCCCCCTTTTTTTTAGTTGAAAGAAATGATAAATTTTATTATCTTTTTGAAAAAAAATAAATAAAAAAAATACAATTTTGTTTGTAAAGATATTAAAATTTTGAGATCATATTCTAGACTTTAGCATCACTGTGTACATGCTGTGGAAATATATTTTTTTCTAATGGGAAGGCTAGGGTGTGACGTGTATGGTGCATAGATGATTGACCCACATGAATTTAGATTTGTAATCGTGGGTGAGCCATGTTTTAATTTCAAATAGGAAGACAGGGTGTGACATGTTCACTACATTACTCGCATTAAAATGAGTCGGGCAGCCATTTTGAAAAAAATTTAGAAAAAAAAAGGGCCTCCTTCCTTTAAAAAAAAGGCATGACGCTAAACATTTTTTTTTTATTTGGCCTAAGGGGCCAATTTCATAGAGCTGCCTAAGCAAAAATAGTTGCTTAAGCACAAAAACCCTTGCTCGGTAAATCAAGTTATTGGGCCTAAATTCCATGTGATCGTTATGCTAAGCTAACAATGTCAGCTAAATACCAATCACAAATAATATACATCACATGGAGTTGTGGCTGGTAAGCTGGTTTTACTAAGCAAGATTGTTTTGTGGTTCAGTAATTTGTACGCTTATAAGCAGCTCTATGAAATTGGCCCAAGGTCTGATAACTAGGTCCACATAATGAAAATAACTTCATGCACTTGTGAACTCATAAAAATATGTGAAGAGCTGTCAAACTACTCACTGTTGAGTAGTTCTCCAAGGGTACTCTTGTCTCCATTCACAGCAGCTGCATGTGTGTGCGTACTCTGTACTGACCCTTGCTGTTGTGATGGAATGGATTCCATAATGCCATTCTGCTGTTGCATTGTAGGGCAATTGTCACTGGCAAGCATGTTGATATCTTGCTCTGCATGCACACGACCATTTCTCATCTGCAAATGTAAACGAGCAGTATTGTAATGATGAGGAGGTTCCATCTTAAAAACAATGGACGCTTACATTTTGGGTTAGAGAATACTGTTTAAAAGGGAGAAACCTTCCTTGACAAATACTTTTTTTTCTGGCCTATGTTAGGTTTGTAAACAAGAACTTGGATGATGTCCAGATTGCCCCCTGTATGGAATTCTTTCTACAAACCTTGTTTCAAACAAATCCATCCTGTAGTTGTCTGTAATGCTGCTAACAAACAGACAGACAAATAGACAAACAACTGCAGGCAAAACATAATCACCTTGGCAGAGGTAATTAACAGGTGGCACACTGCCGCCGCTTTCAAGCTAGAGCGTTCGTCCTAATTACCACTCTGCATACAAGGACAGGCAATTTATCCTACCTCCATGGTTATATTAATTTGATATAGTTGTACAACTGCAAGAGGGGAAAATAGTATCTGCCGACTTAATAACAAAGAAAATGTAGACAATGTGACTCTCATGACTGTGAACCGGCTAAATAAACACTTCGTTAATTATAACTGGGTTTACTTTTACCAAAGTTAACGCTTCAATTGGCAAAGAAAAATTGAAAAGGTCTCATATACTTACTTTGAAACATTTGGAGAAACAAGAACACATTTCATCCAAAGTGTTAGTGTGACCTTTTCTTTATGCTTCAGCATGTCAGGACTTGCAAACTCCAACATGTCCAAACTGGTTTAAAATGATCATTTGGAGATTTGCATGTAGCGTTGGAAGAACGAGTCAAACGGACATTGGCTCCACCAGACCGGAACCTGGGGGGTAAAGATTACCATACGAACACCACTGTTTTTTTTCAATTCTCAATACAGTAAAAGTTCTTGTCTGATTACCCGATTTTCTCCCTTTTCCCTCTATTTCTGAATCTTGTTCTCTATCTTTCACATCTTTTTCAATCCATCTTTCTCAATTCATGTGTTCTGCAAACTTCAGAGAGATTTCATGGCAGCACCTTTACCCGTTCGGCTAGGCTAGCTTGCGGTAACTAACACTCGGAGGAAACTCAGCGTTCAGACAGTATGCTCTGCCCGTCATCAGGAGACTGGTTCCTGACGATAGTTCCTGATACTGTTTCTGCTTCAAAAAATGTAATGCACTGTGTGCCTTACAAAGAGTTTCAATTTTGGACCCTGTAGCCAATGGTTACTCAATGGGATTAAAAATATTGTTTTTTATCAAACATTAATCTCCTAAAAATGCAAGTCATGTTGATCTACAGCGATCTCAGATGCATGGACAGGATTTATAGAACATCTGAATAATAATTTGATAATAAAGTTTTTGTTTTACTCACAAACTATACGTCATGCGACATCGATGTGTAAACCTAGCACACAAATATTGTTTAGTCTGGTTCGCTTGCCTGACAATGTTTTTCAGGCCCATACGTCTATAGTAAGAATTTGTTGGCTTGGCCAACCAGACTAACGCATTGTTCTGCGTGCGTGAGGTCTCGACCATTTATGGAAGAGGTGAATTATATTCTTTTCATCGCGCGCAACTTGGTATGGTGCGCTGTTAATAATACAGCTTTATGTAATTTCACTTTATGTAATTTCACTATCGGCTCTGTTTTATGAGCTGAAATTGCACCAGAATTTTACTTACATAACCATCAATTGCCCGGTATCTGTAACTCTCGGGGAAAAAGAGGAAATGTGGAACCCAAAACGACGTGAAAAATATAGCCTTTTGTGCACTAGTTTTCATGGAGACACCCGTCTGAGGAGTCATGGTGCCTTACCTTTTTGAAGTAGTTATGTATGATAGTATTAGTATACATGAATGAATATATTACTATTCTAGTATATGACCACATGGGTCATGGAGGAAGAATTATGTACACTATCTATAAAGCAGGATGTTTCCACAGGCATGACAACTGAGTGACACAGACTACTGTAGGTAGGGAGATCGATAGATTTCCATAGCACGCAATCGTATCTGCTAACGTGTGAAAATTAGGTGACAATAATTTATTGTAAAATCAATATTTCTTCATATTTTACCTTCTAAATTTATCCTGTGACAGCCAAGAAGTTGCAGTTTCCAAATGTGACTTCCAATTTGACAAAATAAGTTATTAAAACCTGGAAAAAAAAAAATGAAAGTGCTCTATGTCGGAGAACTGCGCGATAGCTGCTTTCTATGGAGGTCGCCATTTTGGGAAATGTCCTGCTAGACCTTTGAACTGTGACGTCATTCCACTTGCTGTAGGAACGTGTTATGAAATGTATCGGGTTCAAGAGACGTCAAGCTTTCGAATGATACCACTTTCGACACAGTTCTTCTGCGTTTTTGCGTGGAAAATAGAAAGATCGTTTTGAGGAAATTTTTGCATCATTTCTACGCCAATGTTTCTGTTAAAATCACCCAAAAACTGTATCAAGGAAGCTGAAAAAAGTATGAAAAAGTATGAAAGTCTGAAGTTTTCTGATCATGTTGCAGTGTGTTGCTGTGGGTCTACCTGCGCTAAGCTGCTAATTGTCCGATTTAAAAAAAATCGCCCACTTTTTGATTTATATAATTCCCGCCATATTGAGATGTATGTTTGGAAAACAGTCATTACTCACCGTTTCGCTATTGACCTTAACAACATGCAGAATGAATTTCTATACAAATAATAATAAAACTTGCACATCTCGGTCATATTTAGAGCCGATTGAAACACCATTGTGTTTCTCTTTTGACAAGCTTTCCAATGATCGATACTGTGTTGGGCTGCTGTAAAGAAATCTATTTTCCACCGATCTCTCTATAGACTAGACTCGGTCTCCGAGGAAAAAACTAACGTTGGATGGAAATGGAATATTTCGACATAACATATTAACAATTATTAACATTAGATCTATGGAATCACTACACATACGGGTAAGAGTCAGAAAGTGAAATCCTTTACACCCGACTTTTTCAGACCAATTTCTTACCCCCTCATGATAAGTCGTTTCGCAGATACCGCCGACTCGGCATTGATCGGCACCCACCGTACCATGACTACTCCGACGATAGTGCTATATAGCGCCCTCTAGAGTCAGTTTTCCAAACCCCACCAGCTAGCTAGCTAGTCTTCGTTCAGGTTCATTCATATACAGTAGTTTATTTTAGCGAAGCCTGTCGCTGATGAGCTTGCCTCCAGGCGCATTTTATGTGCAAACAAAAAAGGATACCCAAGTGACAGAAACAACTGCTATTATGGTATACAAAAAAAAAAAAAAAATGAATGTATTGACTTAAAAAAATTATTAAACAAGTAAAAAAACAAGTAAACCAGGTCTTTTTTTTATAGCTCCATGTCAAATTCTACTTGCTTTTCGGCAGGAAAATGAGATCACTCCAAGAATATTTCCGAGACTTTTACAACTTCTTCCCAAGGACCCATACTGCTGCCAGACTGTCTCCATAACCCTCAACTCTCTCCAGGCAACCGCCGGTTCACAAGCTTATGACATTAATAGCAGAGTGAAATTTTTACATTTTTAATGTGCCAAATTGGCATCTTCAATGTAACGTCACACCTTCCGGCTGGATGATCTTCACAGATTTATTTGACACACATCTATATCTGCAGAGAGTCCCAAGGGACCCTTGACCCTTGAACCAACTTTTCAAAATGCCAAAGTGTGGTGTCACAACAATAAGTACAAATCGAATGGGGAAAATCACTGAAACATTTCTGGATAGAACAATACATGTACATCCATTTGCTTCAGCAGTAAAGCTGAATCAATTTTTTTTTTTAAATGTCAACATTCTTGCAATTACATGTAAAGGTAAATGAAACAGACATTTTTAATTCAAGTTTTAGTTCTGCGAGAAAATAGTTTCACATAAACCACTAGAATATGCTACCCACACTGTGAACAAGTAACAATGGATTTCGTCTCAAGTAATGGATTTCAGTGCATGGCATTTCTTTTGTTAGATGTTCGTAGTGCCACCCAACCCTTAATCCCAACCCTTAATCCAAAACCTTAACCCAATGACAAGTTACAAAGTCATGGAGCTTTCTATTTTCCTAATCGGATAATCCTAATCTACAATTCTGCTCTTGCAATTATTGAGTGAATATATATTTTATGGATTTAGCAGAGACTTTATGTTTGGAAACTACGAATTAGACATAAGAAGCTTCCAGTTCATCACACAACTCTTCCTCGTTCCTCCCATCAATATCAGTTCTTGTTATCAGGTCTTCTAGTCTTAGCTCTCCAGAAGATATCTTCTTCTGGGTCCAAATGTACTCTAAAAGACTGTTCATCACAGCAGCCACCTCTTGCACTTCCTGCATGTTGTCCACTGAGTACAGAAGCTCGTTACCAGCAGGCTTACCACTGTTCTTGGTTTTCAGGATTGGAACTCTCCACTGCTCTTGGAAATCCTGGAGCTCCCTTGTGGTTATTTCACTGTTGCTGTATAAATCATACTTGGTTCCAACTACCATACGGATAACATGATCTCCAAAATGAGCTGAGCGGGACATCTGAGATTGAAGATCTTCAAAACTCAGTCTATCCGTGAAAGAGAAGAGGTTGAGGATGGCATCTGTTCCACTTTTGCAAGCCTGGGTATATATAACGTACAATATAATCAAAAGAAACAAATTGGGAGAAAACAATTATTAAATTTAATAACACAAACATATAGAAACATTTTTCAGACTAAAAAAAAAAATGCAAAGAATAGCAGTTTGTATTTACCGGTAATATATGTTCAAATTTCCTAATAGCATTCTCCCCTGCATCCCAGAACTGAAGACGAAAGAGCACTACTTTGTCAGAGTGCAGCAGTCTGACAGGCCAGTATGCTATAGATGTCACAATCCCTGCACATATTAAACATAGTCAATATTAATTAGAACTATAATAACAAGTTCTTTAACCCTTCCTCATGTTCACACTCCAATGCACTTACAAAAAAACAACTATTTTTTTGTGTACATGACACTCCAAATAACTCCAAGGAATGCCATATGAAACTAAGGTGAACTGGGTCATGCTCTAGTATAAGGCCATGGTGTATTACACCGTGTCAAGCAAAACCATACAGTGTGATGCTCATTTAATAACTATAGAAGTGCTCTTCATTGTACATGCAAAGAATCCTCCAACGCAGTGCAGCTGAAGTGATTTTTTACCACTTTCATACAGTTAATTGCCCTTATAGAGGGAGAGTTAAAACAGATTTTGAACTTGCATGCATACACAAAAATACAAACAAATAAAAACTGTATTTATTTCAAGGACCAACAAGGTGTGATTAAAAAGAAAAGGAAAGAAGAGGCAATCGGGAAAAAAGGTAGGGGAAGAGATGAGAAACCTTTGCTTGGCCTATTAACTTATACATGTGTTTACCTGGGGTTTCGTTATGTGCTGTGGGAATAGGGAGGCCTACCAGCTTGGCCACTGTACTTGTCTTACCAACTCCAGCCTTACCACTGAGAAATACTTTGTAGGAGACGAGTTCGGGAATTAGATGGGGTAGAAGAGATGGTCTTTCCATGAAACCTAAATAAAGAGAAGTTGAATTTAAACAATTATATGCAATGCATTATGCTTGTTTACGTTTGTTTACAACACTATCGATACACTTTGACCTGTGGCATCACAGGCATCCCACAATGCACCATCTAATCCAGGCGCGGATCCACCCAGCGGCTGGGTGAGTTGAGTACTTATATTTTTCTGGGGGTAGACCGTGCAGCAGTATGGGAGTTTAATTATATTGCCTGCTTTTTGTGCTTGGTTTCTATTGTTTAACGGCGGTTAACCTCAGGCGTCGGGAGCCTCATCCCAGGCAGCTAGCTATAGGGGTATTATAGTTTGACCATGGAGGAATAAGAAGTCGGGTCAATAAGTTGATAACTTACTTTGTTGGCCAAAAATAGACATTTTTGACTCACCATATAGTTTTCTTTTGCCTTTCCTGACAATACTACCAAAATACTCCTTTCCCTTAGCAGTTTTTATCCAACTGGAGTCGAATTGGCTACCAGTACCAGGTAGATTGTAGTAGTCTGAAGCCATGATGACCTCGTCTTTCACATCACCTTATGTAGCCGGTTACACAAGTACAGCAGTATACAGTACATAAAGCTTTGCGCGCGGCCGGCGGAGGCTGACATTACAGGCTCTCTCTAGTATTATTCGATATATTAGTATTTCTTTGTATTGGACAACAATTTATAACATATATTTGAAACTTAAATGCTACCAAATAAATATCTTGATATATTACTCCACCATTCAATTGGTCCAGTAAATATTATTAAAGGGTTTATAAAAATTATATTAAAACTTGTTTTTGTATTGGAAGTTAAAACATGATTCTGCAAACACGTTCGACGCAACGTGTTGGCCGTTTTCCAAACCCCGCCTCGGGTTTCAATTAGGCTCCATCGCCAGTGCCAAACTATATGAACGAAGCCCAAGGCATTAGAGAAGAGGAAAACGGATTTTAATTGTAAACAAAATATCGTGCGCGTGTACGCAGTTGATGTTCCTTCTTATTCCTCCATGGTTGATGTATGTCATTTTGTCAAAGTGCTATTGCTAACGAAATACTACAGCAAAATTTCTATGTATACACTATTTTGGCTGCAATGGCATACATACGTAAATCGTGTCACTGTGTATGCATACAAGATATGCCGGAGGAGATTTTAGAGAGAATAATGTCATATCTTTCACCGTATAGTGACTGCAAAAATACATCTCTTGTGTCGAGGAAGTGGCACCGTTTAATGCAAGGTATAGTATTCAGTCAACCACATGCGTTGCGGGTTTACGTAATAATAGTGCGCAACACATCATGCGTAAAAAGCTAAAAAAGCGTAAAAAGCTAAAAAAACGTAAAAAGCGGGAAAGGTGTCGAATAGACCCGTACTTATGCCCGTTTGCGATTCGATCATTTTAAAGCTTAAAACGCTAGCAATCCAATGGTATAAAAATCTCTCATATGAAACATTTCGACTTTAGCCTGGTTTTGGGGTGGTGGGTCACATTTGTGACCTGTTCCAAAGAAACCCGGACAAAGTCGCACAATGTGTTTTATTACAATGTATTAAATTGTGAAGTCATTTCAGGGTAGATTTTAACATGTTTAGGTTTTGAGTTCTCCTTATTCACAAAGTATTATAACCCTATTCCCCTATAAAGGGGTTGCATTGACGTCACGCGCGCTACGCGTACGCGCTAATCGCACGTACAACCATGCGGAGCGGTGAGGTCAAACAAAGTGTGTTTGACCTCACCGCTCCGCCCGGTTGTACGTGCGATTAGCGCGTACGCGTAGCGCGTGTGACATCACATGCATTAACTTTATACTACGTACTAGCACAGGTTGCTGGCAGGTAATTACCTCAATCCTTTAAAATCAACCAAAAATCTTAACACAAAAAAGAGATATAAACGCCCCAGTCAACCAAAATCAACAAAAATTCATTCAAGTTTTGTCTTTGACAAATGCTCAATGCCTCAATCCTCCAAAATCAACCGAAGTGTATTTACTTTCCTTCTTATTCCTCCATGGTAATGTGAGGGGTACTGATTGCCTCAATCATCCAAAATCATAGAATGTTCTAATTTGTGCAGGAATAGGGCTGTTAAAAACAAATGCCTAGCATATAGACTGTTGTGAAAAACACCTGGGCCCTAGGGAAACATAGCTAGCAAAAGTCTTGACCTTACAGACTTTGATTATGGAGGGCCTTATCACTAAATCCTCCCCCGAGGGATATAGGGTAGGGGTTCATATGTAAAAAATACATCATTATATAAAGCTGAGAACCTACAAAATTGTCAACTTTGTCCGGGTTTCATTGGAACAGGTCACATTTTACCAGTTTCTCATATCTGCCGGCTTCGCTTTTTCCTTTTCTTTTGTAAATCTAAATTCATTTATCTGTAATAATTGTTCCTCATACTGTTAGTATTTTCCCACATATTGACGATATTTTCCCTTATATTGTCAATATTTTCCCTCATATTGTCAATATTTTTCCTCGTAATCTTGTAGTACCATCTTGGGGAAAACACTAGTCCAAAAAATTGGTACTCTTAATACTGCGTATACAGTACATGAGTTTCTAAACACAGACTGGCACATGAAACAACCATTCCAACCATTGGTTCTTTTGATACTGTTGACTATCTGCAGGCCTGTTGGCAACACACCTTTAGTGCTGAGTCAGTCAACCGTACACGAACCATGTACATATATACATACAAAAATATGAAATCTTATTGGGATCAAGATTGTTACAGGTAATGTTTAACGTTGGTTAGGGTTAAACTCATGTTTGCTGATCCATATTTACTATTTGCAGGGGTTATCAAGCGAAAACTGCAGGCTTTCCATTTGGCTGCAAGATCAGGATCTTTAAGGTGGTCTCACACAGAAAATTCAGCCAACTGTGTACATTGCCGTTCATCTCATAGTGCTTGCTGTGTAGAAGGCATCATGTATATGTTTGGCGGAATGATACCATCCACCACTGTACGCCCAAATGGAACATGCTTCTGTGATTTACGAATGTTGGATTTGGGGAAAAGAGAATGGACACGGCTTATGCCAACAGGTATGAATTGCAGTGGTGGCACAAATCAGGGATTTTAAAATATGGTCGTCCTATTTTTTTCCTGAACCAATAATGCTTATCTAATTTCACTGAAAGTTCCCATTTATCTCACCGTCATGCCAACAAAAAGATATAATTGTGATGGCACATTCAATGCACTTCATAACTATAACAGTGAACAATTGTGTGGGGGAATATTTGATCAGTGAAATGGCAGGCTATTCAAGACCACAATCGAGTCCTTGCAGTTACAATTATAGACCAAGAAACAAATTAATGTTTACTTTTTGTTCATTTAAGGTAGATAATTGTGGGAAACCTAAATGGTCACACTGCACTTTGACATCATATGATCAGTACCTATACATGTCTTTTACATGTATGTGTTTTTTCTTTTCTTTTAAATAACCAGGGGAATATCCCTCACCCAAGGCATCTGCCTCTATGGTTCATCACAATGGTTCTCTAATATTATTTGGTGGATTTGCACCTCCGGTTCCAAACCCTCCCTATCAACCTCCGACTGTCTTCAATGATCTACACATTTATGATATCGCCAAGAATAATTGGAAGTGCATAGTGACAAGCACTTCACCGCCACCCTTAGCCAATCACGGAGCTAGCATGATGGGAGATTTGATGATCATCTTTGGTGGTGGTGGTAGTAGAAGAAGACACAAGTAAGTTACATGTACTTCATGTAATCTTCAATGTTATAATGTCATATTATACATTTAATTTGATGCTACCGGTACATGTATTCCGAAACATTTGTTAATCCACCTTTCCTAGACTGTGATGCAGATTGTCTTAAACAGACGAACAATAAGATAAATATGAAGAAGTTCATTTATATTGTAAACCTCAACTATAGCATGATCCCTAAACTATAGTTTAGGTACCGGTATAATTTCAGCTACATACCATTTGCCTTGGTTGCAAAAGTGTCAAATAGCTTTAAAACCAGAACCAAACTTGTATTTTTTTTCTTGTACATTTACATGGGGATCATTGTCACTCGGTCAATAATATTTTGTGTGTGTTAATTGTAGGGAAAATGATGTATGGGTGTTTTCAAATCAGAGTTCGACATGGAGTAGGATGGAGATAGAAGGGGAAAAGCCACATCCACGTGACAAGCATGTACAGGTGTGTACAGTTTTAGTTTAGAGTTGTTCTGAACAATGTGCACAAGGTCATTTATTTAAATTCTGAATTAAAAAATGGCAATTCCTTTGAGAACATCCAAGCATACTGTCAATTTTCATGTCATTTTTATAGAGTTGCAGCCTGTTGTTCAATTTCTCTTGAACAGGTTGTTAAAGATGATGGTCACATATTGATCATAGGAGGACTCGGAAATTTAGATCAGGTAAGTTTTGATGAGCTAAACACAGGGTCACTGTGTAGCTCATTTAAAGGTACTGGTCATTCTTTGCAAACTGTTTTTTTGTGCTGATTCACAGAATTATAAAACTGGAGCAAAAAAAACCCATTATCTATCACTTTTTAAAATTGCTGATATTGATGAAAAGCGCAATGATTTGGTCCTAACGATCACAATAAAATAATGACAGTTCTTGTTTTGTAAAAAATGACAGCAACCCAATAATGTAACAGGATGCATATAGCGCAAGACAATTTGTATGGTATTTTGGCAGTAATTGTAGTAGTGTTTGAATGTTTGAAAGTGGCATCTATGCCTACAGAATAAGTTTGGTGGACTTATTGATCTTATTTGATCTGATTTCTCTTATTGAATACTGAAAATCATCACGGTTTTCTAAAAAAATATATATAAAAAAGTAGAGTTGAAATGACAACCTACGATAGTACTCAACGTTGTTATTTGTTTAGGAACTTTGTGATGTTTGGATGCTTGACATAAGTGAAGTGCCCTGGTGTTGGAGAGAAGTTGAAGTAAAAAACCCAGAATATGCCGCTCGAAACTTTGTTGGCCATGCAGCTTGCAAGGTACTGAATGTTGTAAAAGAAAGACGGCGACCATTTAATTGGGAAAAGGGAAGGGTTATTATTAACATAAATTACATCAGGAGTGGGGGGGGGGGGGGGGGGGGGGGTCCAAAAAGCCAATAATTTGCTTATAAAACTTTGTCTTGAAGTCATTGTAATGTCTCAAATTTGAACAGTTTTTATTTATCAATAATCAATAATTATAATACTGTACTCTTCTCCGCCATTTCTTCCCATTGCTAATAGAAAGCTAATGCATGTACAGGTACAATGTATTTTTTTAAATTTCTGACATTATTTTCTTAGATTGGTGAATGTGTTGTGATCTTCAATAGCCTACGAAAAAGCTCAAACTCAGTTGGGAGTGCATCATCTTGGATTTTTACACAAAGTAGTAATCGTCGTCAGCAACGGGAATGTTTACCTCAATCGAGCCAGTCATCACTGCTTTCAACCAATCAAAGAGGAGCAGTTGAAAGTGGATTCCTAAGAAATCTCCATCCAGAAGCCAAACGTCTGTGTACTCAATTTTATAACAGTGTCAATCACAACAGTGAGCCATCAACGAGTGATACAAAGATTGAAAGTGGTGAGATTGGCTGCCCGTGCTCTCCAGAGTGTCAGTGTAAAACACCTGCTACTTACACTCTACGTACCTTAAACAGACGACCATTATCACCCACTAAACTGGGACTATCTCCACCACTAGATTGCAAGATCCCTTATGGTGAACAACAATATGTTCTTGACATTAGTAAAGCAGTCGAAGACCGTCAAGTTGAATGGCTTGTAATTCCTGATCAGAACGCAGGACGCTGTCCTAAAAACCCCAACCATCCATCTGCAGAGATAAGATATGGCTTGGCGCCTGAAGCACTCTATCCGTCCATTTGTGTTGGGAGGGCTGAAATTATACGATTTGGAGGCATGCTTATGGATAGAAGTGGCCCCAGACCTTTGAATGATCAATACTATGCCTTCTAGCTCAATGATTAGTTAATACAAAAAGAATGTAGTATCCTGACGCTACTTTAGTGGTTGTGTACAAAGTTTATGGAGAGTCAAATAAAAAATTAAAAAAGTAGTTCCTAACAAAAATGGAAATGTTTCACAGTCCCAGATTCATGTCTTTTTAACATTTTTGACCGGATTGACCTTCATTGAGATTGAGATGATATATGAAGAGAACAAAACGAAACATTCTTTCCATTTTAAATACAATTTAACAAGACCACAGATACCCAAGACGCATTAACAAAACTTAACGCTGAGTACATTTATATGGGTTTATTAAATGTCGGTGAGGGGCAAAACCAAATACATTATTGAACTTAATTCTTGTAATCAACCGATTAGTAACATAGTTATTGTATGAATCTGAGACATGGGGCCAATTTTATTGAGCTGCTTAAGCATAACAATTTCTTAAGCACAAAACATTCTTGCTTAGTAAAACAAGCTTACCAGCCACAACTGTATGAGATGTACATTGTTTGGCGAACAACAAGTGTGCAGTACTCGCTCGAATACTGTCGTCGAATTTCCTCGAATTGCAGGTCAAGAATTGATCGTGAATACCTTAGAAATTCGTTAATTCAGCTTGGACACATTATGGAAGACTATCTATAAAGACGATTTAGAGGTAATTTGTTAAGTATTTTGGTGGATTTTGGCGATATTTTGAACCACATTTAAGAGTTTTCAAAAATTAGTTATTAGTCTGGCTCGGCCTCTAGTAGCGCCAGATGATGTCCAAATGTTAAACAAGCGATAACTAGAGGCCAGTAACTCGGTCTAGTTCAAGTTTAAATTTACAATTTATTTTGAATCTTCCATGGTAGAATTGAAAATCAATACAAATCATTATCATATCCTAAAACCATCACAATTGTCATTAGTATAACAGTAGAGTCCGACCGTGTTGCAGTATAACTGGTATAACCAGCTCCATGGGAAAACTCCAGACACCGAGAAACGTCCACCATCTTTTCTGGAATGTGTAGCAAAATGCATTCAAAACGTGTACGATAAACTGATGTGCATTTTAAGTGTATTAAATCAAGTTGCAAATAAAACAGTCTGATGCTGGTTGACAATAATTTATAGATTATCTTTTTGTAAAGTTATATACACATGGGCCTAAAATTTGTAAACATTTTACAGATTTACTGACACAGTAGCGACAAGGGCAAGCTTCCTAAAAAAGTGCCGCACGTGGCGATCGCGCAAAAGAAGCGCGCCCTCTGCATGCCAATCGAAGTGCGCCTATAGAGTGTAAAATGTGTGTGCGGTCACTTTTTTGCGCATGCCCAACTTCGTCAGACGTTCGGTTTTGGCGCTGTGCCAATTTTTAAATTCGATTTTTAAATTTGCGATATTCGCCCCGAAAGTGAGCCTATAGGGTGTAACATGTGGCTGCGGTCACTTTTTTTGCGCATGCCCAACTTCGTCAGACGTTCGGTTTTGGCGCTGTGCCAATTTTTAAATTCGATTTTTAAATTTGCGATATTCGCCCCGAAAGTGAGCCTATAGGGTGTAACATGTGGCTGCGGTCACTTTTTTTGTGCATGCCCAACTTCGTCAGACGTTTGGTTTTGGCGCTGTGCCAAATTTTAAATTCGATTTTTTCAATTTGCGATATTCGCCCCGAAAGTGAGCCTATAGGGTGTAACATGTGGCTGCGGTCACTTTTTTGTGCATGCCCAACTTCGTCAGACGTTCGGTTTTGGCGCTGTGCCAATTTTTAAATTCGATTTTTAAATTTGCGATATTCGCCCCGAAAGCGAGCCTATAGGGTGTAACATGTGGCTGCGGTCACTTTTTTGTGCATGCCCAACTTCGTCAGACGTTCGGTTTTGGCGCTGTGCCAATTTTTAAATTCGATTTTTAAATTTGCGATATTTGCCCCGAAAGTGAGCCTATAGGGTGTAACATGTGGCTGCGGTCACTTTTTTGTGCATGCCCAACTTCGTCAGACGTTTGGTTTTGGCGCTGTGCCAAATTTTAAATTCGATTTTTTCAATTTGCGATATTCGCCCCGAAAGTGAGCCTATAGGGTGTAACATGTGGCTGCGGTCACTTTTTTGTGCATGCCCAACTTCGTCAGACGTTCGGTTTTGGCGCTGTGCCAATTTTTTAATTCGATTTTTTTATTTGCGATATTCGCCCCGAAAGTGAGCCTATATGGTGTAACATGTGGCTGCGGTCACTTTTTTGTGCATGCCCAACTTCGTCAGACGTTTGGTTTTGGCGCTGTGCCAATTTTTAAATTCGATTTGTTTTATTTGCGATATTTGCCCCGAAAGTGAGCCTATAGGGTGTAACATGTGGCTGCGGTCACTTTTTTGTGCATGGCCAACTTCGTCAGACGTTCGGTTTTGGAGCTGTGCCAATTTTTAAATTCGATTTTTAAATTTGCGATATTCGCCCCAACAGGGAGCCTATAGGGTGTAACATGCGGCTGCGGTCACTTTTTTGTGCATGTCCAACTTCGTCAGACGTTCGGTTTTGGCGCTGTGCCAATTTTTAAATTCGATTTTTAAATTTGCGATATTCGCCCCGAAAGTGAGCCTATAGGGTGTAACATGTGGCTGCGGTCACTTTTTTGTGCATGCCCAACTTCGTCAGACATTCGGTTTTGGCGCTGTGCCAATTTTTAAATTCGATTTTTTTAATTTGCGATATTCGCCCCGAAAGTGAGCCTATATGGTGTAACATGTGGCTGCGGTCACTTTTTTGTGCATGCCCAACTTCGTCAGACGTTTGGTTTTGGCGCTGTGCCAATTTTTTAATTCGATTTTTTTATTTGCGATATTCGCCCCGAAAGCGAGCCTATATGGTGTAACATGTGGCTGCGGTCACTTTATTGTGCATGCCCAACTTCGTCAGACGTTCGGTTTTGGCGCTGTGCCAATTTTTAAATTCGATTTTTAAATTTGCGATATTTGCCCCGAAAGTGAGCCTATAGGGTGTAACATGTGGCTGCGGTCACTTTTTTGTGCATGCCCAACTTCGTCAGACGTTCGGTTTTGGCGCTGTGCCAAATTTTAAATTTGATTTTTTCAATTTGCGATATTCCTCCCGAAAGTGAGCCTATAGGGTGTAACATGTGGCTGCGGTCACTTTTTTGCGCATGCCCAACTTCGTCAGACGTTCGGTTTTTGCGCTGTGCCAATTTTTTAATTCGATTTTTAAATTTGCGATATTCGCCCCGAAAGTGAGCCTATAGGGTGTAAAATGTGGCTGCGGTCACCTTTTTGCGCATGCCCAACTTCGTCAGACGTTCGGTTTTTGCGCTGTGCCAATTTTTAAATTCGATTTTTAAATTTGCGATATTCGCCCCGAAAGTGAGCCTATAGGGTGTAACATGTGGCTGCGGTCACTTTTTTGCGCATGCCCAACTTCGTCAGACGTTCGGTTTTGGCGCTGTGCCAATTTTTAAATTCGATTTTTAAATTTGCGATATTCGCCCCGAAAGTGAGCCTATAGGGTGTAACATGTGGCTGCGGTCACTTTTTTGCGCATGCCCAACTTCGTCAGACGTTTGGTTTTTGCGCTGTGCCAATTTTTAAATTCGATTTTTAAATTTGCGATATTCGCCCCGAAAGTGAGCCTATAGGGTGTAACATTTGGCTGCGGTCACTTTTTTGCGCATGCCCAACTTCGTCAGACGTTCGGTTTTGGCGCTGTGCCAATTTTTAAATTCGATTTTTAAATTTGCAATATTCGCCCCGACAGTGAGCCTATAGGGTGTAACATGTGGCTGCGGTCACTTTTTTGCGCATGCCCAACTTCGTCAGAGGTTCGGTTTTGGCGCTGTGCCAATTTTTAAATTCGATTTTTAAATTTGCGATATTCGCCCCGAAAGTGAGCCTATAGGGTGTAACATGTGGCTGCGGTCACTTTTTTGCGCATGCCCAACTTCGTCAGACGTTCGGTTTTGGCGCTGTGCCAATTTTTAAATTCGATTTTTAAATTTGCGATATTCGCCCCGAAAGTGAGCCTATAGGGTGTAACATGTGGCTGCGGTCACTTTTTTGCGCATGCCCAACTTCGTCAGACGTTCGGTTTTGGCGCTGTGCCAATTTTTTAATTCGATTTTTAAATTTGCGATATTCGCCCCGAAAGTGAGCCTATAGGGTGTAACATGTGGCTGCGGTCACTTTTTTGCGCATGCCCAACTGCGTCAGACGTTCGGTTTTTGCGCTGTGCCAATTTTTAAATTCGATTTTTAAATTTGCGATATTCGCCCCGAAAGTGAGCCTATAGGGTGTAACATGTGGCTGCGGTCACTTTTTTGCGCATGCCCAACTTCGTCAGACGTTCGGTTTTGGCGCTGAGCCAATTTTTAAATTCGATTTTTAAATTTGCGATATTCGCCCCGAAAGTAAGCCTATAGGGTGTAACATGTGGCTGCGGTCACTTTTTTGCGCATGCCCAACTTCGTCAGACGTTCGGTTTTGGCGCTGTGCCAATTTTTAAATTCGATTTTTAAATTTGCGATATTCGCCCCGAAAGTGAGCCTATAGGGTGTAACATGTGGCTGCGGTCACTTTTTTGCGCATGCCCAACTTCGTCAGACGTTCGGTTTTTGCGCTGTGCCAATTTTTAAATTCGATTTTTAAATTTGCGATATTCGCCCCGAAAGTGAGCCTATAGGGTGTAACATGTGGCTGCGGTCACTTTTTTGTGCATGCCCAACTTCGTCAGACATTCGGTTTTGGCGCTGGGCCAATTTTTAAATTCGATTTTTTTAATTTGCGATATTCGCCCCGAAAGTGAGCCTATATCGTGTAACATGTGGCTGCGGTCACTTTTTTGTGCATGCCCAACTTCGTCAGACGTTTGGTTTTGGCGCTGTTCCAATTTTTAAATTCGATTTTTTTATTTGCGATATTCGCCCCGAAAGCGAGCCTATATGGTGTAACATGTGGCTGCGGTCACTTTTTTGTGCATGCCCAACTTCGTCAGACGTTCGGTTTTGGCGCTGTGCCAAATTTTAAATTCGATTTTTTCAATTTGCGATATTCCTCCCGAAAGTGAGCCTATAGGGTGTAACATGTGGCTGCGGTCACTTTTTTGTGCATGCCCAAATTCGTCAGACGTTCGGTTTTGGCGCTGTGCCCATTTTTAAATTCGATTTTTTAATTTGCGATATTCGCCCCGAAAGTGAGCCTATATGGTGTAACATGTGGCTGCGGTCACTTTTTTGTGCATGCCCAACTTCGTCAGACGTTCGGTTTTGGCGCTGTGCCCATTTTTAAATTCGATTTTTTAATTTGCGATATTCGCCCCGAAAGTGAGCCTATATGGTGTAACATGTGGCTGCGGTCACTTTTTTGTGCATGCCCAACTTCGTCAGACGTTCGGTTTTGGCGCTGTGCCAAATTTTAAATTCGATTTTTAAATTTGCGATATTCGCCCCGACAGTGAGCCTATAGGGTGTAACATGTGGCTGCGGTCACTTTTTTGCGCATGCCCAACTTCGTCAGAGGTTCGGTTTTGGCGCTGTGCCAATTTTAAAATTCGATTTTTAAATTTGCGATATTCGCCCCGAAAGTGAGCCTATAGGGTGTAACATGTGGCTGCGGTCACTTTTTTGCGCATGCCCAACTTCGTCAGACGTTCGGTTTTGGCGCTGTGCCAATTTTTAAATTCGATTTTTAAATTTGCGATATTCGCCCCGAAAGTGAGCCTATAGGGTGTAACATTTGGCTGCGGTCACTTTTTTGCGCATGCCCAACTTCGTCAGACGTTCGGTTTTGGCGCTGTGCCAATTTTTAAATTCGATTTTTAAATTTCCGATATTCGCCCCGAAAGTGAGCCTATAGGGTGTAACATGTGGCTGCGGTCACTTTTTTGCGCATGCCCAACTTCGTCAGACGTTCGGTTTTTGTGCTGTGCCAATTTTTTAATTCGATTTTTAAATTTGCGATATTCGCCCCGAAAGTGAGCCTATAGGGTGTAACATGTGGCTGCGGTCACTTTTTTGCGCATGCCCAACTTCGTCAGACGTTCGGTTTTTGCGCTGTGCCAATTTTTAAATTCGATTTTTAAATTTGCGATATTCGCCCCGAAAGTGAGCCTATAGGGTGTAACATGTGGCTGCGGTCACTTTTTTGCGCATGCCCAACTTCGTCAGACGTTCGGTTTTTGCGCTGTGCCAATTTTTAAATTCGATTTTTAAATTTGCGATATTCGCCCCGAAAGTGAGCCTATAGGGTGTAACATTTGGCTGCGGTCACTTTTTTGCGCATGCCCAACTTCGTCAGACGTTCGGTTTTGGCGCTGTGCCAATTTTTAAATTCGATTTTTAAATTTGCGATATTCGCCCCGACAGTGAGCCTATAGGGTGTAACATGTGGCTGCGGTCACTTTTTTGCGCATGCCCAACTTCGTCAGAGGTTCGGTTTTGGCGCTGTGCCAATTTTTAAATTCGATTTTTAAATTTGCGATATTCGCCCCGACAGTGAGCCTATAGGGTGTAACATGTGGCTGCGGTCACTTTTTTGCGCATGCCCAACTTCGTCAGACGTTCGGTTTTGGCGCTGTGCCAATTTTTAAATTCGATTTTTAAATTTGCGATATTCGCCCCGAAAGTGAGCATATAGGGTGTAACATGTGGCTGCGGTCACTTTTTTGCGCATGCCCAACTTCGTCAGACGTTCGGTTTTGGCGCTGTGCCAATTTTTAAATTCGATTTTTAAATTTGCGATATTCGCCCCGAAAGTGAGCCTATAGGGTGTAACATGTGGCTGCGGTCACTTTTTTGCGCATGCCCAACTTCGTCAGACGTTCGATTTTTGCGCTGTGCCAATTTTTAAATTCGATTTTTAAATTTGCGATATTCGCCCCGAAAGTGAGCCTATAGGGTGTAACATGTGGCTGCGGTCACTTTTTTGCGCATGCCCAACTTCGTCAGACGTTCGGTTTTGGCGCTGTGCCAATTTTTAAATTCGATTTTTAAATTTGCGATATTCGCCCCGACAGTGAGCCTATAGGGTGTAACATGTGGCTGCGGTCACTTTTTTGCGCATGCCCAACTTCGTCAGAGGTTCGGTTTTGGCGCTGTGCCAATTTTTAAATTCGATTTTTAAATTTGCGATATTCGCCCCGAAAGTGAGCCTATAGGGTGTAACATGTGGCTGCGGTCACTTTTTTGCGCATGCCCAACTGCGTCAGACGTTCGGTTTTTGCGCTGTGCCAATTTTTAAATTCGATTTTTAAATTTGCGATATTCGCCCCGAAAGTGAGCCTATAGGGTGTAACATGTGGCTGCGGTCACTTTTTTGCGCATGCCCAACTTCGTCAGACGTTCGGTTTTGGCGCTGAGCCAATTTTTAAATTCGATTTTTAAATTTGCGATATTCGCCCCGAAAGTGAGCCTATAGGGTGTAACATGTGGCTGCGGTCACTTTTTTGCGCATGCCCAACTTCGTCAGACGTTTGGTTTTGGCGCTGTGCCAATTTTTAAATTCGATTTTTAAATTTGCGATATTCGCCCCGAAAGTGAGCCTATAGGGTGTAACATGTGGCTGCGGTCACTTTTTTGCGCATGCCCAACTTCGTCAGACGTTCGGTTTTGGCGCTGTGCCAATTTTTAAATTCGATTTTTAAATTTGCGATATTCGCCCCGAAAGTGAGCCTATAGGGTGTAACATGTGGCTGCGGTCACTTTTTTGCGCATGCCCAACTTCGTCAGACGTTCGGTTTTGGCGCTGTGCCAATTTTTATATTCGATTTTTAAATTTGCGATATTCGCCCCGAAAGTGAGCCTATAGGGTGTAACATGTGGCTGCGGTCACTTTTTTGCGCATGCCCAACTTCGTCAGACGTTCGGTTTTGGCGCTGTGCCAATTTTTAAATTCGATTTTTAAATTTGCGATATTCGCCCCGAAAGTGAGCCTATAGGGTGTAACATGTGGTTGCGGTCACTTTTTTGCGCATGCCCAACTGCGTCAGACGTTCGGTTTTGGCGCTGTGCCAATTTTAAAATTCGATTTTTAAATTTGCGATATTCGCCCCGAAAGTGAGCTTATAGGGTGTAACATGTGGCTGCGGTCACTTTTTTGCGCATGCCCAACTTCGTCAGACGTTCGGTTTTGGCGCTGTGCCAATTTTTAAATTCGATTTTTAAATTTGCGATATTCGCCCCGAAAGTGAGCCTATAGGGTGTAACATTTGGCTGCGGTCACTTTTTTGCGCATGCCCAACTTCGTCAGACGTTCGGTTTTGGCGCTGTGCCAATTTTTAAATTCGATTTTTAAATTTGCGATATTCGCCCCGACAGTGAGCCTATAGGGTGTAACATGTGGCTGCGGTCACTTTTTTGCGCATGCCCAACTTCGTCAGAGGTTCGGTTTTGGCGCTGTGCCAATTTTTAAATTCGATTTTTTAATTTGCGATATTCGCCCCGAAAGTGAGCCTATAGGGTGTAACATGTGGCTGCGGTCACTTTTTTGCGCATGCCCAACTTCGTCAGACGTTCGGTTTTGGCGCTGTGTCAATTTTTAAATTCGATTTTTAAATTTGCGATATTCGCCCCGAAAGTGAGCCTATAGGGTGTAACATGTGGCTGCGGTCACTTTTTTGCGCATGCCCAACTTCGTCAGACGTTCGGTTTTGGCGCTGTGCCAAATTTTAAATTTGATTTTTTCAATTTGCGATATTCCTCTCGAAAGTGAGCCTATAGGGTGTAACATGTGGCTGCGGTCACTTTTTTGCGCATGCCCAACTTCGTCAGACGTTCGGTTTTTGCGCTGTGCCAATTTTTAAATTCGATTTTTAAATTTGCGATATTCGCCCCGAAAGTGAGCCTATAGGGTGTAACATGTGGCTGCGGTCACTTTTTTGCGCATGCCCAACTTCGTCAGACGTTTGGTTTTTGCGCTGTGCCAATTTTTAAATTCGATTTTTAAATTTGCGATATTCGCCCCGAAAGTGAGCCTATAGGGTGTAACATTTGGCTGCGGTCACTTTTTTGCGCATGCCCAACTTCGTCAGACGTTCGGTTTTGGCGCTGTGCCAATTTTTAAATTCGATTTTTAAATTTGCAATATTCGCCCCGACAGTGAGCCTATAGGGTGTAACATGTGGCTGCGGTCACTTTTTTGCGCATGCCCAACTTCGTCAGAGGTTCGGTTTTGGCGCTGTGCCAATTTTTAAATTCGATTTTTAAATTTGCGATATTCGCCCCGAAAGTGAGCCTATAGGGTGTAACATGTGGCTGCGGTCACTTTTTTGCGCATGCCCAACTTCGTCAGACGTTCGGTTTTGGCGCTGTGCCAATTTTTAAATTCGATTTTTAAATTTGCGATATTCGCCCCGAAAGTGAGCCTATAGGGTGTAACATGTGGCTGCGGTCACTTTTTTGCGCATGCCCAACTTCGTCAGACGTTCGGTTTTGGCGCTGTGCCAATTTTTAAATTCGATTTTTAAATTTGCGATATTCGCCCCGAAAGTGAGCCTATAGGGTGTAACATGTGGCTGCGGTCACTTTTTTGCGCATGCCCAACTGCGTCAGACGTTCGGTTTTTGCGCTGTGCCAATTTTTAAATTCGATTTTTAAATTTGCGATATTCGCCCCGAAAGTGAGCCTATAGGGTGTAACATGTGGCTGCGGTCACTTTTTTGCGCATGCCCAACTTCGTCAGACGTTCGGTTTTGGCGCTGAGCCAATTTTTAAATTCGATTTTTAAATTTGCGATATTCGCCCCGAAAGTAAGCCTATAGGGTGTAACATGTGGCTGCGGTCACTTTTTTGCGCATGCCCAACTTCGTCAGACGTTCGGTTTTGGCGCTGTGCCAATTTTTAAATTCGATTTTTAAATTTGCGATATTCGCCCCGAAAGTGAGCCTATAGGGTGTAACATGTGGCTGCGGTCACTTTTTTGCGCATGCCCAACTTCGTCAGACGTTCGGTTTTTGCGCTGTGCCAATTTTTAAATTCGATTTTTAAATTTGCGATATTCGCCCCGAAAGTGAGCCTATAGGGTGTAACATGTGGCTGCGGTCACTTTTTTGTGCATGCCCAACTTCGTCAGACATTCGGTTTTGGCGCTGGGCCAATTTTTAAATTCGATTTTTTTAATTTGCGATATTCGCCCCGAAAGTGAGCCTATATCGTGTAACATGTGGCTGCGGTCACTTTTTTGTGCATGCCCAACTTCGTCAGACGTTTGGTTTTGGCGCTGTGCCAATTTTTAAATTCGATTTTTTTATTTGCGATATTCGCCCCGAAAGCGAGCCTATATGGTGTAACATGTGGCTGCGGTCACTTTTTTGTGCATGCCCAACTTCGTCAGACGTTCGGTTTTGGCGCTGTGCCAAATTTTAAATTCGATTTTTTCAATTTGCGATATTCCTCCCGAAAGTGAGCCTATAGGGTGTAACATGTGGCTGCGGTCACTTTTTTGTGCATGCCCAAATTCGTCAGACGTTCGGTTTTGGCGCTGTGCCCATTTTTAAATTCGATTTTTTAATTTGCGATATTCGCCCCGAAAGTGAGCCTATATGGTGTAACATGTGGCTGCGGTCACTTTTTTGTGCATGCCCAACTTCGTCAGACGTTCGGTTTTGGCGCTGTGCCCATTTTTAAATTCGATTTTTTAATTTGCGATATTCGCCCCGAAAGTGAGCCTATATGGTGTAACATGTGGCTGCGGTCACTTTTTTGTGTATGCCCAACTTCGTCAGACGTTCGGTTTTGGCGCTGTGCCAAATTTTAAATTCGATTTTTAAATTTGCGATATTCGCCCCGACAGTGAGCCTATAGGGTGTAACATGTGGCTGCGGTCACTTTTTTGCGCATGCCCAACTTCGTCAGAGGTTCGGTTTTGGCGCTGTGCCAATTTTAAAATTCGATTTTTAAATTTGCGATATTCGCCCCGAAAGTGAGCCTATAGGGTGTAACATGTGGCTGCGGTCACTTTTTTGCGCATGCCCAACTTCGTCAGACGTTCGGTTTTGGCGCTGTGCCAATTTTTAAATTCGATTTTTAAATTTGCGATATTCGCCCCGAAAGTGAGCCTATAGGGTGTAACATTTGGCTGCGGTCACTTTTTTGCGCATGCCCAACTTCGTCAGACGTTCGGTTTTGGCGCTGTGCCAATTTTTAAATTCGATTTTTAAATTTGCGATATTCGCCCCGAAAGTGAGCCTATAGGGTGTAACATGTGGCTGCGGTCACTTTTTTGCGCATGCCCAACTTCGTCAGACGTTCGGTTTTTGTGCTGTGCCAATTTTTTAATTCGATTTTTAAATTTGCGATATTCGCCCCGAAAGTGAGCCTATAGGGTGTAACATGTGGCTGCGGTCACTTTTTTGCGCATGCCCAACTTCGTCAGACGTTCGGTTTTTGCGCTGTGCCAATTTTTAAATTCGATTTTTAAATTTGCGATATTCGCCCCGAAAGTGAGCCTATAGGGTGTAACATGTGGCTGCGGTCACTTTTTTGCGCATGCCCAACTTCGTCAGACGTTCGGTTTTTGCGCTGTGCCAATTTTTAAATTCGATTTTTAAATTTGCGATATTCGCCCCGAAAGTGAGCCTATAGGGTGTAACATTTGGCTGCGGTCACTTTTTTGCGCATGCCCAACTTCGTCAGACGTTCGGTTTTGGCGCTGTGCCAATTTTTAAATTCGATTTTTAAATTTGCGATATTCGCCCCTACAGTGAGCCTATAGGGTGTAACATGTGGCTGCGGTCACTTTTTTGCGCATGCCCAACTTCGTCAGAGGTTCGGTTTTGGCGCTGTGCCAATTTTTAAATTCGATTTTTAAATTTGCGATATTCGCCCCAAAAGTGAGCCTATAGGGTGTAACATGTGGCTGCGGTCACTTTTTTGCGCATGCCCAACTTCGTCAGACGTTCGGTTTTGGCGCTGTGCCAATTTTTAAATTCGATTTTTAAATTTGCGATATTCGCCCCGAAAGTGAGCATATAGGGTGTAACATGTGGCTGCGGTCACTTTTTTGCGCATGCCCAACTTCGTCAGACGTTCGGTTTTGGCGCTGTGCCAATTTTTAAATTCGATTTTTAAATTTGCGATATTCGCCCCGAAAGTGAGCCTATAGGGTGTAACATGTGGCTGCGGTCACTTTTTTGCGCATGCCCAACTTCGTCAGACGTTCGATTTTTGCGCTGTGCCAATTTTTAAATTCGATTTTTAAATTTGCGATATTCGCCCCGAAAGTGAGCCTATAGGGTGTAACATGTGGCTGCGGTCACTTTTTTGCGCATGCCCAACTTCGTCAGACGTTCGGTTTTGGCGCTGTGCCAATTTTTAAATTCGATTTTTAAATTTGCGATATTCGCCCCGACAGTGAGCCTATAGGGTGTAACATGTGGCTGCGGTCACTTTTTTGCGCATGCCCAACTTCGTCAGAGGTTCGGTTTTGGCGCTGTGCCAATTTTTAAATTCGATTTTTAAATTTGCGATATTCGCCCCAAAAGTGAGCCTATAGGGTGTAACATGTGGCTGCGGTCACTTTTTTGCGCATGCCCAACTTCGTCAGACGTTCGGTTTTGGCGCTGTGCCAATTTTTAAATTCGATTTTTAAATTTGCGATATTCGCCCCGAAAGTGAGCATATAGGGTGTAACATGTGGCTGCGGTCACTTTTTTGCGCATGCCCAACTTCGTCAGACGTTCGGTTTTGGCGCTGTGCCAATTTTTAAATTCGATTTTTAAATTTGCGATATTCGCCCCGAAAGTGAGCCTATAGGGTGTAACATGTGGCTGCGGTCACTTTTTTGCGCATGCCCAACTTCGTCAGACGTTCGATTTTGGCGCTGTGCCAATTTTTAAATTCGATTTTTAAATTTGCGATATTCGCCCCGAAAGTGAGCCTATAGGGTGTAACATGTGGCTGCGGTCACTTTTTTGCGCATGCCCAACTTCGTCAGACGTTCGGTTTTGGCGCTGTGCCAATTTTTATATTCGATTTTTAAATTTGCGATATTCGCCCCGAAAGTGAGCCTATAGGGTGTAACATGTGGCTGCGGTCACTTTTTTGCGCATGCCCAACTTCGTCAGACGTTCGGTTTTGGCGCTGTGCCAATTTTTAAATTCGATTTTTAAATTTGCGATATTCGCCCCGAAAGTGAGCCTATAGGGTGTAACATGTGGTTGCGGTCACTTTTTTGCGCATGCCCAACTGCGTCAGACGTTCGGTTTTGGCGCTGTGCCAATTTTAAAATTCGATTTTTAAATTTGCGATATTCGCCCCGAAAGTGAGCTTATAGGGTGTAACATGTGGCTGCGGTCACTTTTTTGCGCATGCCCAACTTCGTCAGACGTTCGGTTTTGGCGCTGTGCCAATTTTTAAATTCGATTTTTAAATTTGCGATATTCGCCCCGAAAGTGAGCCTATAGGGTGTAACATTTGGCTGCGGTCACTTTTTTGCGCATGCCCAACTTCGTCAGACGTTCGGTTTTGGCGCTGTGCCAATTTTTAAATTCGATTTTTAAATTTGCGATATTCGCCCCGACAGTGAGCCTATAGGGTGTAACATGTGGCTGCGGTCACTTTTTTGCGCATGCCCAACTTCGTCAGACGTTCGGTTTTGGCGCTGTGTCAATTTTTAAATTCGATTTTTAAATTTGCGATATTCGCCCCGAAAGTGAGCCTATAGGGTGTAACATGTGGCTGCGGTCACTTTTTTGCGCATGCCCAACTGCGTCAGACGTTCGGTTTTTGCGCTGTGCCAATTTTTAAATTCGATTTTTAAATTTGCGATATTCGCCCCGAAAGTGAGCCTATAGGGTGTAACATGTGGCTGCGGTCACTTTTTTGCGCATGCCCAACTTCGTCAGACGTTCGGTTTTGGCGCTGAGCCAATTTTTAAATTCGATTTTTAAATTTGCGATATTCGCCCCGAAAGTGAGCCTATAGGGTGTAACATGTGGCTGCGGTCACTTTTTTGCGCATGCCCAACTTCGTCAGACGTTTGGTTTTGGCGCTGTGCCAATTTTTAAATTCGATTTTTAAATTTGCGATATTCGCCCCGAAAGTGAGCCTATAGGGTGTAACATGTGGCTGCGGTCACTTTTTTGCGCATGCCCAACTTCGTCAGACGTTCGGTTTTGGCGCTGTGCCAATTTTTAAATTCGATTTTTAAATTTGCGATATTCGCCCCGAAAGTGAGCCTATAGGGTGTAACATGTGGCTGCGGTCACTTTTTTGCGCATGCCCAACTTCGTCAGACGTTCGGTTTTGGCGCTGTGCCAATTTTTATATTCGATTTTTAAATTTGCGATATTCGCCCCGAAAGTGAGCCTATAGGGTGTAACATGTGGCTGCGGTCACTTTTTTGCGCATGCCCAACTTCGTCAGACGTTCGGTTTTGGCGCTGTGCCAATTTTTAAATTCGATTTTTAAATTTGCGATATTCGCCCCGAAAGTGAGCCTATAGGGTGTAACATGTGGTTGCGGTCACTTTTTTGCGCATGCCCAACTGCGTCAGACGTTCGGTTTTGGCGCTGTGCCAATTTTAAAATTCGATTTTTAAATTTGCGATATTCGCCCCGAAAGTGAGCTTATAGGGTGTAACATGTGGCTGCGGTCACTTTTTTGCGCATGCCCAACTTCGTCAGACGTTCGGTTTTGGCGCTGTGCCAATTTTTAAATTCGATTTTTAAATTTGCGATATTCGCCCCGAAAGTGAGCCTATAGGGTGTAACATTTGGCTGCGGTCACTTTTTTGCGCATGCCCAACTTCGTCAGACGTTCGGTTTTGGCGCTGTGCCAATTTTTAAATTCGATTTTTAAATTTGCGATATTCGCCCCGACAGTGAGCCTATAGGGTGTAACATGTGGCTGCGGTCACTTTTTTGCGCATGCCCAACTTCGTCAGAGGTTCGGTTTTGGCGCTGTGCCAATTTTTAAATTCGATTTTTTAATTTGCGATATTCGCCCCGAAAGTGAGCCTATAGGGTGTAACATGTGGCTGCGGTCACTTTTTTGCGCATGCCCAACTTCGTCAGACGTTCGGTTTTGGCGCTGTGTCAATTTTTAAATTCGATTTTTAAATTTGCGATATTCGCCCCGAAAGTGAGCCTATAGGGTGTAACATGTGGCTGCGGTCACTTTTTTGCGCATGCCCAACTGCGTCAGACGTTCGGTTTTTGCGCTGTGCCAATTTTTAAATTCGATTTTTAAATTTGCGATATTCGCCCCGAAAGTGGGCCTATAGGGTGTAACATGTGGCTGCGGTCACTTTTTTGCGCATGCCCAACTTCGTCAGACGTTCGGTTTTGGCGCTGAGCCAATTTTTAAATTCGATTTTTAAATTTGCGATATTCGCCCCGAAAGTGAGCCTATAGGGTGTAACATGTGGCTGCGGTCACTTTTTTGCGCATGCCCAACTTCGTCAGACGTTTGGTTTTGGCGCTGTGCCAATTTTTAAATTCGATTTTTAAATTTGCGATATTCGCCCCGAAAGTGAGCCTATAGGGTGTAACATGTGGCTGCGGTCACTTTTTTGCGCATGCCCAACTTCGTCAGACGTTCGGTTTTTGCGCTGTGCCAATTTTTAAATTCGATTTTTAAATTTGCGATATTCGCCCCGAAAGTGAGCCTATAGGGTGTAACATTTGGCTGCGGTCACTTTTTTGCGCATGCCCAACTTCGTCAGACGTTCGGTTTTGGCGCTGTGCCAATTTTTAAATTCGATTTTTAAATTTGCGATATTCGCCCCGACAGTGAGCCTATAGGGTGTAACATGTGGCTGCGGTCACTTTTTTGCGCATGCCCAACTTCGTCAGAGGTTCGGTTTTGGCGCTGTGCCAATTTTTTAATTCGATTTTTTAATTTGCGATATTCGCACCGAAAGTGAGCCTATAGGGTGTAACATGTGGCTGCGGTCACTTTTTTGCGCATGCCCAACTTCGTCAGACGTTCGGTTTTGGCGCTGTGTCAATTTTTAAATTCGATTTTTAAATTTGCGATATTCGCCCCGAAAGTGAGCCTATAGGGTGTAACATGTGGCTGCGGTCACTTTTTTGCGCATGCCCAACTGCGTCAGACGTTCGGTTTTTGCGCTGTGCCAATTTTTAAATTCGATTTTTAAATTTGCGATATTCGCCCCGAAAGTGAGCCTATAGGGTGTAACATGTGGCTGCGGTCACTTTTTTGCGCATGCCCAACTTCGTCAGACGTTCGGTTTTGGCGCTGAGCCAATTTTTAAATTCGATTTTTAAATTTGCGATATTCGCCCCGAAAGTGAGCCTATAGGGTGTAACATGTGGCTGCGGTCACTTTTTTGCGAATGCCCAACTTCGTCAGACGTTTGGTTTTGGCGCTGTGCCAATTTTTAAATTCGATTTTTAAATTTGCGATATTCGCCCCGAAAGTGAGCCTATAGGGTGTAACATGTGGCTGCGGTCACTTTTTTGCGCATGCCCAACTTCGTCAGACGTTCGGTTTTTGCGCTGTGCCAATTTTTAAATTCGATTTTTAAATTTGCGATATTCGCCCCGAAAGTGAGCCTATAGGGTGTAACATGTGGCTGCGGTCACTTTTTTGCGCATGCCCAACTTCGTCAGACGTTCGGTTTTGGCGCTGTGCCAATTTTTAAATTCGATTTTTAAATTTGCGATATTCGCCCCGACAGTGAGCCTATAGGGTGTAACATGTGGCTGCGGTCACTTTTTTGCGCATGCCCAACTTCGTCAGACGTTCGGTTTTTGCGCTGTGCCAATTTTTAAATTCAATTTTTAAATTTGCGATATTCGCCCCGAAAGTGAGCCTATAGGGTGTAACATGTGGCTGCGGTCACTTTTTTGCGCATGCCCAACTGCGTCAGACGTTCGGTTTTTGCGCTGTGCCAATTTTTAAATTCGATTTTTAAATTTGCGATATTCGCCCCGAAAGTGAGCCTATAGGGTGTAACATGTGGCTGCGGTCACTTTTTTGCGCATGCCCAACTTCGTCAGACGTTCGGTTTTGGCGCTGAGCCAATTTTTAAATTCGATTTTTAAATTTGCGATATTCGCCCCGAAAGTGAGCCTATAGGGTGTAACATGTGGCTGCGGTCACTTTTTTGCGCATACCCAACTTCGTCAGACGTTTGGTTTTGGCGCTGTGCCAATTTTTAAATTCGATTTTTAAATTTGCGATATTCGCCCCGAAAGTGAGCCTATAGGGTGTAACATGTGGCTGCGGTCACTTTTTTGCGCATGCCCAACTTCGTCAGACGTTCGGTTTTTGCGCTGTGCCAATTTTTAAATTCGATTTTTAAATTTGCGATATTCGCCCCGAAAGTAAGCCTATAGGGTGTAACATGTGGCTGCGGTCACTTTTTTGCGCATGCCCAACTTCGTCAGACGTTCGGTTTTGGCGCTGTGCCAATTTTTAAATTCGATTTTTAAATTTGCGATATTCGCCCCGAAAGTGAGCCTATAGGGTGTAACATGTGGCTGCGGTCACTTTTTTGCGCATGCCCAACTTCGTCAGACGTTCGGTTTTTGCGCTGTGCCAATTTTTAAATTCGATTTTTAAATTTGCGATATTCGCCCCGAAAGTGAGCCTATAGGGTGTAACATGTGGCTGCGGTCACTTTTTTGCGCATGCCCAACTTCGTCAGACGTTCGGTTTTTGCGCTGTGCCAATTTTTAAATTCGATTTTTAAATTTGCGATATTCGCCCCGAAAGTGAGCCTATAGGGTGTAACATGTGGCTGCGGTCACTTTTTTGCGCATGCCCAACTTCGTCAGACGTTCGGTTTTGGCGCTGTGTCAATTTTTAAATTCGATTTTTAAATTTGCGATATTCGCCCCGAAAGTGAGCCTATAGGGTGTAACATGTGGCTGCGGTCACTTTTTTGCGCATGCCCAACTGCGTCAGACGTTCGGTTTTTGCGCTGTGCCAATTTTTAAATTCGATTTTTAAATTTGCGATATTCGCCCCGAAAGTGGGCCTATAGGGTGTAACATGTGGCTGCGGTCACTTTTTTGCGCATGCCCAACTTCGTCAGACGTTCGGTTTTGGCGCTGAGCCAATTTTTAAATTCGATTTTTAAATTTGCGATATTCGCCCCGAAAGTGAGCCTATAGGGTGTAACATGTGGCTGCGGTCACTTTTTTGCGCATGCCCAACTTCGTCAGACGTTTGGTTTTGGCGCTGTGCCAATTTTTAAATTCGATTTTTAAATTTGCGATATTCGCCCCGAAAGTGAGCCTATAGGGTGTAACATGTGGCTGCGGTCACTTTTTTGCGCATGCCCAACTTCGTCAGACGTTCGGTTTTTGCGCTGTGCCAATTTTTAAATTCGATTTTTAAATTTGCGATATTCGCCCCGAAAGTGAGCCTATAGGGTGTAACATTTGGCTGCGGTCACTTTTTTGCGCATGCCCAACTTCGTCAGACGTTCGGTTTTGGCGCTGTGCCAATTTTTAAATTCGATTTTTAAATTTGCGATATTCGCCCCGACAGTGAGCCTATAGGGTGTAACATGTGGCTGCGGTCACTTTTTTGCGCATGCCCAACTTCGTCAGAGGTTCGGTTTTGGCGCTGTGCCAATTTTTTAATTCGATTTTTTAATTTGCGATATTCGCACCGAAAGTGAGCCTATAGGGTGTAACATGTGGCTGCGGTCACTTTTTTGCGCATGCCCAACTTCGTCAGACGTTCGGTTTTGGCGCTGTGTCAATTTTTAAATTCGATTTTTAAATTTGCGATATTCGCCCCGAAAGTGAGCCTATAGGGTGTAACATGTGGCTGCGGTCACTTTTTTGCGCATGCCCAACTGCGTCAGACGTTCGGTTTTTGCGCTGTGCCAATTTTTAAATTCGATTTTTAAATTTGCGATATTCGCCCCGAAAGTGAGCCTATAGGGTGTAACATGTGGCTGCGGTCACTTTTTTGCGCATGCCCAACTTCGTCAGACGTTCGGTTTTGGCGCTGAGCCAATTTTTAAATTCGATTTTTAAATTTGCGATATTCGCCCCGAAAGTGAGCCTATAGGGTGTAACATGTGGCTGCGGTCACTTTTTTGCGAATGCCCAACTTCGTCAGACGTTTGGTTTTGGCGCTGTGCCAATTTTTAAATTCGATTTTTAAATTTGCGATATTCGCCCCGAAAGTGAGCCTATAGGGTGTAACATGTGGCTGCGGTCACTTTTTTGCGCATGCCCAACTTCGTCAGACGTTCGGTTTTTGCGCTGTGCCAATTTTTAAATTCGATTTTTAAATTTGCGATATTCGCCCCGAAAGTGAGCCTATAGGGTGTAACATGTGGCTGCGGTCACTTTTTTGCGCATGCCCAACTTCGTCAGACGTTCGGTTTTGGCGCTGTGCCAATTTTTAAATTCGATTTTTAAATTTGCGATATTCGCCCCGACAGTGAGCCTATAGGGTGTAACATGTGGCTGCGGTCACTTTTTTGCGCATGCCCAACTTCGTCAGACGTTCGGTTTTTGCGCTGTGCCAATTTTTAAATTCAATTTTTAAATTTGCGATATTCGCCCCGAAAGTGAGCCTATAGGGTGTAACATGTGGCTGCGGTCACTTTTTTGCGCATGCCCAACTGCGTCAGACGTTCGGTTTTTGCGCTGTGCCAATTTTTAAATTCGATTTTTAAATTTGCGATATTCGCCCCGAAAGTGAGCCTATAGGGTGTAACATGTGGCTGCGGTCACTTTTTTGCGCATGCCCAACTTCGTCAGACGTTCGGTTTTGGCGCTGAGCCAATTTTTAAATTCGATTTTTAAATTTGCGATATTCGCCCCGAAAGTGAGCCTATAGGGTGTAACATGTGGCTGCGGTCACTTTTTTGCGCATACCCAACTTCGTCAGACGTTTGGTTTTGGCGCTGTGCCAATTTTTAAATTCGATTTTTAAATTTGCGATATTCGCCCCGAAAGTGAGCCTATAGGGTGTAACATGTGGCTGCGGTCACTTTTTTGCGCATGCCCAACTTCGTCAGACGTTCGGTTTTTGCGCTGTGCCAATTTTTAAATTCGATTTTTAAATTTGCGATATTCGCCCCGAAAGTAAGCCTATAGGGTGTAACATGTGGCTGCGGTCACTTTTTTGCGCATGCCCAACTTCGTCAGACGTTCGGTTTTGGCGCTGTGCCAATTTTTAAATTCGATTTTTAAATTTGCGATATTCGCCCCGAAAGTGAGCCTATAGGGTGTAACATGTGGCTGCGGTCACTTTTTTGCGCATGCCCAACTTCGTCAGACGTTCGGTTTTTGCGCTGTGCCAATTTTTAAATTCGATTTTTAAATTTGCGATATTCGCCCCGAAAGTGAGCCTATAGGGTGTAACATGTGGCTGCGGTCACTTTTTTGCGCATGCCCAACTTCGTCAGACGTTCGGTTTTTGCGCTGTGCCAATTTTTAAATTCGATTTTTAAATTTGCGATATTCGCCCCGAAAGTGAGCCTATAGGGTGTAACATGTGGCTGCGGTCACTTTTTTGCGCATGCCCAACTTCGTCAGACGTTCGGTTTTTGCGCTGTGCCAATTTTTAAATTCGATTTTTAAATTTGCGATATTCGCCCCGAAAGTGAGCCTATAGGGTGTAACATTTGGCTGCGGTCACTTTTTTGCGCATGCCCAACTTCGTCAGACGTTCGGTTTTGGCGCTGTGCCAATTTTTAAATTCGATTTTTAAATTTGCGATATTCGCCCCGACAGTGAGCCTATAGGGTGTAACATGTGGCTGCGGTCACTTTTTTGCGCATGCCCAACTTCGTCAGAGGTTCGGTTTATATGTGGATGAACCAACACATAATTGCGGCCACACACTTGATTTGCTGATTGCTCGGCCTGATGACTCACTTCTGATTGACTACAAAGTTCATAACAACCTATATTCAGATCATTTTATGATCCAATGCACGGTTGACTTTGCTAAGCAAAATAACCCAATGATCACCTCTCAATCACGGAATTACCGTATCCTTGATGAACAGGCATTTGCGCTGGATCTTCAACATGCTTTCAGTGATTTTCCATTCGACAGCTGTCTTGATGATCAAGTTCTATTTTATGATCATGCAGTTCTCGACATTCTCGACAACCATTGCCCAATTACTACAAGGACACACAAATTTCGTAATCAACCGCTCTGGTATACCACTGAAATAAGTGATGCAAGGTGCACCAAACGCAAACTTGAAAGAAAATGGAACATATCGCGTGACACAGATGATCGGCATCTTTATGTTAAGCAGATTCGTAAATTATCCAAATTAATTCGCAGTGAAAAATCTCGCTACTATAAAGAGCAACTTACAACTTGTGATCCTAAATCAGTTTTCAAAGTTGTGAATACGCTTCTCAACAGATCAGTCAAAGCACTCCCTTCTACTGATTCAATGAAATCTCTTAGCAATCGATTCAGCAAATTCTTCATTGAAAAAATTGTTAAAATTCGTCAGAATATAACTTCAACGCTTGAATCATCAGAGACTGGGCATGCTGAGCCAGACATTCTTCTGAGTAAGGATCATACCCAGGGTCCGATTATGTCTCATTTTGTTCCCGTTGATTATGATGAGATTTTAAAGTTAGTTTCCTCCGCTCCTAGTAAATCTTGTGGACTAGATCCGCTGCCTACATGGCTCCTGAAGAAGAACCTGAGTATTTTCATCCCAGCTATGGTTTCCATTATAAATTCATCGTTGACGACTGGCAGTTTTCCTTCAGCTCTTAAGGATGCTATTGTTACACCACTTTTGAAAAAGCCTACGCTTGATCACGACACTCTCAAGAACTATAGACCTGTGTCTAACACTGCCTTTCTGTCTAAAGTAATCGAAAAAGCTGCTCTTCGTCATGTTTCCAAGCATTTGGAGGATAATAATCTGCATCAGCCATTCCAGTCAGCATACAAGTCCAATAACAGCACTGAGACGGCCTTGTTGAGAGTCAAGAGTGATATAATGCACGCTCTTGATAATCGGCAGGCTGTTCTCTTGGTGTTGTTGGATTTGTCTGCTGCCTTTGATACAATTGATCATTCTATACTTTTAAACAGAATGTCAAATATATTTGGTATTACTGGAAGTGTTCGCGACTGGTTTCATTCGTACCTCACTGGCCGGACTTGCAAAGTAAAAATCGCGAATGAATACTCAGAGCCTCAACCACTTGATTTTGGCTTGCCACAGGGCTCTGTCATCGGTCCACAGTCCTTTTCATTCTATACGCATCCACTCGCCGACATCATTAAGCGCCATACCAATGTCAAATTTCATTTCTACGCTGACGACACCCAGGTGTATATTACCTGTGATCCTAGAGACCCAAATGATGTGAAACATGCTTTGTCGACATTGACCACTTGTATTCTTGAAATCAAAACATGGATGACGCATAATATGCTGCAATTAAATGACACTAAAACTGAATTCTTTGTTGCCGTCACTCCAAGATTATCACATACGTTGCAGGACATCTCTCTCAAGATTGGTAATATTGTCATCAGGCCATCCACCTCCGTCAGAAATCTTGGTGTGGAATTTAACCAAAATATGAACATGTCCACCCATGTGACTTCGATTTGTCGTTCACTAAACTTCCATATCCGCAATTTATCTCAAATTAGAATGTTTATTGACCAGACTACTTGCCATCACGCCGTTCGTGCTCTTGTTACATCGCGTTTGGATTATGCTAACTCTCTCCTTCATGGTATAAATGTTTCTGATATCAAACGTCTTCAGCGTCTCCAAAATCGTGCAGCCAAACTTGTTTTCCAGGCTAAAAAGTATGATCTTGCGTCGCCATTTCTCAAACAACTCCATTGGTTGCCTGTCCACTTGCGTATTGTGTTTAAGATTTTAACTGTTGTATACAAATGTTTCACCAACCAGGCACCAACGTATCTTTCAGACCTCATCATTCCCTATCAATCGAAGAAATCCGGACTTCGCTCAGGCGATGATGATAGACTAGTTACGGTACCTAAAACCAACACTCTGTCTGGTGACAAGGGTTTTTACGCTGCTGGTCCTAAGCTATGGAATAACTTGCCTCAGCGCATCCGTCACGCCACATCATTAACAAAGTTCAAGAAAGATCTTAAGACTTTTCTATTTTAATTGGTTTAGTTTTTGTTCCTTGTATTTTGTTAAGCGCTCTGATACCAGTTTCTTCTGTGTTTGAGCGCTATATAAATGCTCACATTATTATTATTATTATTATTTTGGCGCTGTGCCAATTTTTAAATTCGATTTTTAAATTTGCGATATTCGCCCCGAAAGTGAGCCTATAGGGTGTAACATGTGGCTGCGGTCACTTTTTTGCGCATGCCCAACTTCGTCAGACGTTCGGTTTTGGCGCTGTGCCAATTTTTAAATTCGATTTTTAAATTTGCGATATTCGCCCCGAAAGTGAGCCTATAGGGTGTAACATGTGGCTGCGGTCACTTTTTTGCGCATGCCCAACTTCGTCAGACGTTCGGTTTTGGCGCTGTGCCAATTTTTAAATTCGATTTTTAAATTTGCGATATTCGCCCCGAAAGTGAGCCTATAGGGTGTAACATGTGGCTGCGGTCATTTTTTTGCGCATGCCCAACTTCGTCAGACGTTCGGTTTTGGCGCTGTGCCAATTTTTAACTTCGATTTTTAAATTTGCGATATTCGCCCCGAAAGTGAGCCTATAGGGTGTAACATGTGGGTGCGGTCACTTTTTTGCGCATGCCCAACTGCGTCAGACGTTTATTTATTTATTTATTTATTCCATTTCTTTACCCAGGGTGTGCCCAAACAGTTTAAAACTGGTTTTCATTGGGGCCCTGCATACATCATCAAATAAAATAACAGTACATATTATAAATACAAGGATATTACAGGAATTCTAAACATTAATACTAATTCTGATTTACGAGATAGGCGAAAACCCGCCAAATAAAAAACCTTTTAGGTGAAAAATAAGAAGGGGAAATTCCTATCCGGCTCCACATTATAGTGGCAACCAAGTTCTAACTCCGTAGATCAGCGCAATTGGCATAATATCTAACACTCAGATGGCATGTCGGAGCTCTGATTTAAATGTGCTTAATGAGTCCAATGTTCGCAATTGTTCGGGCAGATTATTCCAAATATTTGCACCACTCACAGCGAAACTTGTGGCGTAGCATTCTTTTTTGGCGAAAGGAACTTTCAGTGCCGTGTGGGTTGATTGCCTTGTTTCGCGAATTACTGTAAGTGGTTTGAAAATATTTGTCATGTACAAAGGAGTCATTTTGTTGATACTTTTGAAGACAAGAATAGCCTTTTTTGACTTGACTCTTTTTGAAAAAGGGGTCCAATTAAGACGAGCAAACATATCCTCTGAAGGGGTGAGGAAGGTACATTTAAGGATTATCCGCGCGGCTCTTTTGAGACATTTGTTTAACATATTATCGTGAGATATGTACCTTCCTCCCCACACAGTACAACAATACTCTAATGTTGGCATAACTAGACTTACAAATAGTGTGTGCAAGCTGTGCTGAGGAATACAATCACGGATTCTTCTTAGTATACCTAATTTAGACACCACATTTTTTCTTACGTATTCGACATGTGGGCCCCAACTTAATGCTTCATCAATAATTACACCCAAACATTTATAAGACTTCACATTTTCAATACGACTACCAGCAATGCATACATTTAAATTAACATTAGATATTTTCTGCCTAGTACCAATAAGCATGCATTTGGTTTTGGTGGCATTTAAAGCTAGCTTGTTTCTTCCGCACCAGTTGTGAAAACTAGTAAGAGCTGTATTTAAGCTACTTTCTATTATATTAATGTTGGAGGAGCTACACGTTAATGTTGAGTCATCTGCATACATAAATAAGTTGCAGTTTGGGGCAATACAAAATGGAAGGTCACTAGTATAAACAATGAATAAAAGTGGACCTAGTATCGACCCCTGTGGAACACCAGTGTTTACGGACAGGACCTTTGATATGGTGCCGCCAATATTCACAGACTGACTACGTTCACTTAGGTACGACTTAAACCAATTTATTACAGAAGATGACATGTTCATCCTTTCTAGTTTCTTTAGTAAGATTTCATGATCAACACAATCAAATGCTTTACTGAGGTCTATAAACACACTGCCTGTAACTTGTCCATTCTCCATGGCCGCAAAACACTTGTTTGTTAAGTCATGTAGGGTGCTTTCAGTTGAGTGCAGGGGTCTAAATCCCGACTGGCAACTAGGAATCAGATTGTTTTCATCAAGATATCTATATACCGATGAGTGCACCCATCTTTCTAAAATCTTAGAGATAATTGGCAGTATAGAAATTGGACGATAGTTACCTGTACTACATTTATCTCCTCCCTTGTGAATTGGTGTTACTAAAGCATGTTTCCAATCTTTAGGGTATCGCTCACATCTTATAGACAGGTTAACAATATGAGTTAAAGATTTAATGATATAAGGTGAAGCAATTTTAATCATTTTAACACTAATTCCATCCGGACCTGTTGCTTTCCCAACCGACATGGATGATATTTGCTTTCGAACAAACTCTTCTGTAATGTTAGGTACTACGCAATCTTCATCAACAGAATCAAATATAGAGGCGTCAGTATTTTCATCTATTTCAAGTTCACGCAAAGGGTAATTTCCAGCAGTACGCTTGCCGATTGTTGAAAAGTGTTCATTTAATGTATCAGCAATGTCGGCGATATTGTCAATATTTTCCCCATTTGGGGAAGTAATCGAATTTGGTACAGTTTTTTGTTTCTTAGGGAGTACCTCCTTCAGAGTTTTCCACAGCATACACTGTGCGAAAGGGATGGGTTTACGAAAATTTAACGACGCATGAAACGAACGATGGAGGTGCACCCCCCCGTTTCGGCTAACAGTTTACCAACAGAGTGCGGGGTTATGAAAATGTAACGCCAAGTTTGCACGCTTTACGACGAGCAGAACACGTTAATTGGAAATTTTTCGTGCACTAGTTTACATAATTCTATGCACATGGAATCAAGCCGAAACCGGGTGTATTCATTACATAGGATTCAGTTTGCTATTGGTTAGTCATAATAGTAATGTTGAACGGCCATATTGCCGCTAAAATAATATGCTCACACAAGATGGCCGATTCTGTTTTAAAATGTGTGCATGCAAAACTGAAAGTATTTTCCTTAAATCGTTTTCACGCAAACAATCAATAACATTCTTATTATTTTCCTGGTTCGGTAGTTTACCTCTCTTAAATGTGTATATAAAAATGACATGTTTACGCAATACGACTCGTCAGTGTACTAATATTTTGTTTTTTCATTTCGTTCCTATCAAGTTTTCTCAAATAATTTGATTTTACAGGTTTTATATAGTTAGTGCGAAACATCAAAGTGAACCAATTAGTACTGTGTACATCGGCTTTCAGTATTCGCCTGTACCATACTGGCGTTGTATACGTATGAACATGTACAATCTGCAAATATATCTCGTTATAATACAGAACAAAATAACCTGCATGTTGATAAACTGACCGGGTCTACTTAAATAAAAGTATCATTACAAACACATGTACATTCAAACAGGATAGTGTCTTGTTAATAGTGTGAGTTTCCCCTGCCACTCTCTAAACCACCTTAATTTTGTGTTTGTTTTAGAAATACAAAATCTCTTGTTTTGTATAATGTTAATGTTTTTGTTTTCTTCGTAAAGCCGCCTTCAGTCCGCATACAGTGCTAGAGTTGTGTAAGATGTACGCACAACGCTAAGTTTTAACACTCGTTTATAAATTACACAGTGACTTTATAGTACGGGCCATACAGTACTGACACAGGCGTGCAGCATATCCATGTTGTAAAGGACGCAATAATCGCAGCGCTGATACTGTGTGATCTATCACAGCGAGTTGTGAACTTTTGTCTTTTTCCGTACTGATTCGAATTACCTTACCCCACATGCATTCGACCCAAACTGGCCCTTTACGTTTTAGACGAGTGTGAACCGCTAAACCACACCGTACGATATCCTATGTTGGTACACTAGGTACATGTACATGTACATGTACAGTATTTACCAATTATTGATGCCCGGGTACGGTATACGTACTCCATAAAGTTGTATGTGTGTGTGTTTGTTTTCTCGTAAATAAGCACCAACCAGCATACATGTACATCGCCTGCTAAACCAATTTCTCGTACTATCGACAGCTAAAATGGGATGTACAGTAGCTGCGAAGATTCAGCTGGGGACTAACAAAAACACACATAAACTTGCTTTAATAGTAAAACAAGCTTAATAATTACAAAATAAACTTGCATTAGACTTGTGCTGGGATGATCAGACTCTTTAGGCAACTTGTATTCTCAACTAAGGGATATTATTTATGTTTCATTATTATACATGGTAACCATTCAACCAAGGGTGTTTTTGTGTACGGGGCACCACAAATTGAATAAATTAAATCATATATAAAACAAAATAAAACATTAAGTCGGGGTTCAAACGTAAGAACAAAACTTTACACCCAAAATATACATTTGTAAATAAAAAGTAAAACAATTAACAATATTATATAATAAATTAGTCATATGTGCTTGACTCAATCACACACCAGACTAATTTCTTAATATAAGTTTGAAATTGATTATTATAAGAAAAGCTCGATCCCCAACAACTTAGACAGCAAGATCTTAGACAAATTTGATTCGTAATAAGGAATATTTCCAAGACAATGTTTAAATAGAGTGACACAAAATTAGAATTGAACGGTATCTGACTAAATTAGTTTGGTAAAAACGTGTGGGGTTTTTTCTCGGACGAAATTAAATCTGAAAATTGGTAAATTTAAATAGAAAATGTTTTATAATACCCGTGGTAAAAACGTTCAACACAGGATTAAAATAGTAATAAAGAAACGAGGGGAATAGTACAGGGCGAGTAAACAAAAAGTGAAACCCCGACACAAAACAAAATATATTTCATATAAAAAACACCAAAGTTATATGCTCACATGATGTAGTTGAAAATGAACCACACGTGAAATATTGGGAGCTAAATTTTCTTAGTTCATGCATGCAGAGACATCTGCATCAAGGTATCAAAAGTACTAGACGAAACAGCTTGAGAATTTCTCTGAACGTACTCTCTATTCGAAAGAAATTTAAAAAAACCCAATTTATTATATACTAATAACACTGAGTAGATTTAGCCTGCTGAGGTCACCAGGGTCAAGTAGAAGGCTTGGCTTTTCTAGCCACAGAGGATCTCCACCTGTTGTGCTACCCGATTTATAAGGTCAAAGGACAGTCACAGACACTTGCTGCGCGGGATAATTCTAACGCCATAACGGATTTTGCTAAGCCTGTACTAGCTCGCTGTACTGCAACAACGTTTGCACAACATCCCCTGAAAATAGATATTCCTGAAACCATCAAATAACACTTCCTTGCCATGGTAGCCATAACAGTAGGTTATGATTTAGCCGTTGACGAAGTTGTCCGTCGAGTTATTCTGACTGAGCTTGACACCACCATGGAATTATTATGACCACAGAGCAAGGAACAGTGCATGACCAAACGGTCGGTGTTGCTGTATAATGGAGTGCTATGGATTTTGAACTAGTAACGGGGGTAAGTTAATTTGTTAATCGTCCAAAATAAATACTACTGAGTACTGTAAACAGTTTAAAGAGGTTTTTTTATTACGATTTAGGCAACCACGTGATATTTTTGTCGCATAGTAATAGTATAACTAGTTTCAGTGATAACCTGTCCTTCCTCTATGCATTTTGCTGTATTCTTTTGTTTTACTATGCATGCTCTTACAACTTGGTCATGTTGTTTGTTGGGCTTGTTAGTCAGGACTATTTTGAGTTTGAACTTAGATTCGTAGACCCTACTGTTCTTTATTGTTCTACGTCTGCTATCGAATGCAGACAAACTCTCAAACACATGTAGGGTTTTTCCTGTATAAAGCCTAGACACATGCTGGAAACGATAGAGGGAACAGTGTACAATTGTTCGTGTTTAACAAAACCCTTGATAACCTCGTATTTATATTGTTCGATATTAAATTGAAGTCCTGGTGCGTGAAATTATGTCTTTTCACATTTTTTCAGGGTTCGCTGGCGCCGAAACCGTCTCCTTGTGACCATTCATTTGGTGAGACTACCCGGATGTGCGGAGGGCTACTCTTTCAGGAGGATAGACTATTATTTTGAGGAAAACATGGAGGTCAGTAACTCAAATTTCAAGATTAATCGATCATTATTGGAACATTTGGGGGAAAATTCAAGGAAACCTTCAAAGCGATATTAAATTTTAATATTACTTTTCGTCGTGTGCACATAGCCCTTGGCCTTGGACTATAAAAACAAATATACCTTTGATGTTGCACAATTCAATTGTTTGTACCCACCATGCCCACTGGCTATTGTTTTGAATTTAATGATAACCTTTATCTCTTCTGACAAAATTAATGAGCTCACTGCATACCCTTTTACTCGCGCTTACTCACAAAAAGAACAATAAACCTCGACGGTTGAAACACATAAAAGCACAATCAGCAATCCTGGCCATGATTATATTAATTAAGATTTTACCTTTCGGTTTTTATCCATGTTACAGTTGTTTTCCTAGTTCCGGATCGCTTTCAATAAAAACTCCCCTCTTTTTATGGCTTGTGCCCCGGAACAAAAATCTCGGTGCATTTTTAAAAGAAACATGTAAGCTTCTTGATACACAAATATTTTTTTAATAAATTATCCATAAAGGAATTGCGGCTACATTTTTGACTCGCACTTTGACATGTTTGGACGGTTTGTAGAAAATCACAAGAGTCGCAAAACCACAATATGTCACTCACAACGTGTGATTTCGATTATGCCTTTTTGTAATCTACAGTTGTATTAACTCATGCATCGATTATTTGTTGAGTCAAAATCAGTAGAAAAATCTCTAGTATTAAAACATCTTACAAAGAGTGAACTTGTACTTTTTCATAGTTTCAGATCGCGCTTAAAATACGTGCATCGACTGCACGCCCACAAGCAATTTTATGTGACATGTTCTATAAGTCAGTTTATCGGCCCGTTCCCGCGCGCACCACGGTATGGTCGCACTGCGCTACACAAACGAAAATTTCAAAATCAATGTCTTACCCAAGTCGTCTTTTTAAAACTGTATTGGAAGTATTTAAAATGTTTTTTTTTTTTTAATATTTAAATACTAAAATCGGCTTGACTCGAGTTGGTTCTAGCTAACCGTGTACAAAGCAGTTTTAACCGATCCGGAATTTGTTAAGTCGATTCGCAACTACAGCAAAAGGATGTCGGCACTTTTATATATTTATTTATTTTATTTATTTATTAACCACTTCAAACAGCGAAAGAACCGCCAATTACTGGAATGAGATAAACATACACACAATCTCTCCCAGAGAGATTGTATATAACAAATAGGCCTATATGAAATATAAATGTAAATGTCGTTTTGACGTTGTATTTTAAAAATTAGAAGAGCAATATTGAAACAAAAACAATAGTATCTCCACCACCCAAAGTAAATGATACTAAACCCATTTCACTTGAATGTTGAGGATTGGTCTAGCCGAAAGCAGTCTGAATAATTGTTGCGATCTCGAACTAGGAAAACGACTGTATCAGAGTACTAGGAACTCAAAATGAATGTTAGAAAAACATTGTTTGCTGAACTATTTGTTGCTGCTAACCGATCAGTTTTAATCCACCGGAAGTGAAACTCATTACCAAACGGGCTGAGGACAAGCATCGGACGAGTAAGAATCGCTCTTCACACGTCTCAATCAGTATAGCTCTAGCAATCTAATGAATTACTTTGCAAATAACTGGTGCCTGTCAATGATTACGTGTTTTGTGTCAGGTATACTATAGGTCTCTCGCAAGTCTCGTCATTTTCTAAACTTCCTTTTTTACACTTTATCTTTCTGTTCACATTACAAAAGGTGTATTCATTGAAAATCCGCTAACTTCAACGGAAATTGTGTGCAACATTCACCGATCATTGCGTAATACGCGTACGAGACAACATACTTCTGCGGCTTCTGCACAGGCAGTGAGGCTTTCGACTTTGAGTTACTTCAGTTGCCAGACTTCGCCGCTTTCGAGGTTTTCCGCGTATAACAAAGAGGAGCAAGATCCACCAAAACAAAAACTATGGTAGGTCAACAAGATACGTATTAATAATAATAATTATAACAATAATAAAAATAATAATAGCATTGAACGATGAAATGTATTGACTATTATACAATATGATGCATGTGTGTGAATATTTTGAATACGTCATTTGAGGGTTTGTTTTTCATTTTATTACTTTTAAAGTTTACCGATCCTGGGGTTCTAGTACTAGTGATGACTTCAATAGTCCAATCCTGGGGTCTCGGTGCATATAGATAGGTGGTGAAAACACGTTTAGTTTTTGGAACACAATAGGAATCCCGGTCATATTTCAAAATGCATTGAAAGCGGGCTTGTATAAAGCAACATAAATATGTTGTTTTCAACTTGAACCCTCGGCTGCCAAATTCTGTAATACTCACACACGTTCTAAAACTATTAATTGCGTGTTTATTTTGTCTGCTCTATTATGGAATATCATTACCCCCACAATGAAGGTATAATCTATGCTCACATGCAATTTTCCACGATGAATATAAATACGAATACATTTCTAGTTTGATTTGTCGTAGTTTTTCAGTATAGTCTAGATTTGTTAAAAGGTTTCTGTGAAAGCGTTTGAGACCAGCATTGCTAGCTTTATGCTTTATGTTTTGTTTGAAAAACTTAACCTTGATGGCATTGCCTGTTAAACCACATGTGGTTCGGTTCACCCTGCGCGACCTGGGCGCCCCGGCCCCAGCTCAATTTACAACCAAAAACTTGACTGTGCCTCACTTAACAGGGTGACGGGGTGACCTTTTTATAAAAAGGCATGAACCCTCCAATCAATCAGTAGTGGGATGGGCGGAGCGAAAACTATAGATGTAGTAAACAAAACTCATATGTACAAAACAATTTAACCATTGAAACCTTTTTGGGTGTTAATTAGATGATTGTTAGAAAGGAAGAGTTTTGAATGTAATGTTTAGATCACCAGACCTCCAGGCTCCAGGACTGACAAACTTTTACTACAACCAAAGTCCTTGTTTGTTTCTTTTCTTGGAACTATGTTAATTACATTTATAATGTATATTTCTTCACGATATAAACAACAAGCATGTTCTTGGAGAGTTTGGAACTTTGTTTTGAAGGGCCATCAAAAGCATCAATGTTCACATATAGTTCAATATTGGATAGTTACACGTGTATTTTGTTTAATCCAGTACACGTATTGGTGACTGTTACAAACATAATTATAGACAGACTGTTTTCCCCAAAAGTTGAAAACAAATTCCGAAAACCAAAAAGAAGGCTTTTTTTAGCAGTGTTTCTAAATCGTGGAATTCTGTGGTGGCAGTGGGTGATGGCTTTTATAGTTCGATCCTGGAATGTCATCAACAGAAGTGCGTGATGGATACACATTATTTTTCGCACAAATCAACATAAATGCATCCGTTTCTTCTGTTCTTTTTTGAATTTGAAAAGAAGAAGCCATACCCAGGTTAGCCCAGGACAAACAGAGTACTGTTCTATTTACATGCATGCTCTTTGATTTTGTTTTTCTAATATCGGCCGACCATTTGTTTTTATCTGTATAATATATGTCATTTTGTATGGTGAAATGTTCTTATATTTCTGACTTTGATCTATACAGTTCTATATACAAGATTGGGTTAAGAGATAAAAAGCAAATTGTTAATTCCTCTTTGTCGGGAAAGGGTATTTATCACAAAATTATCAGGAATATGACTGACCAGTGCGTGATTATTTTTGATAGTAGATTTGTTTGAAGAGACATTGTGAATTACTTGAAAATCTTACTGTGAAATCTTAAATCAAGCGGTTGAGAACAGCATTGTTTGTTCGTATATCAACTTTAACCTTGGTAGCATTGGACTGTCAATTTGTCAAACCATAGGTGAAACCATGGTCAAACCAAGTGTAGTTCTGTTCACAAAACACTTGAGATATAGGCCTACCATGTTGAAGGAATGAGACCGGCGAACAAGCTCAATTTGACCGCAAATGATTATTGCGCCTGAACATGGGGGGGGGGGGGGGGGGGGGGCATTGCAGTAACGGGGTGACCTTTTTATAAAAAGACATGAACCCTCCAATCAATCAGTAGTGGGATGGGCGGAGCGAAAACTATAGATGTAGTAAACAAAACTCATATGTACAAAACAATTTAACCATTGAAACCTTTTTGGGTGTTAATTAGATGATTGTTAGAAAGGAAGAGTTTTGAATGTAATGTTTAGATCACCAGACCTCCATGCTCCAGGACTGACAAACTTTTACTACAACCAAAGTTCTTGTTTGTTTCTTTCTTGGAACTATGTTAATTACACTTATAATGTATATTTCTTCACGATAACAACAAGCATGTTCTTCGAGAGTTTGGAACTTTGTTTTGAAGGGCCATCAAAAGCATCAATGTTCACAAAGTTCAATATTGGATAGTTACACGTGTATTTTGTTTAATCCAGTACACGTATTGGTGACTGTTACAAACATAATTATAGACAGACTGTTTTCTCCAAAAGTTGAAAAACAAATTCTGAAAACCAAAAAGAAGGCATATTTTAGCAGTGTTTCTAAATCGTGGAATTCTGTGCTGACAGTGGGTGATGGCTTTTATAGTTCGATCTTGGAATGTCATCCACAGGAGTGCGTGCTGGATACACAATATTTGTCGCACAAAACAACATAAATGCATCCGTTTCTTCTGTTCTCTTTTGAATTAAAAAAGAAAAGAAGCATACGTTAACCCGCACAACGCATGCTCGTTGAGTTTTCCACTATTTTTTTGTTTTAAAACGTTGCTGCTTCTCGCACATTTCCTGTAAGATTATTTGATGGGTAAAAAAGCAAAACCTTCGTTTTATTTACTTTTGTAATGGAGAATATTTTTTTAAAGTGTACATCCTAACCCTTGTTTATTATTTGTAAAGTGAAACTTGAACTTTCACGGCCTTGTCGTGTCGAACCACACAGAGTTGGATAGCGAAGCCCATGAGACTGGAGGCTCGCTAGCTCAATTGATGACATCTGCTTGAAATTTGGCGGGAATTCTCTAACGGGCCCACGTTTTTATCAATAAATATAAGCGCTCAGCGTCAGTGAAGCTAAAACTATGGATTCAGTAAAATATTTTATTATTTTTGCAAGTTGATTTTGGCAGTCCTGTTTTTGTTTAAAATGTGTAGTCTATTTATTATTTTACAAAAGAAGAAAATATTGTTGTTTAACTTCATACAACAAGATGTATACTTTATTCACAGGCATGCTCGTTGAGTTGTCCACTGTTATTTTTTATAAAAACGTTGCTGCTTCTCGCACATTTTCTGTAAGATTATTTGATGGGTAAAAAGCAAATACTTTGTTAAATTTGTCTTTGTAATAGAGGATATTTTTTTAAAGTGTACATTCTAACCCTTGTTTATTATTTGTAAAGTGAAACTTGAACTTTCACGGCCTTGTCGTGTCGAACCACCCATAGTTGGATAGCAAAGCCCATGAGACTGGAGGCTCGCTAGCTCAATTGATGACATCTGCTTGAAATTTGGCGGGAATTCTCAAACGGGCCCACGTTTTTATCAATACATTTTTTTATCAAAGAATAGAAGCACTTGGCGTCAGTTAAGTTAAAACTATGGATTTAGTAAAATATTTTAAAACTTAGTTTCTTTTTTTAGAATGAAGATTTCCTATTTTTAAAACAAACACTGTATGTCTCCACATTATGAGAGATTCATGCTTTGAAGTGTATACATTAATTTTGAGCACGTGGAGTTTAATTAGTTTTGTGTCTTTGTAAACAATGTTTTTGTTTTCTTTATGTTGACTGTCGTTTATTAATTTGTTTACAGAAGAAACAAGATTTATACATTATTCACACGCATGCCAGTTGAGTTTTCCCACTATCATTTAAAAAAAAATTGTTGCTGCCTCTCGCACATTTCCTGTAAGATTATTTGATTGGTAAAAAGCAAAACCTTCGTTTTATTTACTTTTGTAATGGAGGATATTTTTAAAAAGTGTACATCCTAACCCTTGTTTATTATTTGTAAAGTGAAACTTGAACTTTCACGGCCTTGTCGTGTCGAACCACACAGAGTTGGATAGCAAAGCCCATGAGACTGGAGGCTCTCTAGCTCAATTGATGACCCACATCTGCTTGAAATTTGGCGGGAATTCTCTAACGGGCCCACGTTGTTATCAATGAATATAGGCGCTCAGCGTCAGTGAAGCTAAAACTATGGATTCAGTAAAATATTTTATTATTTTTGCAAGTTGATTTTGGCAGTCCTGTTTTTGTTTAAAATGTGTAGTCTATTTATTATTTTACAAAAGAAGAAAATATTGTTGTTTAACTTCATACAACAAGATGTATACTTTATTCACAGGCATGCTCGTTGAGTTGTCCACTGTTATTTTTATAAAAACGTTGCAGCTTCTCGCACATTTTCTGTAAGATTATTTGATGGGTAAAAAGCAAATACTTCGTTTTATTTGTCTTTGTAATGGAGGATATTTTTTAAAAGTGTACATCATATCTTAAGCCTTGTTTATTATTTGTAAAGTGAAACTTGAACCTTCACGGCCTTGTCGTGTCGAACCACACAGAGTTGGATAGCAAAGCCCATGAGACTGGAGGCTCGCTAGCCCAATTGATGACATCTGCTTGAAATTTGGCGGGAATTCTCTAACGGGCCCACGTTTTTATCAATGATATAAGCGCTCAGCGTCATTGAAGCTAAAACTATGAATCCAGTAAAATATGTTAAAACTTAAAGGTAGTATACACCATTTGCAGATATCGAAAATATTTACTACCGAATTATTAAGAAATATCCTACTCATCTGAAAGTAAATGTTGATTCTGGGCATACAGCAAAATGATTACGCTAGATATCCTGTAATTTTTCCGAAAAATTGAATTTTATAATGAAAAATTCGCGATCGCCAGACGGCGATCGCGAAAAAACAAAGATAACATAAGAAAACTGCTCGACGCCGGTTGAAAAAACCCGCTGTTTTTTCGTGCTTTTCTCGGCATCCATGATTCTAAAACTTCGGACAGCTCAGTTAAACGATATTTACTATAAAATACAACCCCCCAAATCTAACCATTCATGATAATTCAAGCAATGACCAATGGTGTATACTACCTTTAAAGTTGTTTTTTTCAGAATGTAGATTTCATATTGATACAAAACACCGTATATCTCCACATTATGACAGATTCATGCTTTAAAATGTATACATTAGTTATGTAGCACGTGTTGTTTAATTAGTTTTGTGTCTTTTGAACAAACATTTTGTTTTTTCTTTATGTGGACTGTCGGTTATTTTTTTTAAACAGAAGAAAATATTGTTATTTAAATTCATACCACAAGATTAATACTTTATTCACACGCATGCTCGTTGAGTTGTCCACTATTACTGAAACAAAAATATTGTGTTTTCTTTAAGTTGACTGTCGGGCCGCACTGTCAGACTTTTGAATAATGATGTAAAACATGTGATTGAGAATAAATATTTTACCTCCTTCAAAAATGTGTTATTGAATGTTTTTTGTTAAATGTGTCACAAGAGGGTGGGGGGGTGTACAGGTTGTTGGTGGATTTGTGTTGGTGGATTTGTGTTGGGGAGGAGGGTTTGGGGGTGGTGGGGGGGGGGGGGGGGGGGTGAATACGATAGGGGGGGGGGGATAAAATAAGTGACTAAGTCAATCAATTGCAGGGGAAGCATTTGAAACCTTGAAGCTGGTATTTTTGTTCAATAATTATGGCTGAACGTACAACCTATTGACCATAAGCACGCACATGAATTTCCGCGAATTATAGTCTAACATAAAACAAGGAAAGCTGAAATCTGGTTTCGGGGGTTATGGTTTCGGTATTCGGAAATTGCGGAGGCGAAGGGTGCACTTACTTAGTATGGAAGCTATCTGGAACTAGAAATGAAAATGATCGCCGGAGACGGCCGGATATAGCAACGAAATGGGTTGGTTTCGTGTTCAATTAGGCGTCAATTTCCGCATGCGAAAACGTGATTTTTTAAACAGTGATAGAAGAGTTGCTTTTATTTTCTTCTATGGCGGATGTGTAGTAATTACTCTTTTTACTGCGGATTTTATTAGTAACATTGTTCCGCAGGTTTTTGTATGAATCCCAATGAATTTGTAAGCCTGTGTGCTTTGCAATTTTGTGTACACGATCGCGCTGCCGCATAAGTTTAAGAATTTCGCTATCGAGCCACGGTACTGAGGCACCCCGAATGCGTTTGGTTTTGACTGGCGCATGGAGGTTAATAATACTCATAAATATGGAGTACCATATAGACCATGCATTATCCACATCATAACAACCAAAAACATCTTGCCATGGTGCATTACGGAGATCGTCCGTAAATGCATCACTGTTTATATTTTTTAGACATCGAAAATTTATTGAACGACCTTTCATTTTTGGTGTTTTCCAACTGTGTAGCCCATAAACAAGATAATGATCACTGATTAGGACTGGTAAAACACCACAGTCCTTTATGAGCTCTGGGTGGGAACTAAAAATGAGATCGATGGTAGTTTTAGTAGATTCAGTGACACGTGTTGGGTCATGTATGAGTTGCGCCATTTGGAACAAACTAAAGCAAGAAATAATTGGATTTGATTGCATACTATCGTATTCCTCTGAAACATCACAATTAAAGTCCCCAGTTGTAATAATTTCTTTACATTCACACGAGGCCTTATTAAGGATATCACTCAGTTTTCCCATAAATTCGACAGAGCTTGAAGGAGGCCTATAAATAGAACTGATAAGCACAGGCTGTCTTTGTTTGCACTTAATTTCAACCCATATACACTCGACATCATATATTTCGAGATCTTCACGACGAGAGAACATTAGAGTATCTCGAATGTAAATTGCAACACCGCCACCATGTCGGTTCCTGTCTTTTCTGACAATAGAATAATTTGGTAGAGTTATTTCGTCATCAGAGATTGAGGCGTCGCAAAAAGTTTCGTTTAGACAGATGATGTCGAATGGATTTTTAGACATTACAATCTTAAAATGGTCAAATTTGTTTATGAGGCTTCTTACATTAAGATGGGCGAATGAGAAACCCTCGGAACTTTGATTGCAGATAATACCATCTGTTATGTCTATTTTAGAACCTTGCCTTGTGGGTTGAGCAGCTCCCTGACCATTTTCAGATGTTGGTTCCACTCCTGGCTTCGATAATGTGTCGGGGCGGGTGCTCTGGTCTGGGATACTGGCTGCCGTCGTTGATTGAGGTTGATTTGGTGCCGTTTCGGATGGGGATGCGGGTAATACTGGTTGGCCATTAGAAAACCCGTCGGAACATCATGGGTCGCTGTAGTCCGCTTCGTCAGGACATCAGAGTACAAACTCTGACCGAAAGGGGTTTTCTGATGTGGAATGCGACTATCAAAGGTCTTTGGTGGTCCTTTGATGTGTTGGATAATGTTCGTGGCAAGTAGGCGCACTCCTGCTGAGTCGAGGTGCACACCGTCCGACACAAGGTGGTTTGAGTTTATGTTACCGTTGTCAATGAAGCCCCAGTTGTTTCGCTTTGCTATGGACTTGAGCAGATTATTAGAATCATCTACTCTCTTGTACTGTGGCACCGTTTGGTTTTTACGGTGTATGATCGAAGATATTGTCACTGATCTTGGTTGTAGTGACTCGCCGAGGGAGGTGATCTGAGCGGCAATAGTCTCCGGGTTGTCGGATGTGTTGTTGGTCCCAACATGGAGAATTACCCGAGATACGTCGTGCTTGGTCGACAGCTGTATGGCGTGGGGAGCAAGATCTTGGATTTTTGCTCCACGCATGGTGTGGCACATCACTTTCTTTTGCCTGCTCAATCTCCTGGGCTGAAGCCGTTTTATCATCGAGTCACCGATTAGAAGCACATCTGCACAGTGGTGTTCCGATGGTGTGGATGCTGATTGTTTTACTTTAGGTGCCGGTTTGTCCTTTGCAGTGGTCAGCTTCTTGTGCTTTTTCCGTTCGGTTTTGGCGCTGTGCCAATTTTAAAATTCGATTTTTAAATTTGCGATATTCGCCCCGAAAGTGAGCTTATAGGGTGTAACATGTGGCTGCGGTCACTTTTTTGCGCATGCCCAACTTCGTCAGACGTTCGGTTTTGGCGCTGTGCCAATTTTTAAATTCGATTTTTAAATTTGCGATATTCGCCCCGAAAGTGAGCCTATAGGGTGTAACATTTGGCTGCGGTCACTTTTTTGCGCATGCCCAACTTCGTCAGACGTTCGGTTTTGGCGCTGTGCCAATTTTTAAATTCGATTTTTAAATTTGCGATATTCGCCCCGACAGTGAGCCTATAGGGTGTAACATGTGGCTGCGGTCACTTTTTTGCGCATGCCCAACTTCGTCAGAGGTTCGGTTTTGGCGCTGTGCCAATTTTTAAATTCGATTTTTTAATTTGCGATATTCGCCCCGAAAGTGAGCCTATAGGGTGTAACATGTGGCTGCGGTCACTTTTTTGCGCATGCCCAACTTCGTCAGACGTTCGGTTTTGGCGCTGTGTCAATTTTTAAATTCGATTTTTAAATTTGCGATATTCGCCCCGAAAGTGAGCCTATAGGGTGTAACATGTGGCTGCGGTCACTTTTTTGCGCATGCCCAACTTCGTCAGAGGTTCGGTTTTGGCGCTGTGCCAATTTTTAAATTCGATTTTTTAATTTGCGATATTCGCCCCGAAAGTGAGCCTATAGGGTGTAACATGTGGCTGCGGTCACTTTTTTGCGCATGCCCAACTGCGTCAGACGTTCGGTTTTTGCGCTGTGCCAATTTTTAAATTCGATTTTTAAATTTGCGATATTCGCCCCGAAAGTGAGCCTATAGGGTGTAACATGTGGCTGCGGTCACTTTTTTGCGCATGCCCAACTTCGTCAGACGTTCGGTTTTGGCGCTGAGCCAATTTTTAAATTCGATTTTTAAATTTGCGATATTCGCCCCGAAAGTGAGCCTATAGGGTGTAACATGTGGCTGCGGTCACTTTTTTGCGCATGCCCAACTTCGTCAGACGTTCGGTTTTGGCGCTGTGCCAATTTTTAAATTCGATTTTTAAATTTGCGATATTCGCCCCGAAAGTGAGCCTATAGGGTGTAACATGTGGCTGCGGTCACTTTTTTGCGCATGCCCAACTTCGTCAGACGTTCGGTTTTTGCGCTGTGCCAATTTTTAAATTCGATTTTTAAATTTGCGATATTCGCCCCGAAAGTGAGCCTATAGGGTGTAACATGTGGCTGCGGTCACTTTTTTGCGCATGCCCAACTTCGTCAGACGTTCGGTTTTGGCGCTGTGCCAATTTTTAAATTCGATTTTTAAATTTGCGATATTCGCCCCGAAAGTGAGCCTATAGGGTGTAACATGTGGCTGCGGTCACTTTTTTGCGCATGCCCAACTTCGTCAGACGTTCGGTTTTGGCGCTGTGCCAATTTTTAAATTCGATTTTTAAATTTGCGATATTCGCCCCGAAAGTGAGCCTATAGGGTGTAACATGTGGCTGCGGTCACTTTTTTGCGCATGCCCAACTTCGTCAGACGTTCGGTTTTTGCGCTGTGCCAATTTTTAAATTCGATTTTTAAATTTGCGATATTCACGTCTACAGTGGCACGTCTTTTTCCAAAATAAATAAGGTTCAATGAACTAAATCCTTTGAGTGAGCCGACACAAAATGTAGCAAAAAAGCCAAACGCAGATCTGCCTGGCTGGCCGCAGAGTTGATACAATAGAACCAAATACCTCTCCTGCAGTATCAGGTTTCAAAACCACATTGCAGGTACAAGTCCCTGGGATCGTGAATTAATTCAGCACATTTTCCAAAAAGTAAACCTCAGAAAAACTTACTCAAAGGACAACTGTAACAAAACGGATACAATGTCAGCCGCAAGTTATAGCAGCTGTCAGAATTGTCGGTAAATAGACTTCAAAGGCATTTTTGTATCACAATGACTACAAAGAAAGCACAATCATAATAATAATAATAATAACAGGCATTTATACTGCGCTTTTCCAAAACATGATCAAAGCGCATAACAAAAGAAAGGATAAATTAAAACAAACTAGAACAAAACTTAAATCTACTATTTAGGAAAAAGATAAGTCTTAAGTTTACTCTTAAATGTAACAACACAAGTAGAGTCACGGACACTAATTGGGAGACTGTTCCAAAGTTCAGCAGCAGAGTGTGAGAAGGCGTGTTTGCCATAAGATAAACTTGAGCTGTGAGTGTTAAGCCGAGTTCTATCGGAAGAAGAACGGAGTCCTTGACGATTGCTTTGGTGAAGATGAAACATATCAGAGAGATAAGGTGGGGCAATGTCCTTCAAACATTTAAAAACATATAGAAGAGTTTTGAACTGGATGCGTTTCTCCATGGGTAGCCAGTGTAGTTTAGCAAGTAAGGGGGATCCATGAGCTCTCCAACAGTTAACAGTGAGAACAAGTTTGGCAGCTCTGTATTGGATACTGGTGAGGCGTTTGAGATGTGCTTTGGTGATTCCAGATAACAGGGAGTTACAATAGTCGAGACGAGAAGTGACAAGACAGCGAACCACATGGTGACAAGTATCATGATCAATGTATTTTCGAATCCTTGCAATGTTGCGCAGATGGAAGTTAGTAGAGCTACATACTGAATTAACTTGAGATGACATTGACACGACAGGGTCAAACATGACACCCAAATTCCGAATATTAGTTGAGGGGGTTACCGTAGAATTTCCAATGTTAAGAGAAACATCTTTAAAATGTGACAAGTTGTTCTTAGAGGCAGCAACAAAGAACTCTGTTTTCTCAGCATTCAGTTTTAATTTGTTTGTGTGCATCCAGACTATGATGTCATCTATGCATGACGTTAGTTTATCCAAGGCTTTCTCTTTTTCACCTGGCACGGTTGGATTGAAGTCAACATACAATTGTGTGTCATCGGCATACATGTGGTAATTGACATTGTGCCGACGAATAACTTTGCCAACAGGATGAGTGTAAAGTGAAAACCCCATAGGTCCAATGACCGAACCTTGGGGTAGTCCGTAATCCATAGTATGTACACAAGAATACGATCCAGAGACTACGACACGATTTCGTCGACCTTGGAGATATGAGGAGAACCAATTGAGGGCCGTATCCTTGATGCAAAAAGTGTCCGAAAGACGATTTAAGAAAATCTTATAATCAACAGTGTCAAAAGCTGCACTAAGGTCAAGGAGTACAACGAACACAGCTCTCCTTTGATCCAAAGCACACATAATGTCATTCTTAACTTTAAGCAAAGCTGTCTCTGTACTATGATGGACGCGATAAGCAGACTGGAAAGTCTCATTCAGATGATTGTCAGCAAGGTGATCATTTAGACGTGAAGCGATGACTTTTTCAATGATTTTAGACCACATAGGTATATTAGAAACTGGTCTGTAGTTTTTCAATTGATTAATATCCAAAGATGGTTTCTTGAGGGTGGGTTTGATGATTGCCTGCTTTAGAACATCCGGAAATACACCAGTTGATAAAGACAAGTTAACAATATAAGTCAGCTTTGGTACAATGATGTTGATGCATTGCTTGACCAACCATGTTGGCAAGACGTCCAAAGAACAAGACTTGTTTGGCGATCGGGAGATAATTTTGCAAATCTCATTTTCATCAACTGGTTCAAAGTTATTCAGAATAGTTATAGCATGAACAGTTTCAGACTCGTTATCAATTGGATTGGAGTCTGCAATATCAGTGTTATTATCAAGATCGTTACGAATCTTGACAATTTTGTTCTCAAAGAAGTCAGCAAATTTGTTGGACAGGTGCTCATTTGAATCACACACAGGCAGAGATTTGTTAGTCTTATTTTTGTTCAGCAAAGTATTAGTGATTTGAAACACCTTTTTCATATCAGCTGATTGCAGTTCGTTCTTGAAGAACTCCTGCTTCGCTTTCTGAATCAAGTTAATGACATGTTTGTGATGAGAAAGATAGCACTGACGATTTTCCTCATTGGTGTGTTTCTTAAGGGTTCGCTCAAGTCGACGCCGTTGCCGGCGAGCTTCATGAATTTCATCATTGTACCATTGATGTCTGGGTCGAAGCGTGCGGGTTTTAGTTTCAGCAGGAGCATGTTTGTCTACCACTCCTTTGATAGCATTGTTGAAGGCAAGAATGGCATCATTGACATCGTGTAGATCTGATGTAATTGATCTATCAAACTCAATTGCAAGCTCATTACGAAAAGCATCCATGTCAATGTTGGTAAAATTGCGGACAGTTGAAGTTGTCTTTTGGTGATCCAGTTTCCGTTGGTTTAAGTTAAAACTAACTACATAGTGATCAGATTCAAGAATTCGTTGAACTAAACAGTCATGTATAAGATCAAGATCACTTGAGCGTGTAATTACTAAATCCAAAACATGACCATACCTATGAGTAGATTCATGAACATGTTGATGCAAATTAACTGAAGAAAGTATGTTCATAAAGTGAGTTACATCAGGTTTATCTGGAGTGTCAATGTGTAAGTTGAAATCTCCCAGCGCAACAATATCCATTGATAAAAGGTTGAGATCAATGAGAAATGAATTCATTTCTTCCAGAAAATCCTTTGTTTTGAGTCCATTAGCAGGTGAGGGGGGAGGCCGATAGATAACAGCAAATGTTGTACTGTTATTACCATTCTTGATGCAAACATATTCAAAAGTTCCAGCTATAAAATCCATTGGTTTGACACAAAGCTTAAGCGAAGCCTTGAACAAAATGCCAATTCCTCCATGGTTAGATTCACGGCGTGGGTGGTTGAGAAAGGAATATCCAATGGGAGTGAGTTCCCCAATGATAACAGAGTCATCATGAGCAAGCCATGTTTCTGTGATAAATAAAATATCTACATCATGATCGATAACAAAATCAGCAATTGAGGTTGTTTTGTTGCGCACTGAATGGGCATTCCAGAGTTTAATACTGAGACGTGAGAAGTCTTTGCGTGGTATTGGCCGTAACTGACTGAGGTCAGCTGATCTAGGAAATGTCTTGTTTCTGTTGGGAGAGTGATGATGAGACGTGATGACTGTGATTGGATTATTAGAACCTCGGTTCAAATTACCATTACATTCACCGTTCTGCCATGGTTTGCGACGGCCACCTCGTTTACCACGATATTTGGGACGGTAAGACGATTTGATTGGAAGAGATTTCATGCAATTCCACAAAGTTAAGGGTAATGAAGCAGCTGCTTGATAGGAGAGATTGTTAAGTGCCAGGAGTTGATCACGGTCATAAGTTATTCTATTATTGTTGCATGTATTAACAACATCCGTTGAATGTCTTTCTTTTGTCAAATCTGGGCCAGGGTTGGGATTTATATCTCCTGCAACAAGAAGTTCCAACTGAAATGTAGCACTATTGTTGCTATGGTATGGAATCCTTCTTCCAAGGAACTTATGATGATGGTGAGAGTTTAGTAAACTCTCATAAGAGTTGCAAGTGAAGATGTGTGGTACATCATGTACTAGTGGAGACCAGTAGGTTGGCTTAGATCCATTTGCATGTTTAGCCTCTGACATGCAAGTTGGCCCCTTGAATAGCAGCAGGCTGATTGTGAGGATTACCTGCAGAGTTCCCATTGTCCAAGCTAGGCAATATATGTCCATACAAAAGAAGGTAGGTGTTAAGTAGATGCAGCTCAGATGATAAGCAGTACACTATCAGGATGACTCACATATTCATGGTTGAGTGACCAGTAAGCAATAAGTTTAGATATCCATTGCTAAGGTTGAAGAAATCCAAAGTTATTTCCATTGCTTGCACAAGAAGTATCCAGTTAAAGTACACATAAAAAGTCTAGTAGATTCCACAGAGAAAACTCAACAACTGGTCCAAAATTGTAGGCAAAGCAATAACTACAAGCAGTATAAATCTTGCACAAGGTTAAGAGACAAATGGAGGTGCTGCCATCCAGTGGGGCGCACATTTTGTTAGGCTGCTATCTAGACATCGGGAAATTGTTGGTAAAGACGTTTTACCCGGCTAGCTGAGCTGTAAATGTTCGTTTTATATATTTTGTGTAATATAGTTTTTCTTGAAATGTCACTTTTTTGCGCATGCCCAACTTCGTCAGACGTTCGGTTTTGGCGCTGTGCCAATTTTTAAATTCGATTTTTAAATTTGCGATATTCGCCCCGAAAGTGAGCCTATAGGGTGTAACATGTGGCTGCGGTCACTTTTTTGCGCATGCCCATCTTCGTCAGACGTTCGGTTTTTGCGCTGTGCCAATTTTTAAATTCGATTTTTAAATTTGCGATATTCGCCCCGAAAGTGAACCTATAGGGTGTAACATGTGGCTGCGGTCACTTTTTTGCGCATGCCCAACTGCGTCAGACGTTCGGTTTTTGCGCTGTGCCAATTTTAAAATTCGATTTTTAAATTTGCGATATTCGCCCCGAAAGTGAGCTTATAGGGTGTAACATGTGGCTGCGGTCACTTTTTTGCGCATGCCCATCTTCGTCAGACGTTCGGTTTTGGCGCTGTGCCAATTTTAAAATTCGATTTTTAAATTTGCGATATTCGCCCCGAAAGTGAGCTTATAGGGTGTAACATGTGGCTGCGGTCACTTTTTTGCGCATGCCCAACTTCGTCAGACGTTCGGTTTTGGCGCTGTGCCAATTTTTAAATTCGATTTTTAAATTTGCGATATTCACGTCTACAGTGGCACGTCTTTTTCCAAAATAAATAAGGTTCAATGAACTAAATCCTTTGAGTGAGCCGACACAAAATGTAGCAAAAAAGCCAAACGCAGATCTGCCTGGCTGGCCGCAGAGTTGATACAATAGAACCAAATACCTCTCCTGCAGTATCAGGTTTCAAAACCACATTCCAGGTACGGGTCCCTGGGATCGTGAATTAATTCAGCACATTTTCCAAAAAGTAAACCTCGGAAAAACTTACTCAAAGGACAACTGTAACAAAACGGATACAATGTCAGCCGCAAGTTATAGCAGCTGTCAGAATTGTCGGTAAATAGACTTCAAAGGCATTTTTGTATCACAATGACTACAAAGAAAGCACAATCATCCGTTAGGCTGCTATCTAGACATCGGGAAATTGTTGGTAAAGACGTTTTACCCGGCTAGCTGAGCTGTAAATGTTCGTTTTATATATTTTGTGTAATATAGTTTTTCTTGAAATGTCACTTTTTTGCGCAAGCCCAACTTCGTCAGACGTTCGGTTTTGGCGCTGTGCCAATTTTTAAATTCGATTTTTAAATTTGCGATATTCGCTACGAAAGTGAGCCTATAGGGTGTAACATGTGGCTGCGGTCACTTTTTTGCGCAAGCCCAACTTCGTCAAACTTTCGGTTTTGGCGCTGTGCCAATTTTTAAATTCGATTTTTAAATTTGCGATATTCGTCCCGAAAATGAGCCTATAGGGTGTAACATGTGGCTGCGGTCACTTTTTTGCGCATGCCCAACTTCGTCAGACGTTCGGTTTTGGCGCTGTGCCAATTTTTATATTCGATTTTTAAATTTGCGATATTCGCCCCGAAAGTGAGCCTATATGGTCCCACCTAGCTATACTGCAATACCAACATTTATGATTTAACCTCAAACAAACAAGCGAACCCCACAGACAGATCCTGTACACTTTAATGACTTTCAATTGGATTGCACCAAGCAGGAAAAGGTTTTTTAACAAACTACTAAGGTGGATGAAAAAGTAGTCTTGAATGTCTACAAACGAAATATAATGGCCATAAAAAACAAAGGAACCATTTGGTTTTTATCCGCAATTATTTTTGTTATTTATGATAAGCGTATTCGCAACGTTTTCCCTTGGCTGCATAGCCGAGGTGATACCGAACAACGCAATTAGACAAATAATACTAATAGTGAAATAGTTGTTCAATTAATTTCAAACTAGTTGTTTTAGTTAATGTATTTCAACTTGTTTTTAAAAGCTCTTGATATCGGAAAATCAATTGAAATGAGCAACATGCTCAAACTGTCGACAGTCATGTTACATTAGGCCTACAGTAACATAAGTGCACATTGTAACAAGTGGCCGGTGGTGTGTTTATTTGCATCAATATTACTTACCGGTTTCTTTTGGTTGTCGCTCTCGTCTACAGTTTGAACGAACGACTTGTTCTGCTTGCCACTTACTCCAGTTGCCCAACGGCGGACTTGTCCGCGATGTCCACGGTTAAACCGACCCATTTTGTGGGATTGCAAGAGAGTGTCAACTCTGAACGCGTCTGGAATTAGTACGGTGCGTTCCTTCAACTGCCTCCGCTGTTGTGCTTTCCTTCTACTAAAGGGACGGAAACTTTTTTCCTAAATGCGCACTTCTTTGAAAAAGTCGTAACGTGACCAGTGCACTGTTTCCCCTAAAGAAAACGTGTGGCCCGAGTCATCATCTCTTGTGTGGAACCGCCCAAAATGGGAGAGCCATATCCCTAAAATTAAAAAAAAATGGGTCAACCCCCCCCCCCCCCCTCAACCCCCCCCCCCCCCCCCCCCCCCCAACGCGCCCCTCTGTTCAGCTTCCCTTGGTCGACTAACAATGGAATTAGTGTGTACGTAAAGGTGATTAATATACATTTTGCTAGCCATAGACAGTACAGTTTATCAAGGACGGTGTTTCTGCTGTAATATCCTTATAAAAAAAGGAAACCCATTTAAAGATGCTGTAACCTGGCTCCCATCATCACCGGTTATCGTTGACATTAAACATTTTCAAAAAAATCGACATCCGGCAATCAAAGTGAAATTTATGTGAAAAACCTTCCACTTTAAGGCTTTAATAGTCCCGTGATAATTACAAATTTATTAGCAGTACCTAGCCTATAGGCTTTTTCTTAGCTATAGTCGAGGCCAGATGACAGTTGATGGTTTTACGACTTGTTGTAACCTATACACCTGCCGTTATAATAATTGACAGGGCATGCACAGCTACGACACAGGCAGACCACACAAGTTTAGTTAAATATTTCATGGAGATAATAGTGTTGGGTATAGACTTTACCAAAACTTAAATATACACCGATAATTAAATTAACCAATTAACTTCAATTATCTTATTAGGTTCAAACAAAAACGTTCAATTAGATTAGGATAGGAAGGTGATAATTACGTTTATGAAGTAAAAACGTGAATTTTCCAAAACATGTGCGGTACACTTTTTTTTTAAACGGCATTTTACTAGAAACATCAAATACCGCATTTTTCAGATGTTATCGAAAACGTTGCCTCTTTAAGAGGCCGTTTGGAACGGATCGGCTTATTGGAATACGCCCTTGCTGAAATTAAGTGTGCCCAGGAAGGTGACAATTACGATTATGAAGTAAAAAAGTTAATTTTACAAAACATGTGCGGTACACTTTTTTTTTAAGACGGCGTTTTAATAGAAACATTAAATACCGCCTTTTTTCAGAACTGATGTTATCGAAAACGTTGCTTCTTTAAGAGGCCGTTTGGAACGGATCGGCTTGTTGGAATACGCCCTTGCTGAAATTAAGTGTGCCCAGGAAGGTGACAATTACGATGATGGAGTAAAAAAGTTAATTTTCCAAAACATGTGCGGTACACTTTTTTTTTAAGACGGCATTTTACAAAAAACATCAAATACCGCATTTTTCAGATCTTATCGAAAACGTTGCTTCTTTAATGAGGCCGTTTGGAACAGATCGGCTTACTGGAATACGCCCTTGCTGAAATTAAGTGTGCCCAGGAAGGTAACAATGACGATTATAAAGTAAAAAAGTTAATTTTCCAAAACATGTGCGGTACACTTTTTTTTTAAGACGGCGTTTTACTAGAAACATTAAAATATGGCCTTTTTCAGATGTTATCCAAAACGTAGCCTCTTTAAGAGGCCTTTTGGAACAGATCGGCTTATTGGAATACGCCCTTGCTGAAATAAAGTGTGCCCAGGAAGGTGACAATTACGATTATGAAGTAAAAAAGTTAATTTTCCAAAACATGTGCGGTACACCTTTTTTTTTAAGACTGCGTTTTACTAGTAACATCAAATACCGCCTTTTTCAGATGTTATCGAAAACGTTGCCTCTTTAAGAGGCCGTTTGGAACGGATCGGCTTACTGGAATACGCCCTTGCTGAAATTAAGTGTGCCCAGGAAGGTGACAATTACGATTATGAAGTAAAAAAGTTAATTTTACAAAACATGTGCGGTACACTTTTTTTTTAAGACGGCGTTTTACTAGAAACATCAAATACCGCCTTTTTCAGATGTTATCGAAAACGTTGCCTCTTTAAGAGGGCGTTTGGAACGGATCGGCTTATTGGAATACGCCCTTGCTGAAATTAAGTGTGCCCAGGAAGGTGACAATTACGATTATGGAGTAAAAAAGTTAATTTTCCAAAACATGTGCGGTACACTTTTTTTTTAAGACGGCGTTTTACTATAGAAACATCAAATACCGCCTTTTTTTTTAAATGTTATTGAAAACGTAGCCTCTTTAAGAGGCCTTTTGGAACAGATCGGCTTATTGGAATACGCCCTTGCTGAAATTAAGTGTGCCCAGGAAGGTGACAATTACGATTATGAAGTAAAAAAGTTAATTTTCCAAAACATGTGCGGTACACCTTTTTTTTTAAGACGGCGTTTTACTAGAAACATCAAATACCGCCTTTTTCAGATGTTATCGAAAACGTTGCCTCTTTAAGAGGCCGTTTGGAACGGATCGTCTTACTGGAATACGCCCTTGCTGAAATTAAGTGTGCCCAGGAAGGTAACAATGACGATTATAAAGTAAAAAAGTTAATTTTCCAAAACATGTGCGGTACACTTTTTTTTTAAGACGGCGTTTTACTAGAAACCTTAAAATATGGCCTTTTTCAGATGTTATCGAAAACGTAGCCTCTTTAAGAGGCCTTTTGGAACAGATCGGCTTATTGGAATACGCCCTTGCTGAAATTAAGTGTGCCCAGGAAGGTGATACTTACAATTATAAAGTCAAAACGTGCATTTTCCAAAACATGTGCGGTACCCTTTTTTTTAAGACGGCATTTTACTAGAAACATCAAATACCGCATTTTTCAGATGTTATCGAAAACGTTACCTCTTTAAGAGGCCGTTTGGAATGGATCGGCTTATTGGAATACGCCCTTGCTGAAATTAACTGTGCCCAGGAAGGTGACAATAACGTTTATGAAGTAAAAACGTTAATTTTACAAAACATGTGCGGTACACTTTTTTTTTAAGACAGTGTTTTACTAGAAACATCAAATACCGCATTTTTCAGATGTTATCGAAAACGTTGCTTCTTTAAGAGGCCGTTTGGAACGGATCGGCTTATTGGAATACGCCCTTGCTGAAATTAAGTGTGCCCAGGAAGGTGATAATTACAATTATGAAGTAAAAACGTTAATTTTACAAAAAATGTGCGGTACACTTTTTTTTTAAGACAGTGTTTTAATAGAAACATCAAATACCGCATTTTTCAGATGTTATTGAAAACGTTGCTTCTTTAAGAGGCCGTTTGGAACGGATCGGCTTATTGGAATACGCCCTTGCTGAAATTAAGTGTGCCCAGGAAGGTGATACTTACAATTATAAAGTCAAAACGTGCATTTTCCAAAACATGTGCGGTACCCTTTTTTTTAAGACGGCATTTTACTAGAAACATCAAATACCGCATTTTTCAGATGTTATCGAAAACGTTGCCTTTTTAAGAGGCCGTTTGGAACGGATCGGCTTATTGGAATATGCCCTTGCTGAAATTAAGTGTGCCCAGGAAGGTGATAATTAGGTTAATAAAGTAAAAATAAAAAATTTACAAAACATGTGCGGTACACCATTTTATTTAAGACGGCATTTTATTGATTCGGAAGTAATATGTTGCGAGAAACGCTTAAAAATGAGGTTCTCTGGAATCGACTAATATATGGCAATTTTGGAGGGAAAAAAGTGTTAAGGATACTATTTATAGTCTTGCTGATAGTTATTGTTGAAGTTAATCTTTAATTGGGGATTAATTTCCATACTATTTTCGAAAATTCGTTGATCTAATCTGTAAATCTAGTTTCAAATCAGCACCTCCTTTTGTCGCATGGATTCTAAATTTTTATGAACGGCTGCGGCCAGCCGAATCGCGGGCTGAATCGCGGGTTGAATCGAAGGCTGAATCGCGGGCTGAATCGCGTGTTGAATCGCGGGCTAGGTTCTGCCAGGTAGTCGTTGGTGGTCGCTCGAAAAGCCATTGTCGTGTCCCCCGTCTTCGCATAGTGTGCTCTTTACGTGAGTCGGGTGCTGTCGGGCAGTAGTTTATATAGACCGCGACGTAAGTTATAGGCATCATTGTTTTGAAAAGCTGGTTAAAATGGCTCGGATTTGCAACCCCAAATAACCGTGAGTACCAATAAAGCCATAATAGTTCTTCTTTAACATGTATAGAAGCCAGTGTGCGCTTTCCAATATACATTGTCAAGTATTTGGCATGTTTTTGGCAACTTTTGTGGTCACAACTTGTTTTTTAATTGGCACCTGACCTAGCCCAGGGCCCAATTTCTTGGCTCTGTTAACCGCAGAATTCCTCGCTTACAGTCACTATTTTCCGCTAACCGCGATAGCAGAAAAATTATTTGCTTACCCTGTAAGCACAGAATCCTTAGTTACGGGTTCTACGCATGCTCAGAGGCCAAAATTCCTCGCTAACGTGTGAAATACGTTTACCGTAAGCACCGAATTTTCTGCTATAGTAAGCAGGGATTTTTCGCTAACGGTAAGCAGAGCCAAGAAATTGTGCCCTGGTTGGACTCCTCCGTTGTGTACAACGCGACGGAGTCCAGGGTATCAATGTTTCCTGCCATAGCGAAAAATTGGAGCAATTGCAGAATACCCCGCCACGCGAAAGCAACCCCCTAAATACAGCGGATACGGGATACGGGGTGGATCGTAAGCGAATAGCCAAGGAGAAGAGTGATCACGAGAGGGCGCAGTTTTCCCCCAACATCTGGCTTGTGCCAAGCACGGACTTTTAGAGGCGGATACGCGGATACTCGGTAGGCCCGGGTGTGCCAAGCACGCACGCAACGCTAATGGATAGGGGATTTCGTAAAATCGACTAAGTCCAAAGGAGTTCCCCCGACTGAGGCGGATACGCGGATACTCGGTGGGCCGGGGGGTGGGGGGGGGGGGGGGGGGGGGGGAGTGGAACAGGCAGACACGCACGCAACGCAAATGAATAGGGGATTTCGTAAAAACGACTAAGTCCAAAGGAGGTCCCCAGGAGGTGGATACGCGGATACGCGGATACTCGGTGGGCCGGGGGGGGGGGGGGGGGAGTGGAACAGGCAGGCACGCACGCAACGCAAATGAATAGGGGATTTCGTAAAAACGACTAAGTCCAAAGGAGGTCCCCAGGAGGCGGATACGCGGATACGCGGATACTCGGTGGGGGTGGGGAGCCGAACAAGCAGGCACGCACGCAACGCAAGTGAATAGGGGATTTCTTAAAAACGACCAAGTCCAAAGAAGGTCCACCCGAGGCGGATACGCGGATACGCGGATACTCTGTGGGCCGGGGGGGGGGGGGGGGGGGGGGGGGAGTGGAACAGGCAGACACGCACGCAACGCAAATGAATAGGGGATTTCGTAAAAACGACTAAGTCCAAAGGAGGTCCCCATGAGGCGGATACGCGGATACGCGGATACTCGGTGGGCCCGGGTGGGCCAATCACGCACGCAACGCTAATGGATAGGAGATTTCGTAAAAACGACTAAGTCCAAAGGAGTTCCCCCGAGGCGGATACGCGGATACGCGGATATTCGGTGGGCCGGGGGGGGGGGGGGGGGGGGGGGGGGAGTGGAACAGGCAGACACGCACGCAACGCAAATTAATAGGGGATTTCGTAAAAACGACTAAGTCCAAAGGAGGTCCCCAGGAGGTGGATACGCGGATACGCGGATACTCGGTGGGCCGGGCAGGCCTCGAAATAGTACTAGCCCGGCGTACAAAGTCTAGCGAAAACAGCTCCGGGCTACCCAGACCCACTTCCTTGGTTGCCCGGTGGGCTAGTGAAAAATTCAGTAACCTACCTGTAAATGTTTAGATCAAAATACATGTTAAAATTTGTATTGTTTTTTTGTGTATTAAATAAATATCGGATCAAGATAAACCGAGTATAAACTGTCTTTTGTTTGTGTTTTTCGGAATGATTATCGATAGCCTGGGAGCGCTCGATCCACGCATGCATGCAGTGCATTGCGATCTCACAAATAGAGTAGACTGGTGGGCTTCAGTAAGATTAGTATAGTATAAACTACGGCGCAGGGTACCGCACATATGTGCACTATTCTCTTTCACATCGTTCAGCCTTTCTTACCATAACGGCCCACTGCGTTGCTGTATAGTACATGAGCGTGCTGCCGTGTCACTAGTACTAGTAGTAGCGCCTGATAAAGAGTCTGTTCAGAACAGCGCCCTCTGTGTACATTACTACGGATGTACACTGTACATGTACATTATTGTACGTACCGCGCCGGTACGTGTACGTGCCCGCGCCGAACGAATAGTTTTGTGCATTGTACATACGGGCTAACGAAAATGTAAACGGGCTAGTAAAATCTGCAGTTTGCTAGCCCGGTGGGCTATCTATGAAAAAAAGTTAGCGCAAGGCCTGCCGGGGGGGGGGGGGGGGGGAGTGGAACAGGCAGGCACGCACGCAACGCAAATGAATAGGGGATTTCGTAAAAACGACTAAGTCCAAAGGAGGTCCCCAGGAGGCTGATACGCGGATACGCGGATACTCGGTGGGGGTGGGGAGCCGAACAAGCAGGCACGCACGCAACGCAAGTGAATAGGGGATTTCTTAAAAACGACCAAGTCCAAAGAAGGTCCACCCGAGGCGGATACGCGGATACGCGGATACTCTGTGGGCCGGGGGGGGGGGGGGGGAGTTGAACAGGCAGACACGCACGCAACGGAAATGAATAGGAGATTTCGTACAAACGACTAAGTCCAAAGGAGGTCCCCCCAAGGCGGATACGCGGATACGCGGATACTCGGTGGGCCCGGGTGGGCCAAACACGCACGCAACGCTAATGGATAGGGGATTTCGTAAAAACGACTAAGTCCAAAGGAGGTCCCCAGGAGGTGGATACGCGGATACGCGGATACTCGGTGGGCCGGGGGCGAATTTTTTTTCCCAAACAGGTTTGCAAAATTTCATGAATTATTCAGTAGTTTGGATGAGAAGTTATGTTTATTCATCGGAATAAAACATGACGTCACAGCATTGTTGTTATTAGTTAACTAGTTACAATAAATCACTTCAAAGAACAGCTGTTGTCAAGCAGCTATACGTAGTGTAGTGGATAGTGGGATTGGCTATGGATCAAAGATCCCGGGTTCGAATCCTGGTGTAGTAGGTCACCTCGTTTTTCCTAGTCAAATTGATATCTTTAGAGTATTTTTAATTTAAGGGGAAAAGGAGACCTAGAACCTAAGTGTTGTACAGCGATCAACGCAACTACTGAATAATTCATGAAATTGTGCAAACCTGTTTGGGAAAAAAAAATTCGCGGGCCGGGGGGGGGGGGGGGGGGGGGGGGGGGGAGTGGAACAGGCAGACACGCACGCAACGCAAATGAATAGGGGATTTCGTAAAAACGACTAAGTCCAAAGGAGGTCCCCATGAGGCGGATACGCGGATACGCGGATACTCGGTGGGCCCGGGTGGGCCAATCACGCACGCAACGCTAATGGATAGGAGATTTCGTAAAAACGACTAAGTCCAAAGGAGTTCCCCCGAGGCGGATACGCGGATACGCGGATATTCGGTGGGCCGGGGGGGGGGGGGGGGGGGGGGGAGTGGAACAGGCAGACACGCACGCAACGCAAATGAATAGGGGATTTCGTAAAAACGACTAAGTCCAAAGGAGGTCCCCATGAGGCGGATACGCGGATACGCGGATACTCGGTGGGCCCGGGTGGGCCAATCACGCACGCAACGCTAATGGATAGGAGATTTAGTAAAAACGACTAAGTCCAAAGGAGTTCCCCCGAGGCGGATACGCGGATACGCGGATATTCGGTGGGCCGGGGGGGGGGGGGGGGGGGGGGAACAGGCAGACACGCACGCAACGCAAATGAATAGGGGATTTCGTAAAAACGACTAAGTCCAAAGGAGTTCCCCCGACTGAGGCGGATACGCGGATACGCGGATACTCGGTGGGCCGGGGGGTGGGGGGGGGGGGGGAGTGGAACAGGCAGACACGCACGCAACGCAAATGAATAGGGGATTTCGTAAAAACGACTAAGTCCAAAGGAGTTCCCCCGAGGCGGATACGCGAATACGCGGATACTCGGTGGGGGGGGGGGGGGGGGGGGGGGGGGGAGAGGGGGGGGGGGGGAGGGGGGGGGGTGGTGAGTGGAACAGGCAGTGCTCACGAACAGACTCGTGAGCACTTTTTTGGGACCCCTTCCGCCCCCCCCCCCCCCCCCCCCCGATCTAACTTAACTTCGAACTCTGCACATTGGGAACGAGGCAACCGCAGCCTCCCCCGTGTACCGAGTGGACCACGCGCTATTACCGACTTGGCACCAAGTCTAATGTACATAGAGCGCGCGCATGGTTTGCCGGGTGTTTATTGAGAGCAATAAACCGTGACCGCGTATCCGCGTATCCGGATACGGAGTGCATAGAAGTGTGGCGGGGTATTCTGCAATTGTGCCGAAAAATTTTACAACAACATTTTTTCATATTTTTACCTGATGAAGGAAGCCAAAATCTCGCTTATGTATTCCTTGTGTCTGGAACTATAGATCGTCATGGGTTATTAAAAGTTAATGTGTCTTTAGGCAACTTATTTACAGAAAATAAATTTCAAATCCACGCTTTTGGAAGTGAACATCATGTACGAACTCTCTACAATCCCTACATGCGTGCGCGGGTACCCGGCAGCCGCGCCGGCCTACAACTGATAAGCCAGGCGCGTGCACGGTACCCGCGCACGCATGTAGGGATTGTAGAGAGTTCGTACATGATGTTCACTTCCAAAAGCGTGGATTTGAAATTTATATTCTGTAAATAAGTTGCCTAAAGACACATTAACTTTTAATAACCCATGACGATCTTTAGTTCCAGACACAAGGAATACATAAGCGAGATTTTGGCTTCCTTCATCAGGTAAAAATATGAACAAATGTTGTTGTAAAATTTTTCGCTATGGCAGGAGACATTGATACCCTGGACGTCAGTCGTAATGCAATGAAGAACGTCGTCCAACCTGGGCTAATTGGCACCATGCTTTACAACGGTTGGGGCGTAGAACGACAGACAAAATCCAAAATTCGAAAAAGGAGTGAAAACGCCCCAATTATTGGGTCTACACGGCCAGTTGCAAGGGCATCGACGGTACCCCTAGAACTCTGGGTCTCCCGACGCCCGTAGAGCGGAGCCCCATAGATAGAGAGGGTTTTTACAGGTTAACCGCCGTTGAACAATAGAAACCGTGCACAAATTCCGGGTAATAACTCCATACTGCCACACAGTCTACCCCAACCAAAAAAAATTATGAGTACTTTATCAACTCACCCAGCTGTAACAAACCCAAAACCGGTCGAATCTTGGCCAATTTCTGTAAAAAAGATGAAAACTATGCCTGTTCCGCAAACGCGACTGTTACAAGATGGCGGATAACATCGTGCAATGGGTGCTGTTTTTCAAACCCTGGTTTTGGTATATTGTGGCTTTGCCTCTGGCGCATTGCTAAACTGTATGATAAGGCCGCGCAAGATGAAGCTTGTGTTTCAAAAACGGCTAATGCGCATGCGGCTTGAAATTACGCACGAGTTTATCCGCCATCTTGTAACAGTCGCGTTTGCGGAACGGGCATAGTTTTCACTTTTTTACAGAAATTGGCCAAGATTCGACCGGTTTTTGGTTTGTTACAGCTGGGTGAGTTGATACAGTACTCATACAAATTTGTTGTTGGGGTAGACCGTGCGGCAGTATGGAGTTATTACCCGGAATTTGTGCACGGTTTCTATTGTTTAATGGCGGTTAACCTGTAAAAACCCTCTCTATCTATGGGGCTCCACCCTACGGGCGTCGGGAGACCCAGAGTTCTAGGGGTACATCGACGGCACTGGCCGTCGTGGCCGCCGTGTAATTCGAGGCCTGGCATGTCGGGGAATCAGATTGTCATTTTATTAACTACTCTTTTTTTAGGCTTGCTTGAGCTGCACCAATGAAGCTTGTTGACGCTACAATGAAGAGCATGCTGTGAAACACTTCCAGGAGACCAAACACCCATTGAGGTCAATGACAGATATGTGTTTTGGTGAGTTAGGGTGCCATACTCTACAAACAATTGGTTGGTCACCACTCAAAATCGATAATTACACATTTGATGAGAAACTGCCTTGTTGAATTTACTAGAAACCATAACTATATCCTGGCAAATTCAAACACCATATGGCAAACTGTACACACAAACTGTTGGACTTTGATTCTGGAGGTATGCCTAACCCAGTGTAAAAGACTGTCAGCTTAGGGGTCCAGTACCCATCCTAACGGATTTCAACATAACCTGGTGTTGAAGTTTGACTGGATGGGGATTGGGGTGTGGTACACAAGGTATTGGTGTAAGAATTCATTTTACAGTATATAAAATATCTCACATACGCTGTTGACATGTTTGTTGATAATTTCAATTGTAAATGTGAATGTTTATTGTAGTTATGAATGCGATGACTATATTCTGAATGACAATGCACCGGGTGATTTGAAACTGCTGCGTACAACCTTGGATGCGATCACCAAACAATTGCTGTATGAAAGTCAGACGAGGAGTGGTCGTCGTCTCTTGAGGGCGCTGTCCGTTGACACTGGAGAACAAATCAAACACAGGTATTTGTGAATTATGCTGCGTTCCAATCGCGTCGTGTTTATCGTGTTCACGAGTTCACGAGTCGTATAATGGCGTTCTAATCGCCTGGTAACTCGTGTTCACCAGTGGTGAACTCGAGGTGGGTTTTTTGTTCTCCATGTTCACGACTTCATAACCAATGAAATACTCGCGCATGCGTGTTGGTTCACGTACGAGTTCTTGCTCGATAAAGAATGTCCTTACCGCACGACTAACTCGTCTGTGCGCAAGCGTCTTGGTGAGTAGCGTTTGGAATGCAACCCACTCGTGAAAATGGAGAAATTCACGGTGAACACGATAAATACGACGCGATTGGAAGTTTGGAACGCAGCATGTATCCCCGGCTAGCGAATTGTTTTTTCACCGTAGGTGGGTGAGTCAAACTTCATGAATTATTCAGTAGTTGTATTGATCACTGTACAACACTTAGGTTCTAGGTCTCTTTTCCCCTTTAAATTACAAATTATCCAAAGATTTCAATTTGACTAGAAAAAAAGTGACCTACAGCAGGATTCGAACCAGGGATCTTAAATTCATAGCCCATCCCACTATCCACTACACTACGTATAGCAGTTCGACAACAGCTGTTCTTTAAAGCGATTTTAACTTGTTAACTATAACAACAATGCTGTGACGTCATGTTTTATTCTGATGAATAAACATAACTTCTTATCCAAACTACTGAATAATTCAAAAAGTTTGACTCGCCCACCTGTACCGTACCTACAGAAAAAAATTCGCCCCCGGCTAAGCTCCGTGCAACTGACCTCTAGTGGCCGTTAAATCCAAGATTTGCATCCCATGTGTTTTTTGTTGTCAAATTCTAATGTCGCGAAGCCTCCGAGGAAAGTTGATTTCCGAAGTGAAGGTTTTCTCTAAATTTTCGCTGTACTAAGTACAACTCAGTAGTAGGTAAGTTAAACCCCGCCACTCACTTCATATTTGAATACTAGGGTAAACACCCAAACAAATCTGCAAATAAACCTGGCCGACATTCTGACAAACAAACCTGATACTGAATGTGCGCAAACCTATGGAGCCGAGTACCAGTTTTTTATCGATCGGTTGATTTCAACAGGTGGCGCCCTGTGCTACGGCGTACTTAGTAAAGAAAGGGAGCATCGCACGCACGGCGAACCACTCGAAAATATGTCGTCAAAAAAATTCCTCAATCTAAAAAGAAGACCAACTCTCATCGTATTTGAGGGCCAGAGGTGTTGTAGTAAATGATGAAAAGCACAAAGAGCTTGCCGAGAAGGCATACCGGGCCGAAAAAGCTTGGTTTAGTTACAAAACAGCTCCCTTTGTCTCCCCATCATGCTTTGCGCTACGTCTTTGGGATTGCGATCAGCAACCTTATATATGCTTTTATATTGTATTTTGAGAATAAATGTGGAAATCTTTTCACACATTGTTGCACTAGTAATTAAATTTAATAAAGCCTAGCATTTAGCCAATTTGATGTCGAACGTTAGACTGAACAATGTATTTTTAAGGTCGAACAAAACAAAACACGTGGGTTTGTTATTCAAAATTCGGTCTCAGAATTCATTGCTCACAACTGAGCCAACTCGACCGTAGGTTCGATAAATGGAAAGACACGCCGACCGTTGAGACACGCCGACCGTTGAGACACGCCGACCGTTGAGACACGCCGACCGTTGAGACACGCCGACCGTTGAGACACGCCGACCGTTGAGACACGCCGACCGTTGAGACACGCTTACCGTTGAGACACGCCGACCGTTGAGACAGGCCGACCGTTGAGACAGGCCGACCGTTGAGACAGGCCGACCGTTGGGACACGCCGACCATTGAGACAAGCCGACCGTTGAGACAACTCGCCGTTGAGTGGGTTGAGTGGGTTGAGTGGGTTGAGTAGGGTGGGTAGGGTGGGTAGGGTGAGTAGGTGTAGAGAAGGGTGGGAAGGGTGAGTAGGTGTAGGGGAGGGTGAGTAGGTGTAGGGAAGGGTGAGTAGGTGTAGGGAAGGGTGAATAGGTGTAGGGAAGGGTAAGTAGGTGTAGGGAAGGGTGAGTAGGATGAGACAGGCCGACCGTTGAGACGACGCCGACCGTTGAGACACGCCGACCGTTGAGGTTCGCCGACTGTTGAGACACGCCGACCGTTGAGACACGCCGACCGTTGAGACATGTGTCTCAACGGTCGACAGGTCTCGACACATCAAAGTGTCTCATTACGTCAACCCACGTCGACCCACGTCTTGACACGTCGACCAACGTCGAGACACGCCGACCGTAGGGTGAGTAGATGTAGGGAAGGGTGGATAGGTGTAGGGAAGGGTGAGTAGGTGTAGGGAAGGGTGAGTAGGTGTAGGGAAGGGTGAGTAGGGTGAGACAGGCCGACTGTTGAGACGACGCCGACCGTTGAGACACGCCGACCGTTGAGGTACGCCGACTGTTGAGACACGCCGACCGTTGAGACACGCCGACCGTTGAGACACGTGTCTCAACGGTCGACAGGTCTCGACACATCAAAGTGTCTCATTACGTCAACCCACGTCGACCCACGTCTTGACACGTCGACCCACGTCGAGACACGACGACCGTAGGGTGAGTAGGTGTAGGGAAGGGTGGATAGGTGTAGGGAAGGGTGAGTAGGTGTAGGGAAGGGTGAGTAGGGTGAGACAGGCCGACTGTTGAGACGACGCCGACCGTTGAGACACGCCGACCGTTGAGGTACGCCGACCGTTGAGACACGCCGACCGTTGAGACACGCCGACCGTTGAGACACGTGTCTCAACGGTCGACAGGTCTCGACACATCAAAGTGTCTCATTACGTCAACCCACGTCGACCCACGTCTTGACACGTCGACCCACGTCGAGACACGCCGACCGTAGGGTGAGTAGGTGTAGGGAAGGGTGAGTAGGTGTAGGGAAGGGTGAGTAGGTGTAGGGAAGGGTTAGTAGGTGTAGGGAAGGGTGAGTAGGTGTAGGGAAGGGTGAGTAGGTGTAGGGAAGGGTGAGTAGGGTGAGACAGGCCGACCGTTAAGACGACGCCGACCGTTGAGACACGCCGACCGTCGAGGTACGCCGACCGTTGAGACACGCCGACCGTTGAGACACGCCGACCGTTGAGACACGTGTCTCAATTGTCGACAGGTCTCGACACATCAAAGTGTCTCATTACGTCAACCCACGTCGACCCACGTCTTGACACGTCGACCCACGTCGAGACACGCCGACCGTAGGGTGAGTAGGTGTAGGGAAGGGTGGGTAGGTGTAGGGAAGGGTGAGTAGGTGTAGAAAAGGGTGAGTAGGTGTAGGGAAGGGTGAGTAGGTGTAGGGAAGTGTGAGTAGGGTGAGACAGGCCGACCGTTAAGACGACGCCGACCGTTGAGACACATCAAGGTCTCGACACATCAAGTAGGGTGAGTAGGTGTAGGGAAGTGTGAGTAGGGTGAGACAGGCCAACCGTTGAGACACGCCGACCGTTGAGGTACGCCGACCGTTGAGACACGCCAACCGTTGAGACACGCCGACCGTTGAGACACGCCTACCGTTGAGACACGCCGACCGTTGAGACACGCCTACCGTTGTTATTCAAAATTCGGTCTCAGAATTCATTGCTCACAACTGAGCCAACTCGACCGTAGGTCCGATAAATGGAAAGACACGCCGACCGTTGAGACACGCCGACCGTTGAGACACGCCGACCGTTGAGACACGCCGACCGTTGAGACACGCTTACCGTTGAGACACGCCGACCGTTGAGACAGGCCGACCGTTGAGACAGGCCGACCGTTGAGACAGGCCGACCGTTGAGACAGGCCGACCATTGGGACACGCCGAATGTTGAGACAAGCCGACCGTTGAGACAACTCGCCGTTGAGTGGGTTGAGTGGGTTGAGTAGGGTGGGTAGGGTGAGTAGGTGTAGGGAAGGGTGGGAAGGGTGAGTAGGTGTAGGGGAGGGTGAGTAGGTGTAGGGAAGGGTGAGTAGGTGTAGGGAAGGGTGAGTAGGTGTAGGGAAGGGTGAGTAGGATGAGACAGGCCGACCGTTGAGACGACGCCGACCGTTGAGACACGCCGACTGTTGAGGTACGCCGACCGTTGAGACACGCCGACCGTTGAGACACGCCGACCGTTGAGACACGTGTTTCAATGGTCGACAGGTCTCGACACATCAAAGTGTCTCTTTACGTCGACCCACGTCGACCCACGTCTTGACACGTCGACCCACTTCGAGACACGCCAACCGTAGGGTGAGTAGGTGTAGGGAAGGGTGAGTAGGTGTAGCGAAGAATGAGTAGGTGTGGGGAAGGGTGAGTAGGTGTAGGGAAGGGTGAGTAGTTGTAGGGAAGGGTGAGTAGGGTGAGGCAGGCCGACCGTTGAGACGACGCCGACCGTTGAGACACGCCGACCGTTGAGGTACGCCGACCGTTGAGACACGCCGACCGTTGAGACACGCCGACCGTTGAGACACGTGTCTCAACGGTCGACAGGTCTCGACACATCAAAGTGTCTCATTACGTCAACCCAAGTCGACCCACGTCTTGACACGTCGACCCACGTCGAGACACGCTGACCGTAGGTTGAGTAGGTGTAGGGAAGGGTGGATAGGTGTAGGGAAGGGTGAGTAGGTGTAGGGAAGGGTGAGTAGGTGTAGGGAAGGGTGAGTAGGTGTAAGGAAGGGTGAGTAGGGTGAGACAGGCCGACCGTTGAGACGACGCCGACCGTTGAGACACGCCGACCGTTGAGGTACGCCGACCGTTGAGACACGCCGACCGTTGAGACACGCCGACCGTTGAGACACGTGTCTCAATGGTCGACAGGTCTCGACACATCAAAGTGTCTCTTTACGTCGACCCACGTCGACCCACGTCTTGACACGTCGACCCACGTCGAGACACGCCGACCGTAGGGTGAGTAGGTGTAGGGAAGGGTGGATAGGTGTAGGGAAGGGTGAGTAGGTGTAGGGAAGGGTGAGTAGGTGTAGGGAAGGGTGAGTAGGTGTAGGGAAGGGTGAGTAGGTGTAGGGAAGGGTGAGTAGGTGTAGGGAAGGGTGAGTAGGGTGAGACAGGCCGACCGTTGAGACGACGCCGACCGTTGAGACACGCCGACCGTTGAGGTACGCCGACCGTTGAGACACGCCGACCGTTGAGACACGCCGACCGTTGAGACACGTGTCTCAACGGTCGACAGGTCTCGACACATCAAAGTGTCTTATTACGTCAACCCACGTCGACCCACGTCTTGACACGTCGACCCACGTCGAGACACGCCGACCGTAGGGTGAGTAGGTGTAGGGAAGGGTGGGTAGGTGTAGGGAAGGGTGAGTAGGTGTAGGAAAGGGTGAGTAGGTGTAGGGAAGGGTGAGTAGGTGTAGGGAAGGGTTAGTAGGTGTAGGGAAGGGTGAGTAGGTGTAGGGAAGGGTGAGTAGGTGTAGGGAAGGGTGAGTAGGGTGAGACAGGCCGACCGTTAAGACGACGCCGACCGTTGAGACACGCCGACCGTCGAGGTACGCCGACCGTTGAGACACGCCGACCGTTGAGACACGCCGACCGTTGAGACACGTGTCTCAATTGTCGACAGGTCTCGACACATCAAAGTGTCTCATTACGTCAACCCACGTCGACCCACGTCTTGACACGTCGACCCACGTCGAGACACGCCGACCGTAGGGTGAGTAGGTGTAGGGAAGGGTGGGTAGGTGTAGGGAAGGGTGAGTAGGTGTAGAAAAGGGTGAGTAGGTGTAGGGAAGGGTGAGTAGGTGTAGGGAAGTGTGAGTAGGGTGAGACAGGCCGACCGTTAAGACGACGCCGACCGTTGAGACACATCAAGGTCTCGACACATCAAGTAGGGTGAGTAGGTGTAGGGAAGTGTGAGTAGGGTGAGACAGGCCAACCGTTGAGACACGCCGACCGTTGAGGTACGCCGACCGTTGAGACACGCCAACCGTTGAGACACGCCGACCGTTGAGACACGCCTACCGTTGAGACACGCCGACCGTTGAGACACGCCTACCGTTGTTATTCAAAATTCGGTCTCAGAATTCATTGCTCACAACTGAGCCAACTCGACCGTAGGTCCGATAAATGGAAAGACACGCCGACCGTTGAGACACGCCGACCGTTGAGACACGCCGACCGTTGAGACACGCCGACCGTTGAGACACGCTTACCGTTGAGACACGCCGACCGTTGAGACAGGCCGACCGTTGAGACAGGCCGACCGTTGAGACAGGCCGACCGTTGAGACAGGCCGACCATTGGGACACGCCGACCGTTGAGACAAGCCGACCGTTGAGACAACTCGCCGTTGAGTGGGTTGAGTGGGTTGAGTAGGGTGGGTAGGGTGAGTAGGTGTAGGGAAGGGTGGGAAGGGTGAGTAGGTGTAGGGGAGGGTGAGTAGGTGTAGGGAAGGGTGAGTAGGTGTAGGGAATGGTGAGTAGGTGTAGGGAAGGGTGAGTAGGATGAGACAGGCCGACCGTTGAGACGACGCCGACCGTTGAGACACGCCGACTGTTGAGGTACGCCGACCGTTGAGACACGCCGACCGTTGAGACACGCCGACCGTTGAGACACGTGTTTCAATGGTCGACAGGTCTCGACACATCAAAGTGTCTCTTTACGTCGACCCACGTCGACCCACGTCTTGACACGTCGACCCACTTCGAGACACGCCAACCGTAGGGTGAGTAGGTGTAGGGAAGGGTGAGTAGGTGTAGCGAAGAATGAGTAGGTGTGGGGAAGGGTGAGTAGGTGTAGGGAAGGGTGAGTAGTTGTAGGGAAGGGTGAGTAGGGTGAGGCAGGCCGACCGTTGAGACGACGCCGACCGTTGAGACACGCCGACCGTTGAGGTACGCCGACCGTTGAGACACGCCGACCGTTGAGACACGCCGACCGTTGAGACACGTGTCTCAACGGTCGACAGGTCTCGACACATCAAAGTGTCTCATTACGTCAACCCAAGTCGACCCACGTCTTGACACGTCGACCCACGTCGAGACACGCTGACCGTAGGTTGAGTAGGTGTAGGGAAGGGTGGATAGGTGTAGGGAAGGGTGAGTAGGTGTAGGGAAGGGTGAGTAGGTGTAGGGAAGGGTGAGTAGGTGTAAGGAAGGGTGAGTAGGGTGAGACAGGCCGACCGTTGAGACGACGCCGACCGTTGAGACACGCCGACCGTTGAGGTACGCCGACCGTTGAGACACGCCGACCGTTGAGACACGCCGACCGTTGAGACACGTGTCTCAATGGTCGACAGGTCTCGACACATCAAAGTGTCTCTTTACGTCGACCCACGTCGACCCACGTCTTGACACGTCGACCCACGTCGAGACACGCCGACCGTAGGGTGAGTAGGTGTAGGGAAGGGTGGATAGGTGTAGGGAAGGGTGAGTAGGTGTAGGGAAGGGTGAGTAGGTGTAGGGAAGGGTGAGTAGGTGTAGGGAAGGGTGAGTAGGTGTAGGGAAGGGTGAGTAGGTGTAGGGAAGGGTGAGTAGGGTGAGACAGGCCGACCGTTGAGACGACGCCGACCGTTGAGACACGCCGACCGTTGAGGTACGCCGACCGTTGAGACACGCCGACCGTTGAGACACGCCGACCGTTGAGACACGTGTCTCAACGGTCGACAGGTCTCGACACATCAAAGTGTCTTATTACGTCAACCCACGTCGACCCACGTCTTGACACGTCGACCCACGTCGAGACACGCCGACCGTAGGGTGAGTAGGTGTAGGGAAGGGTGGGTAGGTGTAGGGAAGGGTGAGTAGGTGTAGGAAAGGGTGAGTAGGTGTAGGGAATGGTGAGTAGGTGTAGGGAAGTGTGAGTAGGGTGAGACAGGCCGACCGTTGAGACGACGCCGACCGTTGAGACACGCCGACCGTTGAGGTACGCCGACCGTTGAGACACGCCGACCGTTGAGACACGCCGACCGTTGAGACATGTGTCTCAACGGTCGACAGGTCTCGACACATCAAAGTGTCTCATTACGTCAACCCACGTCGACCCACGTCTTGACACGTCGACCCACGTCGAGACACGCCGACCGTAGGGTGAGTAGGTGTAGGGAAGGGTGGGTAGGTGTAGGGAAGGGTGGGTAGGTGTAGGAAAGGGTGAGTAGGTGTAGGGTAGGGTGAGTAGGTGTAGGGAAGGGTGAGACACGTCGACCCACGTTGAGACACATCGACCCACGTTGAGACACGCCGACCCACGTTGAGACACGCCGACCCACGTTGAGACACGCCGACCCACGTTGAGACACGCCGACCCACGTTGAGACACGCCGACCCACGTTGAGACACGCCGACCCACGTTGAGACACGCTGACCCACGTTGAGACACGCTGACCCACGTTGAGACACGCCGACCCACGTTGAGACAGGCCGACCGTTGAGACACGCCGACTGTTGAGACACGTGATGATACATGAAGAGGTTTTGTTTTTGTTCGGGCGGTGCCGGGTGATCAATACGGCTGGGGTTGCCGCTGGGTGAGAGGAAAGGTTTAGCTGCTTTAGTTTAGGAAAATGATGGTGCTATCCCATTCAAACTAAGTACTACAAATGTAATTGAAAACTGTGTTAAAATACCATGTAAACTAGGAGGTACATTGGGCATTACAAATATGCCGTTTGTTGCATATTTAACACTTGAATAAGATTAATACTGCTGCAAACTGCTTACTGGCTGGAATGACCTGAAATATACAAATCAAATAAGTTAAGAGGGCCTAATATTTCGATCTTAATCTTAACAAGATCTTCTTCAGAGACTAAATGGCTGTGTACAAGAAACAAACATACAGCATGATGCACATCATGGATGCTGAAGAAACACAAAAGAAAAATATTTAACACTTATTATTTTTCTATTTACAGATGAGGCGGTGGCTCGCCAATGAACCATTTGTGTTGCATGAGACGATTGTAGTGCTGTCCGTGATGAATCACAGTCATTTCAAGACTGACAAGTTCACATTCATGACGAAATTAAAAAAACCTTGGGCTATCAGTATCAGGTTATAAATTTATAATCTAAACGCCTTCAAGAATCGAAAAAGTGTAGAGATATGTACACATTTGTTTTAGATCAATCAAGCACTCGGAGCAGTTTTCTAAAAACAAATCCTTACCACGTATTTAGTTTATTTAGATAAGAATTCAATACGAATTTAGAATTTTATAAAAATGTACTTTGAGACCTGGCGTTTCCTGAAAAAAATAGAAAAAAATATGCAGGTAGACATTGTGACACACAAACTAACTTCTTTTATAATGGACATTAGTCAAAAAAATATGTTTGTAATGCACAAGTTTTTCAAATGAAATGCTTACAAATGTGATTATTGTCTCTCCTTATTAAGTATAATACAGAAGCATGTACATGTACATCAATGGTCGACTTGTCTCAACGGTCGACTTGTCCCGAGTCGAGTTGTCTCAACGGTCGACTTTTCTGACATCCTCTGGAAGCATCGACCTCTCAATGCTATTTTGTCCTTGTAATAACTGACCTCACAATGAAATTATTTCCTGCGAGGTAGGGATGGGTCTGGATCTCGAAGTCTGCACTAGAAAAAAAATTATGGGAAAACAAATTATGGGTCTCCATGCAGATGATTCGGTTGCACACAACAAAAATTGGCAAAGGTGGGTGGGTCACTGGTCAGATTCAGATTTATATTTCCGAAGACCCTCGATAAGGAGAAACAAAAATATTCACACAGGGGTAATAATAATTATGTGAACAATAAGTTTCTTAATACAGAGGGAAAACTACACACACGACTCTGCTAGATAGAACTGACAATTTTAATTTTGTTAAGAGGGTACGGGGTGATATAGTGTAATTATATACTGGTTTGGTTTCATCATGCGCGTTTTCGAATTCAAATTGGAGTGACTGCGGTATCCGAATGAAAATATTGAGAAAAATATGCTAATTTAATATTATAATTTCAAAGCTTTCAACCATCCTAAATTTGCACTAAGCACATAACCGTGCTTAGTAAAACCAGCTTACCAGCCGTTTAAAATTATTTACTTTTATAGTTATAATTAACTTTTATATATATATATATTTTTTTTAAGCCTGATTTATACTAACAGGCCAGAATCGCGGAATATGTTTGTGTGTAGAAATACAACGAGTGGTCTGCCAAGACTGTGACACGTGCCCGCCTGCTCTTTCATTTAGCCAGCTGGTGTTGCGTGTGAAGATCCGTCTCTACGGGTAAAGATAATTGTGGCCATTTCCCCGCAACTACAGACTTGGTGAGCTTATAAAGATGCTACTTGCTAAATCCATGGAGAAATAAGAACGATGTTAAATGTTTGAAGCAAACCTTGATCAGGTAAAAGTAATTTGCAGTACAAGTCAACTCGATTAATACCCCCCCTCCACCCGGTTGGTTAGGGGTTATTAATTATACTATAGGGTCATTATCGTTCATTTAATCGGTAGGCGTTAACGTGGGAAGATCCCCGCAACTTGGTGAGATTATGAAGGTGCTTCTTGCTGAACCGGGCCATGGCGTTGCATTTTAAAAGGTTCTAACGTGACAAACTAAACCAAAAAAACCCCGAGCCTGAACATTCTCAGAAACCATATAATTAAATCAAGTTCATAATTTGTAAATGTTTACTTATTGATTGACAGATGATGACTTTTATTTATATTTGGGGTAAACAGTTTCTCTATAATTGTTTCCGTAGGGAGACACAGCAACCTCAATCGTTAGCAAATGTTTTTTTAGATTGCCTCAATTTGACGATCAGTCCGACAACTTGTTTTGAATTGTTGGTCCACTGTGTTTTGCACTGAGATTTGCAAAATAAAAACAGCATCAGGGATTTTTGTCGAAACTACGACCCTCTTTGCTGAGGCCATGCATTGTTTGCTTCTGGGCAACTTGAAATGTTTTAACTTTTAGTTTTCCGTACCTTTCTGGCTGCACTTGCCTTGATATGTGATTGATATTCTAATTACCAGTTACTTCTTGTTTACCCAATTTAATTTGATCTGTGTTTTATTTTTGGTAGTTGTTTTTGTGATAGGTTCTATTCTGTTAAACCACTATAGTTCATAGTTTGCTTTATTGTCACACATTTATTGAAACGTGCCTTAATTGTTTTGCGTTCTAAAATTTAGATACAATGTACTGTGCAAGTGTAGACTCAAAATTAATTTATTATATATTGTCGTCTTAATTGTCTGTGCAGGTACATGTACTTTTTACCACCGAAATGAACATCTTTGGGGTATTCATCGCATCCATGGAGAAGATTGCTGATTTCATCAGTTTTGCGAACGAGTACCATTCACAGCCAAAGTCGGTAAAGTATCTTTATTCTTCCTTTATATGCAAGTTAGCATCAGTCAGAACCACTTGTTACCAGCATCTAGTACAATCCTACCGACTCTCCTTCGTACTTGCAATAGAGGAGACTGGGGTTAGTACCAAAACATATATACTTCACAAGCTAGTTTTATTCAGAAAAACAATGGATATACCAGTTTGTGCATTTCTGTGTAGCAAACTGTATCTACCTGTTTGGTGTAAGTTGAAATATAAATGTATGGTAATAATAATAATAATACATTTATAATGCGCACATTCCATTAAAAAATGTTCATGTGCGCAGAACAACTTAATAAGGCGATAAACTTAATAAAGCTAACAAAACTTACTATGCAATACCAAAATACACTAACCATAAAACATTAATTAAAAGCCATGTTAAACAAATATGTTTTCAGTTTGTTTTTGAATGTTGTGAGAGAGTGAACACATTAAATTTATATGGTAACTTATTCCACAGAAATGGTGCAGCTGCATTAAAACTTCTTCCCCCCAATGTTTTCAACATCCGTCCTTGAGGGTAATTTAAGGCAAATTTATTGCATGAACGAAGAGAATATCTCCCAGGCCTTCTCACACTAATTAAGTCAGCCAAATAAGTAGGAGCTAAACCATGAAGAATTTTAAATGTAAGCAGCAACACCTTAAACTGAATACGAAAGGATACCGGGAGCCAATGTAAATCGCACAATGTTGAAGTTATGTGGTCACGTCGTGACAAACCGCACACTAGACGTGCAGCTTCATTCTGAACTCTCTGTAATTTAACAAGTTGAGTGTTAGGAAGGCCATAAAATAAAGCATTACAATAGTCTAAACGACTAGTCACAAAAGCATGGATTAAAACCTCCAAGGTGCCCTTAGTCAGGTATTTTCTGATCCTCCGAATGTTATGTAAGTGATAAAAAGCAACCGAGCAAACTTTAGTTATGTGCTTGTCCATAGAAAGGTTAGAATCAAGCCAAATTCCCAAATTTCGTACACATTGTGAGGAATCCACACTGACATCCCCAACTGTTAGACTGGATACGGTTGATTTGGAAAGTTGTTGCCTAGTGCCAATTGCAATGAACTCTGTTTTTGCATCATTGATCATGAGACGATTATGCAACATCCACTGACGTAAATCAGTGATGCAATTTTCCATACCAGCTACTGCTTGCTCTTGGCAAGCAGTGTCATGTGGCCTAAATGACATATATAGCTGTGTGTCATCAGCGTAACAGTGAACATTTGGAAGATGATGTTTAATGACATCAAATAAACCAGATGAATAAATAATAAAAAGTAACGGTCCTAAACAGGATCCCTGTGGAACTCCACAATCAAGATCAAAATAGTCCGACAGTGTTCCTTGCATCAGCACACGCTGACGTCTACCATTCAAATAGGAGCGAAACCAGTTCAATGCCAAACCAGTAACCCCAAATTTTGTTTCTAGTCTCCGCAACAAAATCCCATGGTCAACCGTATCGAAAGCGGCACTAAGATCCAACAGTACCAAAAGGGTAACATGCTGTGAGTTCATTTTCATGAGTATGTCATTAGTGATCTTGACCAAGGCCGTTTCCGTGCTGTGGTTTTTCCTGTAGGCTGACTGTTGAGGTGGATAGAGAGAATTTAATGTCATATAACCATGAATCTGATCGTAAACCGCTCTTTCTGTCAATTTAGATACAAACTGAAGATTACTAATTGGCCAATAGTTCTAAAAGTTACTAATGTCCAAATTGGCCTTTTTTAAAAGTGGAATTACAACAGCTTCCTTCCATTCATTTGGAAAAATACCAGACTGAAGCGATTGGTTAATAATTCTAGTCAATGTTGGTAACACAACATCCAAGCAATTAACAAGCAACTGTGTAGGCATGGGGTTCAAAAAGCAAGTTTTTTTAGAGGCATTTTGAATAAGAGCCCTTACATCATGCTGGGTAAGCGCGACAAAACGATCAAACTGCACGGCTGGTCTATCCACATCAAGTTCATTAACCAAATTACATGCACCACCTGTAGAAATGATATTATCTACCGGTAATTGATTATGAATACCGTTTATTTTCTGGACAAAAAAATTTCCAATATTATTAGCCCATTCCTGGTTGACAGTGTTATCAGACAAAATGTGTCTGTCACAGGGTTTCAGAAGTTTATTGACTAGACTAAAAAGTCTACGAAAATTGCCACTATTATCACTGACAAGGTTACTGTAAAAATCTTGACGTGCTTTATACATCATAAAATTGGTCCGATTTCTTAGGATCTTTGATCAAATCAGAGTCTTTACCAGAAAGTCGCCACTTCTTTTCAGCCTTACGACGTAACCGTTTGAGTTGTTTAATGTGTTGGTTAAACCAGGGCACAAGTGGTCTTGAGCTGATAACTTTATTCTGCACAGGAGCATGACGATCAAGAACATTCAAAAGACTTTCATTATAGCAGTTAGTAAGATCATCAAGGTTTTCAGGTGGATTTAAACAAACTTCTGACAGAGCCAAATCATCCTTAAAGGATTCGATGTCAATTGATTTTACTCTTCGGTAATGCGGTAATGACTTAAAAACTACATTTAATATTTGAGTTCAAGTAAAAGCACTATAGGCCATGCACCCAGCATGTAAACAAAAATTTACTGACAAGTTCTACAAATACTCTATAAAAGGGTTAAGATTTGTTTAACCATTTAAAAAACAATACTTTTAGTTTTCAGGGAAAAAAACGATTCCTATTACCTTTGTGCATTTTTTTTTTTAACAAACAATTACCACACGATTTTATTGTTATTTTTTTCCACTACAAATTCCGGCATATAAAGCAATAATGTGTGACAGGTGGAAATGGGCTTTTCAAGTCTGGAGATGGAATTCATGCTTTTATTCCTTCATCATCAGTGGCTGCATTGCAGCATGAGAACCCTCCCGCCCCTCCTTTGTGGTGATCATTGGGCTTGCGGAATGTTGTGGTTTCTTTTTAGGTAACAATAGTCAAGAGAATGTATAGGTATGGCGTATGAAGCGCAATATGTGGCAGAGATAACCCCCCCCCCCCCTCTTTTGTGTTGACCATTGTTTTCCCGGAATCTCAGGAATTCCTTTTAGGTTTCAAGGGGGGGTGGGTTATGTTACATTTGTGTTGAGTGTGTATAAAGTATAGGGATAAGAGGGGGGTATAAGGTATGGGGGACTAATACCATGCTGGGTACGATAAATTCCAGAGCGCGGCTGGTGAATTTCAGTTATCTGGCCCATAAACCTGTAGGCAAGTAACAATGAATTTGCATATTAGTGTGTTGCGTTTTTGGGGGTTACAAAATGCAGCACTGTCTTAATTGTTGTGTGAGCACATTTGTATGCATAAGTTATATAATGATACCAGTCAGGCATGCCAATGGTGTACTGACTTGCATGCCTTTGCTGTACTGACTTGCATGCCTTTGCTGTTCCTTTCAAGTTATTGTTACAATAATTTAGTCATTCCGTTTTTGGAGCTCTCTGGGGTGAGCAGCTATTGCTACAATGAATTAGTCATTGCGTTTTTGAGCTCGGTGCAGTGAACAGCTATTGCTGCAATAATTTAGTCATTCTATTTTTGAGCTCGCATGGAGTGAGCAGCATCAACTCATCTCTCCTGATATTACTTGGCCATTAGTGCTATTGCTATAGCCAGTTTCAGTGTTTAATATGTATATACCTCTTAATTTATCGGTGCTGTTTTCCGTTTTGCAAAGTTTGACTGGCACCAGTTGAGGAATGTCACATGCATGGTAAGTAAAGTGATATTTACTGTTTTATTAAAACGTAGCTTGAATTTTGTTATTTAACTCTTGTGCAAGTTTAGGGAGTTGGACATAGTGTGACGTTATCAGCAGCGCACTTGATGAATTAATAAGTCAACAGATTTTGCGTGCGATTCATTTCCACGCGCTGTCGGCGCGCAGCTCATGAAGCTCAAAGAAATTGACCCTTTATATTGATATTTCTGAAGGTTTAGAGTAGACAAGTTTTTTTGCAAGTGTTTTTGTGATTTTGTTAGATTTGTTATTGAGGGGGGATGATTTTATAATACAGGTAAAGTATTGAGAATGTTTAACTTTAGTTTAGGGCCTAATGTAGGCGGCAAAAGGAAAGTTTGTTTAACACATTGGCTGAATTTTGTGTCAATCTAGATATGCTCTTTGTTTGTATAAGCCTATAAGATTAATGAAGTCGGCAGCTCGTATCCAACAAAGCCCTTCAACTGTTTAGTTTCGATTCTAAACGCTCTATAACTTAGGGTGCACTAGCCTAATTCGAGCCCCATTGAAACTAGTGTAAAATCAATATCGTTCCGGGCCAAGTTTTTTGTGTTCCGCGTTTCCACTATTTGGTGTTCCGCGTTTCCACTATTTTGTGTTCCACTGGAATCGACAATTATAATAATGTAAATTATTTATGTAATATCGTAGCTAGAAATGTTGGTTTTGAAAAAAAGAAACAAAAAGGGCCTCCTTTCTTTTACAAAAAAGGCATGACGCTTCATTTTTTTTAATTGGCCTAATAGACTATTTCTGCTTCCGAAAAAGAACCATTCGTGTGATCAGCTACTAGCACACTACTTAGCCCACACTGATTCCCTTTTTCTCAATCTAAGAACCCTGAAACTGCACGATATTTACTCTCTTTAGTTAGGAACAATCATGTACCATCTCGCTCACAATACATTACTCATTTGTCTTGCATCGATATTTTCCAGAAATCGTCATATTCATACTCGTGTACTCATCAAGCTTCTCACCTTCATATCCACTTTTTACAAACAAATTTTACCCCGTGTTCCATCTTTACTTCTTGTTCCAACTTTAACCCTGTGTTTCACCTTTTTTTATTCCACGTTCCAAATTGTTGTATTCCGCGTTCAATCTTTGTTTATTTCGCATTCCAACTTTTTTTATTCCGCGTTCCAACTGTTTTTATTCCGCGTTCCAACTTGTTTTATTCCAACGTTCCAACCTTTTTTTATTCCGCGTTCCAACCTTTTTTATTCTGCGTTCCAACTTTTTTTTATTCTGCGTTCACAATTTTTTTTTATTCTGCGTTCCCAACTTTTTTTTATTCTGCGTTCCCAACTTTTTTTTATTCTGCGTTCCCAACTTTTTTTTATTCTGCGTTCCCAACTTTGTTTTATTCTGCGTTCCCAACTTTTTTTTATTCTGCGTTCCCAACTTTTTCTACTCCGCGTTCCCAACTGTTTCTACTCCGCGTTCCCAACTGTTTCTACTCCGCGTTCCCAACTGTTTCTACTCCGCGTTCCCAACTGTTTCTACTCCGCGTTCCCAACTGTTTCTACTCCGCGTTCCCAACTGTTTCTACTCCGCGTTCCCAACAGTTTCTACTCCGCGTTCCCAGCTGTTTCTACTCTGCGTTCCCAACTGTTTTCTACTCTGCGTTCCCAACTGTTTCTACTCTGCGTTCCCAACTGTTTCTACTCCGCGTTCCCAACTGTTTCTACTCCGCGTTCCCAACTTTTTATACTCCCGTTCCAACTATTTTTATTCCGCGTCCCTTCCGCCCAGACCTGCACGCCTAGACCGAAACAAAGTTACGTTAATGTTTTAAGAGGTCAAATTGACTAGGGGACTAATTATTTAGATTTTGTTTGGATACTGTGCAAGTGTAAACTGTTTGTCATTGCAGGCGCCAACAAAATGAACCGGCGCTGAGCCGCCTTGCCCGCCGCCGTCAACGCTGGTTCATTTCAGTGGCGCCTGCTCGGAGAAAGACAAGAAGACACGAAGACACGAAAAGGAATATAAAAAAAACCACCTAAATACTGACACACAGTTGCGAGTAATTTTCTAAGAGATGCCAAACTGCTTATGAGACTAATTTTGTCGACTTTGTTTGGATACCCGACTGTGCAAGTGTAGACTTGAAATGAAGTCGTTGGACACTGTCGTGTGTAGTCGCCATCCAAAAAAACCAACGCTGAGCCACTATGCATGGACAAAGACGACAGTGTCTAACAACAAACTTTTTGCCCATCCAAGGCCAACTTTTGTTTGTGTGTATTTTAAACCACTTTAGAGGAAGACTGTTGTTGGATAAGGGAGTGACAGCCCAAGATGCACCCGCCCCAGATGACGACAGGACTGGAAGACTGGACGATTGGTGGGTGTTTTATGACACGTTCTGTTATATTGCAGCACTGTAGTGCATATTTTGTGCATAAATAGATACATATAATGCGCCTTCATATTTGGCGTGATGAAATTTGTTTGAAATTACACCTTAAATACCCGACTCCAGTAATAATAAAAACAAGTATAACAATGTATACAGCTTTGCCCATCCCAAGTTGATATTTGATTATTGTTATTGTTTTAATTTTAAACAGCTTGAGATGGAGAATTAAAGAATGCGACAACAAGACCGCACGCCCAGACCAGCACGCCTAGACCGAAACAAAGTTAAGTATAGGTTTTAAGAGAGGTTAAATTGACTAGGGGACTAATTATTTAGATTTTGTTTGGATACTGTGCAAGTGTAAACTGTTTTTGTCATTGCAGGCGCCAACAAAATGAACCGGCGCTGAGCCGCCTTGCCCGCCGCCGTCAACGCTTGTTCATTTTAGTGGCGTCTGCTCGGAGAAAGACAAGAAGACACGAAAAGGAATGAAAACAAAACCCACTCAAATACTGACACACAGTTACGAGTAATTTTCGATGCCAAACTGCTTATGAGACTAATTTTGTCGACTTTGTTTGGATACCCGACTGTGCAAGTGTAGACTTGAAATGAAGTCGTTGGACACTGTCGTTTTTGTATGTGTAGTCGCCATCCAAAAAAACCAACGCTGAGCCACTATGCATGGACAAAGACGACAGTGTCTCACAAGAAACATTTTGCCCATCCAAGGCCAACTTTTGTTTGTGTGTATTTTAAACCACTTTAGAGGAAGACTGTTGTTGGATAAGGGAGTGACAGGACTGGAAGACTGGACGATTGGTGGGTGTTTTATGACACGTTCTGTTATATTGAAGCACTGTAGTGCATATTTTGTGCATAAATAGATACATATAATGCGCCTCTATATTTGGCGTGATGAAATTTGTTTGAAATTACACCTTAAATACCCGACTCCAGTAATAATCAAAACAAGTATAACAATGTATACAGCTTTGCCCATCCAAAGTTGATATTTGATTATTGTTATTGTTTTAATTTTAAACAGCTTGAGATGAAGAATTAAAGAATGCGACAACAAGACCGCACGCCCAGACCAGCACGCCTAGACCGAAACAAAGTTAAGTATATGATTTAAGAGAGGTTAAATTGACTAGGGGACTAATTATTTAGATTTTGTTTGGATACTGTGCAAGTGTAAACTGTTTTTGTCATTGCAGGCGCCAACAAAATGAACCGGCGCTGAGCCGCCTTGCCCGCCGCCGTCAACGCTTGTTCATTTTAGTGGCGTCTGCTCGGAGAAAGACAAGAAGACACGAAAAGGAATGAAAACAAAACCCACTCAAATACTGACACACAGTTACGAGTAATTTTCGATGCCAAACTGCTTATGAGACTAATTTTGTCGACTTTGTTTGGATACCCGACTGTGCAAGTGTAGACTTGAAATGAAGTCGTTGGACACTGTCGTTTTTGTATGTGTAGTCGCCATCCAAAAAAACCAACGCTGAGCCACTATGCATGGACAAAGACGACAGTGTCTCACAAGAAACATTTTGCCCATCCAAGGCCAACTTTTGTTTGTGTGTATTTTAAACCACTTTAGAGGAAGACTGTTGTTGGATAAGGGAGTGACAGCCCAAGATGATGACAGGACTGGAAGACTGGACGATTGGTGGGTGTTTTATGACACGTTCTGTTATATTGAAGCACTGTAGTGCATATTTTGTGCATAAATAGATACATATAATGCGCCTCTATATTTGGCGTGATGAAATTTGTTTGAAATTACACCTTAAATACCCGACTCCAGTAATAATCAAAACAAGTATAACAATGTATACAGCTTTGCCCATCCAAAGTTGATATTTGATTATTGTTATTGTTTTAATTTTAAACAGCTTGAGATGAAGAATTAAAGAATGCGACAACAAGACCGCACGCCCAGACCAGCACGCCTAGACCGAAACAAAGTTAAGTATATGATTTAAGAGAGGTTAAATTGACTAGGGGACTAATTATTTAGATTTTGTTTGGATACTGTGCAAGTGTAAACTGTTTTTGTCATTGCAGGCGCCAACAAAATGAACCTGCGCTGAGCCGCCTTGCCCGCCGCCGTCAACGCTTGTTCATTTTAGTGGCGTCTGCTCGGAGAAAGACAAGAAGACACGAAAAGGAATGAAAACAAAACCCACTCAAATACTTACACACAGTTACGAGTAATTTTCGATGCCAAACTGCTTATGAGACTAATTTTGTCGACTTTGTTTGGATACCCGACTGTGCAAGTGTAGACTTGAAATGAAGTCGTTGGACACTGTCGTTTTTGTATGTGTAGTCGCCATCCAAAAAAACCAACGCTGAGCCACTATGCATGGACAAAGACGACAGTGTCTCACAAGAAACATTTTGCCCATCCAAGGCCAACTTTTGTTTGTGTGTATTTTAAACCACTTTAGAGGAAGACTGTTGTTGGATAAGGGAGTGACAGCCCAAGATGATGACAGGACTGGAAGACTGGACGATTGGTGGGTGTTTTATGACACGTTCTGTTATATTGAAGCACTGTAGTGCATATTTTGTGCATAAATAGATACATATAATGCGCCTCTATATTTGGCGTGATGAAATTTGTTTGAAATTACACCTTAAATACCCGACTCCAGTAATAATCAAAACAAGTTTAACAATGTATACAGCTTTGCCCATCCAAAGTTGATATTTGATTATTGTTATTGTTTTAATTTTAAACAGCTTGAGATGAAGAATTAAAGAATGCGACAACAAGACCGCACGCCCAGACCAGCACGCCTAGACCGAAACAAAGTTAAGTATATGATTTAAGAGAGGTTAAATTGACTAGGGGACTAATTATTTAGATTTTGTTTGGATACTGTGCAAGTGTAAACTGTTTTTGTCATTGTAGGCGTCAACAAAATGAACCGGCGCTGAGCCGCCTTGCCCGCCGCCGTCAACGCTTGTTCATTTTAGTGGCATCTGCTCGGAGAAAGACAAGAAGACACGAAAAGGAATGAAAACAAAACCCACTCAAATACTGACACACAGTTACGAGTAATTTTCGATGCCAAACTGCTTATGAGACTAATTTTGTCGACTTTGTTTGGATACCCGACTGTGCAAGTGTAGACTTGAAATGAAGTCGTTGGACACTGTCGTTTTTGTATGTGTAGTCGCCATCCAAAAAAACCAACGCTGAGCCACTATGCATGGACAAAGACGACAGTGTCTCACAAGAAACATTTTGCCCATCCAAGGCCAACTTTTGTTTGTGTGTATTTTAAACCACTTTAGAGGAAGACTGTTGTTGGATAAGGGAGTGACAGCCCAAGATGATGACAGGACTGGAAGACTGGACGATTGGTGGGTGTTTTATGACACGTTCTGTTATATTGAAGCACTGTAGTGCATATTTTGTGCATAAATAGATACATATAATGCGCCTTCATATTTGGCGTGATGAAATTTGTTTGAAATTACACCTTAAATACCCGACTCCAGTAATAATCAAAACAAGTATAACAATGTATACAGCTTTGCCCATCCAAAGTTGATATTTGATTATTGTTATTGTTTTAATTTTAAACAGCTTGAGATGAAGAATTAAAGAATGCGACAACAAGACCGCACGCCCATACCAGCACGCCTAGACCGAAACAAAGTTAAGTATATGATTTAAGAGAGGTTAAATTGACTAGGGGACTAATTATTTAGATTTTGTTTGGATACTGTGCAAGTGTAAACTGTTTTTGTCATTGCAGGCGCCAACAAAATGAACCGGCGCTGAGCCGCCTTGCCCGCCGCCGTCAACGCTTGTTCATTTTAGTGGCGTCTGCTCGGAGAAAGACAAGAAGACACGAAAAGGAATGAAAACAAAACCCACTCAAATACTGACACACAGTTACGAGTAATTTTCGATGCCAAACTGCTTATGAGACTAATTTTGTCGACTTTGTTTGGATACCCGACTGTGCAAGTGTAGACTTGAAATGAAGTCGTTGGACACTGTCGTTTTTTTATGTGTAGTCGCCATCCAAAAAAACCAACGCTGAGCCACTATGCATGGACAAAGACGACAGTGTCTCACAAGAAACATTTTGCCCATCCAAGGCCAACTTTTGTTTGTGTGTATTTTAAACCACTTTAGAGGAAGACTGTTCTTGGATAAGGGAGTGACAGCCCAAGATGATGACAGGACTGGAAGACTGGACGATTGGTGGGTGTTTTATGACACGTTCTGTTATATTGAAGCACTGTAGTGCATATTTTGTGCATAAATAGATACATATAATGCGCCTCTATATTTGGCGTGATGAAATTTGTTTGAAATTACACCTTAAATACCCGACTCCAGTAATAATCAAAACAAGTATAACAATGTATACAGCTTTGCCCATCCAAAGTTGATATTTGATTATTGTTATTGTTTTAATTTTAAACAGCTTGAGATGAAGAATTAAAGAATGCGACAACAAGACCGCACGCCCAGACCAGCACGCCTAGACCGAAACAAAGTTAAGTATATGATTTAAGAGAGGTTAAATTGACTAGGGGACTAATTATTTAGATTTTGTTTGGATACTGTGCAAGTGTAAACTGTTTTTGTCATTGTAGGCGTCAACAAAATGAACCGGCGCTGAGCCGCCTTGCCCGCCGCCGTCAACGCTTGTTCATTTTAGTGGCATCTGCTCGGAGAAAGACAAGAAGACACGAGAAGGAATGAAAACAAAACCCACTCAAATACTGACACACAGTTACGAGTAATTTTCGATGCCAAACTGCTTATGAGACTAATTTTGTCGACTTTGTTTGGATACCCGACTGTGCAAGTGTAGACTTGAAATGAAGTCGTTGGACACTGTCGTTTTTGTATGTGTAGTCGCCATCCAAAAAAACCAACGCTGAGCCACTATGCATGGACAAAGACGACAGTGTCTCACAAGAAACATTTTGCCCATCCAAGGCCAACTTTTGTTTGTGTGTATTTTAAACCACTTTAGAGGAAGACTGTTGTTGGATAAGGGAGTGACAGCCCAAGATGATGACAGGACTGGAAGACTGGACGATTGGTGGGTGTTTTATGACACGTTCTGTTATATTGAAGCACTGTAGTGCATATTTTGTGCATAAATAGATACATATAATGCGCCTTCATATTTGGCGTGATGAAATTTGTTTGAAATTACACCTTAAATACCCGACTCCAGTAATAATCAAAACAAGTATAACAATGTATACAGCTTTGCCCATCCAAAGTTGATATTTGATTATTGTTATTGTTTTAATTTTAAACAGCTTGAGATGAAGAATTAAAGAATGCGACAACAAGACCGCACGCCCAGACCAGCACGCCTAGACCGAAACAAAGTTAAGTATATGATTTAAGAGAGGTTAAATTGACTAGGGGACTAATTATTTAGATTTTGTTTGGATACTGTGCAAGTGTAAACTGTTTTTGTCATTGCAGGCGCCAACAAAATGAACCGGCGCTGAGCCGCCTTGCCCGCCGCCGTCAACGCTTGTTCATTTTAGTGGCGTCTGCTCGAAGAAAGACAAGAAGACACGAAAAGGAATGAAAACAAAACCCACTCAAATACTGACACACAGTTACGAGTAATTTTCGATGCCAAACTCCTTATGAGACTAATTTTGTCAACTTTGTTTGGATACCCGACTGTGCAAGTGTAGACTTGAAATGAAGTCGTTGGACACTGTCGTTTTTGTATGTGTAGTCGCCATCCAAAAAAACCAACGCTGAGCCACTATGCATGGACAAAGACGACAGTGTCTCACAAGAAACATTTTGCCCATCCAAGGCCAACTTTTGTTTGTGTGTATTTTAAACCACTTTAGAGGAAGACTGTTGTTGGATAAGGGAGTGACAGCCCAAGATGATGACAGGACTGGAAGACTGGACGATTGGTGGGTGTTTTATGACACGTTCTGTTATATTGAAGCACTGTAGTGCATATTTTGTGCATAAATAGATACATATAATGCGCCTCTATATTTGGCGTGATGAAATTTGTTTGAAATTACACCTTAAATACCCGACTCCAGTAATAATCAAAACAAGTTTAACAATGTATACAGCTTTGCCCATCCAAAGTTGATATTTGATTATTGTTATTGTTTTAATTTTAAACAGCTTGAGATGAAGAATTAAAGAATGCGACAACAAGACCGCACGCCCAGACCAGCACGCCTAGACCGAAACAAAGTTAAGTATATGATTTAAGAGAGGTTAAATTGACTAGGGGACTAATTATTTAGATTTTGTTTGGATACTGTGCAAGTGTAAACTGTTTTTGTCATTGCAGGCGCCAACAAAATGAACCGGCGCTGAGCCGCCTTGCCCGCCGCCGTCAACGCTTGTTCATTTTAGTGGCGTCTGCTCGGTGAAAGACAAGAAGACACGAAAAGGAATGAAAACAAAACCCACTCAAATACTGACCCACAGTTACGATTAATTTTCTAAGAGATGCCAAACTGCTTATGAGACTAATTTTGTCGACTTTGTTTGGATACCCGACTGTGCAAGTGTAGACTTGAAATGAAGTCGTTGGACACTGTCGTTTTTGTATGTGTAGTCGCCATCCAAAAAAACCAACGCTGAGCCACTATGCATGGACAAAGACGACAGTGTCTAACAACAAAAATGTTGCCCATCCAAGGCCAACTTTTGTTTGTGTGTATTTTAAACCACTTTAGAGGAAGACTGTTGTTGGATAAGGGAGTGACAGCCCAAGATGCACTCGCCCCAGATGACGACAGGACTGGAAGACTGGACGATTGGTGGGTGTTTTATGACACGTTCTGTTATATTAAAGCACTGTAGTGCATATTTTGTGCATAAATAGATGCATATAATGCGCCTTCATATTTAGCGTGATGAAATTTGTTTAAAATTACACCTTAAATACCCGACTCCAGTCATAATAAAAACCAAGTATAACAATGTATACAGCTTTGCCCATCCAAAGTTGATATTTGATTTTTGTTATTGTTTCAATTTTAAACAGCTTGAGATGGAGAATCAATGAATGCGACTGGAAGCTATGAAGGACTGGAAGATTGGTGAGTGTTTTATGACACGTTCTATTATATTAAACCACTATAGTATATATATTTGGAGTTTTTGTTTATTGTCACAGTTATAGATAGTTATAATGCACCTTCATTTCGCTAGCTAAAGTTCGTTTAGAAATACACATTAAAAACGTGACTCGTATATTTCAGTATTCTATTACAGAAAATATGTCACCTTCGATACTTGCATATGCATTTCTTTGCGCATGCGCAAGGAATTTGCTGAAACGAAAACAAAGGCTATGACGTCACCCACACACTTCACCTCCCAGAAGCCCTATATGAATCGTCCTTATTTCAGCGTGCGTTAAGTGTACACGTGTTGTTAGGTTTACTCCTAACGATACACTCTACAAGCGTAAAGATTGTATTTTCGACACGACATGGCTGAACTAAAATCTAAGAAAAAGACAGCGAATCGCAGCAATATTTGCCGTTCCTGTGGTAGTTCACCTTTGGACTTTGATATACATCCTGCTTCCGTTGTCGTCTATGCTCACAGGATAACCCTTGCTAAATCTGTTCATAGTTTCATCCTACAGTCGCCCTATTCCCGCCTCGTCAGAGAGACGGAACGACCTTTCTTTTTGGGCTGAGCCGGAAAATCACGTACATCGACCCGGCCCGGGCGCTCTGGCTTGGGCGTACTTCCCTAACGATCCCCGTCAGTACGGGCCGCCGATGCATCTCTCTTGCCTGCCTTTGAGCTACTTTCCTACGTACTACACTCCGGAGATGTCATATCATGGCGCTATATGCTGACGATGATTCCAGCCAGTGCGATAGTAGCCACTATTTCAGAGGCCAAGCTACACATTCTTCGTCTCGTGATAGTGCCTACCGCTCTCAACACTACGTCGGAGATCATTTTCCGGAGGAAATTTTTCGTCTTTGTTCTGGGGATTTTTCTCGTTTCCGCTCCCGTTCTCATCGACCATCAGGTCGTACACACACGGCCATCCTTTGTCTTTTTTACCGACTTCCAGTGACTCGGATCTAGACAGTCGGGAGCCCAAAGTGATCATCCCAGCAGTGGGTAAGATTTTTACAGTTTCCCCCTCCTTCTTCTATAGAAGCCTCCCGCTCCTCCTTCCGAAGAGAGACAGCTAGACCCACTCCTCCTCTGAATTTTGTGCTTCCCATTGACATTTGTTTGGCGGACATCATGGATAAAGCCTTTTCTCTCATTCAGAAGAAAAAACCTCCCAAAGCCTCCTCCAGAGAACATTGACTTTTTAAAACCAAAGATGATAACTCCAATCAGTTTTGTACTATCCCAACAATTCCTTCAGCAGTCAAAGACAAATTGTGTTCTTCCAGCCCTTCCAAGAGAAGCTTTTTCCCAGACAAGATGGAAACCCTGGCCACTGTCCTGCAATCCCTTCCCCAGGGCTGGTGGGCTGCAACCCTGGATCTGAAGGATGTTTATCTTCATATCTCCATCCACAGAGACCATCAGAGGTTCTTGCAATTCATGTATCGGAACATCACTTATCAGTTTACCCAAAAATTGGACTCTTTCATCAACCAGGAATGCATGCTAACCTGGAGTCTACTCACTTGGTGCAATCTCTCTACAAGCGAGCCACCTCTCCGGGAAAGAGAACATCATAGTGGATGCCCTTTCACGAGGGAGAAACAGATCTTCAACATCCTAGACACCCCACACACGCGCAGGCTTGGGCCACAGACGCTAGATAATTTTAATAGCCCCCCCCCCCCCACCCCCCCTGGCCAAGACAACCATGGTTCCCTCAACTTCTGGACCTCCCATTATTCTACCAAAGAGACCAGACCTTCTCACACAACCCGTGTCCAAGATGCTGCACCCAGATCCGGACAGTCTTTATCTTTGTGCTTGGATGCTATCAAGTCTTCCCTCCGAACGGCTGGCCTATCTTTAGACGCTGCTTCCCTTGCAGCAAAATGCCAAGGAAGGTTTCGATCCCAATTCTGCATCTGTAACTGTGATGGGGGATTTTCTACTTCATCTCTTTAATTCTGGCCTCCAGATTAGAACCATTTGAGGCTACAGATCAGCCATCGCAGTAGTACATCTTACCAATCTTACCAATAATACTGCTATATCTCAACTGATAAAAGGCATGTTTTTAGAGAGACCACTCCTTCTTGGGACCTCGGTTGACGAAGCCTCCCTTTGAACACAACCTCACGGTCAAGACAGTCTTCCTTTTAGGAACAGGAACAGGGAGGTGTTTGTCTTGTCCCACGTATCAACTTCCTAACCAAGAACCAATCACCAAGTTTTTCCCCTCCAGACATATTCGTCGCGAGCTTGACTTCATTTTCAAGTGTCATTTTGAACACTACACAACTCTTCATCACAACAGTCTGTCCGTTCAACCCCGCCGAAGCCATACTACCAGATTTACCAGGCGAACTGTTGACGGGAGCAATTAATAGTATCTACTCTGACACGGAACACACCCCTCTCAACCAGTTGCATGACTACCTCAAGGGCTCATTTCCAAGGTGTTCCTATCACAGATATTATGGAGGCAGCTTGTTGGAGGGGCACATGGGCAGACAAGTTTTGCAAGCAGCAGCACGTTCTTCAGCCCAGAAACACCGCAGGACTGTCAACTCATCCTCATAAGAGCTTTTGAGTACAATTGCTTGCGCATGCGCATAGAAATGCATATGTAGGTATCGGAGGTGAGTATTTTCTTAGATAGATTAGGAAATCCCTACAGATTTAGGGAGAATACGATTGCGGTACATAGTGAGATATTTGAGGGTATATTCATTGCATCCAACGAATACCACCATGTACTTTTATTAACAGTTTAAGTCAGCCATTTTTTTTTGTTCTTTTTTTGAAGTGGGAACCGCTTGAATCTAGCATCTACTACAACCAACCGACACTCGCTTAATCTAAAAGTGTGATTTCGTGCGATTTGTGGCGCCGAGTTGGACTTCAAATACCAAGCCAGAATTATGAAGGGTTTCTTCAGACAAGACGGTTTCTTCTTGGCTCAATCGAGCTACATGCATGGCATAGCTGCCAATGAGCCTTAGTCCCTACTAACACGACGGTCAAATTAATTGCATCCACTTTATCTTCACAGTCTAATACCCCTGAACCTGAAGGTGCGTGACATCCTGCTGTGGCGTCTCTAGTCTCTCCTGACAGACCTGCTAAACCGGAAGGATTTCCAACTGCGCTAACAAGACCATCTGAAATTCGGGCATTGGACATTCATTGGAGATCAGCAAGTGTCCTCATTAGCCTGCGACTGTCTGACATTCCTCAACTGCCTTGTCTTGATCGAGTCGTGTGTATGCAGGCATTTTGTAGCACCGGCCGGTAGGCGGATCACTCTGTCTCCGATGTAGCAGGAACTAACGGTCGCTACCGCATGAATGGAGATATTTACATGCATACCAGCCAATGTTTTTATTGTACGCCTTCACCCAGTGTTGCCTACCTTGGCATTGTCAAGACGAAGTGGTGACTGTCAGACAGGTTCACCGAGCATCTCTGTAGCGTTACACTTGTTACTCGTGGCTTAACTGTGGTGCAGTACTTTTCTTCATCGGGCCAAACCATTATAGACACGAGCGTCCGTTTCTTGGTTGCCACGGGTACCGACATGAAATGCAAATGCGCTGAGCAACATATCATCTTCCATGCCCTGACAAAGAACAGTAATTAAAAACAATTGCACCTCGCGAAATTGTGAGCCCTTTTTAAATTTGTTTTTAATCAAGTCTTTTTTGTCCGTAAGGGCGTTACCTAAATGAACCAGCACTGAGCCAGCATGCCCGCCGCCGTCAGGGCTGGTTCATGTCAGTGGCGCCTACTGGGACAAAGACACGATTACATCGAAATGAATTACAATGAGCAAATAATGACCGACAGTGTTACAATCAATTTTCTAACAGATGTGCAATTTGTTATGGACAAAGTTTTTCGATTTTGTTTAGATACTGTGCAAGTGTAGAAGTGTAGACCGAAATTAACCAGCACTGAGCCAGCATGCCCGCCGCCGTCGGCGCTGGTTGATTTTGGACAAAGACACGAAGACACCTAAAGGAATTTTAAAAATATAAAAAATTTGACTGTGACACAGACTTTCGAGAAATTTTGAAAAAGAAGTCAAATTGACTATGGTTTTAGATTTTGTTGCGATACTGTGCAAGATAGTACAGTGCTTACCTTTTGGTTGGGGTGCAACATTTTGGGACATACTGTCAGCGTACAGAGATAGAAGATTATACGCTACTCAGTGCATTTGCATTTTATGTCGGTCCCCGTGGCAACCAAGGCGCAGACACTCTTGTCTTTGATGGTACGGTCTGATGTGGAGAAGCTCGGTGCTACAGCTAAGTTGTGGGTACCAAGTAGTTGTGCTACGAAGATGCTCGTCGAACATGCCAGGCAGTGGCCGCTTTTTCTTTACGATGTGAAGAAGGCGACAATGGGTGCGAGTGATGCAATAAACAGCATTTGGCGGTGTGCATGCGAATAATCCTTTGATGGGGTTTACGGCTCGCGGAACCTGTTATTATTGGAAGACAGTGGGGTACAAGTATCGAAAAGTGTTGCAAGTGTCTGTTTGCATGGCTGATCTTGCCTCGGTAGGGGGAATTGTTTGTACAGCCGTGACTAGTGGGGTGCACTGGTTGAATCTTAGTGGGTGAAAAATGTCTGAATCGCGGATGAGCTTGTCGGCAAAGTTGTTTGAGATCCTGATGGTAAGCAGGTTCATGTCAAGAGGGTCTCTAAATGTCGTAGCAGGAGGTCTCGCGCACCTCTTTGGTTCAGGAGTTTAGATGTGAAGACGAAGTAGACGCGATGTTTTGACCATCGTTGAGTAGTGGCTAGTGCTTGTTGGCGGCCCGTGGATGTAGCTCGGTTGAGAGCAGAAGAAACTGGGTTGTCTGGTTAAGAAACCTTTTACAATTCCGGATTTGGGATCGCATTCTTAGATGAGTGTCAGTTGGCCTGTGGTAGATGTAAGTAATGAAGCGGTTCTGAGATGGCGGCTATACCCCGTAAGATGACGGCCAGGAATGGATGCCATGAAGACTGAATGATTGGTAGGTGTATTTAAAAATAATGGTAATTCAAGCAATTACCAATGGTGTATCCTACTATTAAACCACTATATTAATGTTTGTGCATGCCTAAAAGTTTTGCAAGTGATTTGCATGTTTTCATATAACGCATAAGGTGACCTTTAGTTGTAGCAAGTTTTCTTATGTGGGCTTCGAACAGAGAAGACCAACATAAATTGTAAACCATGTAAACCAACTCCCAGTGAGTAACGTTGTATTTTATTTGATATTTGTACTGATAATTGTGACCTTTTTGCGACCGTGTGTGTATTTTTATTATTTGTATTGTCAGATTTGTAGATGTAATGTGCAGCTATCCAGGTGACATTTGACCTTCATGTTATTGTACTACGGTCGTAAATAATACTGTGCCTTTATTGCAATGAGTGTTTTCTTGTAAAGTTATATTCAGGAGATAGGTGTGGTCCGCTACATTAACAAATACAAACTGAAAAGCCTGGCTCGTACTTTTAAATGCTCACAAAGCGTTTTGTAGCCGAATTTGGCGATTTTAGAAAACAGTACCCCTACATCTCGATCAATAGTAACCTTGAAAATTTCATGTGTCAAAATAGATGGGATGTGATGTGATGAGATGCAACCGTCTTGTAACAAGCTGGATGAGAGAGACGGCCTGGAAGCCCCGAATACTGGACGATAGGTAGGTTTTTATATTATACGTTCTCCTCGCATGTTATCCCAAACTCATATCTTTAATTCATAATCTACTGGGCACAATATATGTTTGTATAGTGCCTAATTAATCCCTTAAATAGAACCCTTAAGTGTACCTCGCATGTTATCCAAAACTCTTTTTTTAGTTCCTAATCTACAACCTCGTGATACTTTGGTATGGACTGAAGCCGAATAATAATTAGTACAGTGCTTAATTACTGCAGCATTATGAAGCGTTATTTTTGCTGCGAATATCTCTTTAAAACAAACTAGTAATGCATTCTTTTGGCTGTGAATATCTTTGAAACAAAGTGTACCTTACATGTTATCCCAAACTCGTATCGTTATTTCCTAATTTAAGCTTTAGCCGAACACGTATTAGTGCATAATTAATCCTTTAAATATAAAACCCTTGATTACTGCAGCATTGTAATGCATTATTTTGGCTGCGAATATGTCTGCCTCGCATGTTATCCAAAAGTCATATTTGTTTTCTTAATCTACAACATTATGATACTTGGTATAGACTAAAGCCGAATAATAAATAGTGCCTAATTAGCCAAACACTAATTAGTTTCTCATTCCCTTAAATAGAACCCTTTCTTACTGCAGCATTGTAATGCGTTCTTTCGGCTGCGAATATCTCTGAATCTTTAAAACAAAGTGTACCTTACATGTTATCAAAAACTCTAAATTTTATTTCATACTCTGCAAGATTAGTTTAATTAGTTTATAATTTATTCCCTTCAATAGGACCCTTTCTTATTTAAAGAAAATGTACCTCGCATTTTATCGAAATTTTCCTAATCTACAAGATCATACTTAATTTTGGATTAAGCTTTATATCCCTTAAATATAGAAGCCTTTGTTACTGAATAATTTTAATGTGTTCTTTCGGACTTTATCTTTGCCTAAAACCAGTGTACCTCGCATGTTATCCAAAACTGTTTCATTTTAGTTCCTAATCTACAGTACCATGATACTTGGCACACTTACTTAAAGCCGAATAATAATTAGGGCCTAATTAGCCAGTTAAAGAAATCTCTTTTTACTGCAGTATTGTGATGTGTTTAACATTAAATGTACCTCACATGTGATAAAAAAACCTCATCTTCCTATTTCAAAACCCTCAAGACCATGCTACTAGGCACACCTAATTTTTATATAGGCTTTAGCCGAACACTAATTAGTGCTTTATTAATTTCTGCCGCATTGTAATGCGTTATTTTGGCTGCGAATATCTCTGCCTCTTTAAAACTAAGTTTACTTTACATTTTATACCAAACATATTATACTAATTCTTGTAGAAGCTTAAGCCAAACACTCATTAGTGCCTTTTTAATTCCATAAATAGAAGCCTTTCTTACTGCAGCATCATATTGCGTTTTTTCGGCTGCGAATTTCCGTTTTCCGTTTGCATGTTATCCAAAACTCTTTCAATAATTAGTGCATAATCTTTTCACTGCAGTATTGTAATGCCTTGTTTTCAGATGAAATGTACCTCACATGTGGAGACAAAAAACCTCATCTTCCTATTTCAAAATCCTTAAGACCATGCTACTAGGCACACCTAATTTTTATATAGGCTTTAGCATTGTAATGCGTTATTTTGGCTGCGAATTTTGGCGTTCAAAATCATGATACTTGACATAGACTAAAGCCGATTAATAATTAGTTCATAATTAGCCAGTTAAAGATGACTTTTCACTGCAGCATAGCGTTTTTTAGATGCGTATATATATCGGTCTCTCACATTACAAATCTGTTGCAAGTCCCTTGCATTATAAGTCTGTCGCAAATCCCTCGCATTATAAGTCTGTCGCAAGTCCCTTGCATTATAAGTCTGTCGCAAGTCCCTCGCATTATAAGTCTGTCGCAAGTCCCTCGCATTGCAAGTCTGTCACAAGTCCCTCGCATTACAAGTCTGCCACAAGTCCCTCGCATTACAAGTCTGCCACAAGTCCCTCGCATTACAAGTCTGTCACAAGTCCCTCGCATTACAAGTCTGTCACAAGTCCCTCGCATTACAAGTCTGTCACAAGTCCCTCGCATTACAAGTCTGTCGCAAGTCTCTCGCATTACAAGTCTGTCGCAAGTTTCTCGCATTACAAGTCTGTCGCAAGTTTCTCTCATTACAAGTCTGTCGCAAGTTTTTCTCATTACAAGTCTGTCGCAAGTTCCTCTCATTACAAGTCTGTCGCAAGTTCCTCTCATTACAAGTCTGTCGCAAGTTCCTCTCATTACAAGTCTGTCGCAAGTTCCTCTCATTACAAGTCTGTCGCAAGTCCCTCGCATTACAAGTCTGTCGCAAGTCCCTCGCAATCCAAGTCTGTCGCAAGTCCCTCGCATTACAAGTCTGTCGCAAGTTCCTCTCATTACAAGTCTGTCGCAAGTTCCTCTCATTACAAGTCTGTCGCAAGTTCCTCTCATTACAAGTCTGTCGCAAGTTCCTCTCATTACAAGTCTGTCGCAAGTTCCTCTCATTACAAGTCTGTCGCAAGTTCCTCTCATTACAAGTCTGTCGCAAGTTCCTCTCATTACAAGTCTGTCGCAAGTTCCTCTCATTACAAGTCTGTCGCAAGTTCCTCTCATTACAAGTCTGTCGCAAGTTCCTCTCATTACAAGTCTGTCACAAGTTCCTCTCATTACAAGTCTGTCGCAAGTTCCTCTCGTTACAAGTCTGTCGCAAGTTCTTCTCGTTACAAGTCTGTCGCAAGTTCCTCTCATTACAAGTCTGTCGCAAGTTCCTCTCATTACAAGTCTGTCGCAAGTTCCTCTCATTACAAGTCTGTCGCAAGTTATTCTCATTACAAGTCTGTCGCAAGTTCCTCTCATTACAAGTCTGTCGCAAGTTCCTCTCATTACAAGTCTGTCGCAAGTTCCTCTCATTACAAGTCTGTCGCAAGTTCCTCTCATTACAAGTCTGTCGCAAGTTCCTCTTATTACAAGTCTGTCGCAAGTTCCTCGCATTGAAAGTCTGTCGCAAGTTCCTCGCATTACAAGTCTGTCGCAAGTCCCTCGCATTACTAGTCTGTCGCAAGTCCCTCGCATTACTAGTCTGTCGCAAGTCCCTCGCATTACTAGTCTGTCGCAAGTTCCTCTCATTACAAGTCTGTCGCAAGTTCCTCGCATTACAAGTTTGTCGCAAGTCTCTAGCATTACAAGTTTGTCGCAAGTGTTTCGCATTGAAAGTCTGTCGCAAGTCCCTCGCATTGCAAGTCTGTCGCAAGTCCCTCTCATTACAAGTCTGTCGCAAGTTCCTCTCATTACAAGTCTGTCGCAAGTTCCTCTCATTACAAGTTTGTCGCAAGTTCCTCTCATTACAAGTTTGTCGCAAGTCTCTCGCATTACAAGTTTGTCGCAAGTCTTTAGCATTGAAAGTCTGTCGCAAGTCCCTCGCATTACTAGTCTGTCGCAAGTCTCTCGCATTGCTAGTCTGTCGCAAGTCTCTCGCATTGCAAGTCTGTCGAAATTTCCTCTCATTACAAGTCTGTCGCAAGTTCCTCTCATTACAAGTCTGTCGCAAGTCTCTCGCATTACAAGTCTGTCGCAATTTCCTCTCATTACAAGTCTGTCGCAAGTCTCTCGCATTACTAGTCTGTCGCAAGTTTCTCTCATTACAAGTCTGTCGCAAGTCTCTCGCATTACTAGTCTGTCGCAAGTCTCTCGCATTACTAGTCTGTCGCAAGTTCATCTCATTACAAGTCTGTCGCAAGTCCCCCTCATTACAAGTCTGTCGCAAGTCCCCCTCATTACAAGTCTGTCGCAAGTTCCTCTCATTACAAGTCTGTCGCAAGTTCCTCTCATTACAAGTCTGTCGCAAGTTCCTCTCATTACAAATCTGTCGCAAGTTCCTCTCATTACAAGTCTGTCGCAAGTTTCTCGCATTACAAGTCTGTCGCAAGTTTCTCGCATTACAAGTCTGTCGCAAGTTCCTCTCATTACAAGTCTGTCGCAAGTTCCTCTCATTACAAGTCTGTCGCAAGTTCCTCTCATTACAAGTCTGTCGCAAGTTCTTCTCATTACAAGTCTGTCGCAAGTTCCTCTCATTACAAGTCTGTCGCAAGTTTCTCGCATTACAAGTCTGTCGCAAGTTCCTCTCATTACAAGTCTGTCGCAAGTTCCTCTCATTACAAGTCTGTCGCAAGTTCCTCTCATTACAAGTCTGTCGCAAGTTCCTCTCATTACAAGTCTGTCGCAAGTTCCTCTCATTACAAGTCTGTCGCAAGTTCCTCTCATTACAAGTCTGTCGCAAGTTCCTCTCATTACAAGTCTGTCGCAAGTTCCTCTCATTACAAGTCTGTCGCAAGTTCCTCTCATTACAAGTCTGTCGCAAGTTCCTCTCATTACAAGTCTGTCGCAAGTTCCTCTCATTACAAGTCTGTCGCAAGTTCCTCTCATTACAAGTCTGTCGCAAGTTCCTCTCATTACAAGTCTGTCGCAAGTTCCTCTCATTACAAGTCTGTCGCAAGTTCCTCTCATTACAAGTCTGTCGCAAGTTCCTCTCATTACAAGTCTGTCGCAAGTCTCTCGCATTACTAGTCTGTCGCAAGTTTCTCTCATTACAAGTCTGTCGCAAGTCTCTCGCATTACTAGTCTGTCGCAAGTCTCTCGCATTACTAGTCTGTCGCAAGTTCATCTCATTCCAAGTCTGTCGCAAGTCCCCCTCATTACAAGTCTGTCGCAAGTCCCCCTCATTACAAGTCTGTCGCAAGTCCCCCTCATTACAAGTCTGTCGCAAGTTCCTCTCATTACAAGTCTGTCGCAAGTTCCTCTCATTACAAGTCTGTCGCAAGTTCCTCTCATTACAAGTCTGTCGCAAGTTCCTCTCATTACAAGTCTGTCGCAAGTTCTTCTCATTACAAGTCTGTCGCAAGTTCCTCTCATTACAAGTCTGTCGCAAGTTCCTCTCATTACAAGTCTGTCGCAAGTTCCTCTCATTACAAGTCTGTCGCAAGTTCCTCTCATTACAAGTCTGTCGCAAGTTCCTCTCATTACAAGTCTGTCGCAAGTTCCTCTCATTACAAGTCTGTCGCAAGTCTCTTGCATTACTAGTCTGTCGCAAGTCCCTCTCATTACAAGTCTGTCGCAAGTTCCTCTCATTACAAGTCTGTCGCAAGTTCCTCTCATTACAAGTCTGTCGCAAGTTTCTCTCATTACAAGTCTGTCGCAAGTTTCTCGCATTACAAGTCTGTCGCAAGTTTCTCTCATTACAAGTCTGTCGCAAGTTTTTCTCATTACAAGTCTGTCGCAAGTTCCTCTCATTACAAGTCTGTCGCAAGTTCCTCTCATTACAAGTCTGTCGCAAGTTCCTCTCATTACAAGTCTGTCGCAAGTTCCTCTCATTACAAGTCTGTCGCAAGTCCCTCGCATTACAAGTCTGTCGCAAGTCCCTCGCAATCCAAGTCTGTCGCAAGTCCCTCGCATTACAAGTCTGTCGCAAGTTCCTCTCATTACAAGTCTGTCGCAAGTTCCTCTCATTACAAGTCTGTCGCAAGTTCCTCTCATTACAAGTCTGTCGCAAGTTCCTCTCATTACAAGTCTGTCGCAAGTTCCTCTCATTACAAGTCTGTCGCAAGTTCCTCTCATAACAAGTCTGTCGCAAGTTCCTCTCATTACAAGTCTGTCGCAAGTTCCTCTCATTACAAGTCTGTCGCAAGTTCCTCTCATTACAAGTCTGTCGCAAGTTCCTCTCATTACAAGTCTGTCGCAAGTTCCTCTCGTTACAAGTCTGTCGCAAGTTCCTCTCGTTACAAGTCTGTCGCAAGTTCCTCTCGTTACAAGTCTGTCGCAAGTTCCTCTCATTACAAGTCTGTCGCAAGTTCCTCTCATTACAAGTCTGTCGCAAGTTCCTCTCATTACAAGTCTGTCGCAAGTTCCTCTCATTACAAGTCTGTCGCAAGTTCCTCTCATTACAAGTCTGTCGCAAGTTCCTCTCATTACAAGTCTGTCGCAAGTTCCTCTCATTACAAGTCTGTCGCAAGTTCCTCTCATTACAAGTCTGTCGCAAGTTCCTCTTATTACAAGTCTGTCGCAAGTTCCTCGCATTGAAAGTCTGTCGCAAGTTCCTCGCATTACAAGTCTGTCGCAAGTCCCTCGCATTACTAGTCTGTCGCAAGTCCCTCGCATTACTAGTCTGTCGCAAGTCCCTCGCATTACTAGTCTGTCGCAAGTTCCTCTCATTACAAGTCTGTCGCAAGTTCCTCGCATTACAAGTTTGTCGCAAGTCTCTAGCATTGAAAGTCTGTCGCAAGTCCCTCGCATTGCAAGTCTGTCGCAAGTCCCTCTCATTACAAGTCTGTCGCAAGTTCCTCTCATTACAAGTCTGTCGCAAGTTCCTCTCATTACAAGTTTGTCGCAAGTTCCTCTCATTACAAGTTTGTCGCAAGTTCCTCTCATTACAAGTTTGTCGCAAGTCTCTCGCATTACAAGTTTGTCGCAAGTCTTTAGCATTGAAAGTCTGTCGCAAGTCCCTCGCATTACTAGTCTGTCGCAAGTCTCTCGCATTGCTAGTCTGTCGCAAGTCTCTCGCATTGCAAGTCTGTCGAAATTTCCTCTCATTACAAGTCTGTCGCAAGTTCCTCTCATTACAAGTCTGTCGCAAGTTCCTCTCATTACAAGTCTGTCGCAAGTCTCTCGCATTACAAGTCTGTCGCAATTTCCTCTCATTACAAGTCTGTCGCAAGTCTCTCGCATTACTAGTCTGTCGCAAGTTTCTCTCATTACAAGTCTGTCGCAAGTCTCTCGCATTACTAGTCTGTCGCAAGTCTCTCGCATTACTAGTCTGTCGCAAGTTCATCTCATTACAAGTCTGTCGCAAGTCCCCCTCATTACAAGTCTGTCGCAAGTCCCCTCATTACAAGTCTGTCGCAAGTTCCTCTCATTACAAGTCTGTCGCAAGTTCCTCTCATTACAAGTCTGTCGCAAGTTCCTCTCATTACAAGTCTGTCGCAAGTTCCTCTCATTACAAATCTGTCGCAAGTTCCTCTCATTACAAGTCTGTCGCAAGTTTCTCGCATTACAAGTCTGTCGCAAGTTTCTCGCATTACAAGTCTGTCGCAAGTTCCTCTCATTACAAGTCTGTCGCAAGTTCCTCTCATTACAAGTCTGTCGCAAGTTCCTCTCATTACAAGTCTGTCGCAAGTTCTTCTCATTACAAGTCTGTCGCAAGTTCCTCTCATTACAAGTCTGTCGCAAGTTTCTCGCATTACAAGTCTGTCGCAAGTTCCTCTCATTACAAGTCTGTCGCAAGTTCCTCTCATTACAAGTCTGTCGCAAGTTCCTCTCATTACAAGTCTGTCGCAAGTTCCTCTCATTACAAGTCTGTCGCAAGTTCCTCTCATTACAAGTCTGTCGCAAGTTCCTCTCATTACAAGTCTGTCGCAAGTTCCTCTCATTACAAGTCTGTCGCAAGTTCCTCTCATTACAAGTCTGTCGCAAGTTCCTCTCATTACAAGTCTGTCGCAAGTTCCTCTCATTACAAGTCTGTCGCAAGTTCCTCTCATTACAAGTCTGTCGCAAGTTCCTCTCATTACAAGTCTGTCGCAAGTTCCTCTCATTACAAGTCTGTCGCAAGTTCCTCTCATTACAAGTCTGTCGCAAGTTCCTCTCATTACAAGTCTGTCGCAAGTTCCTCTCATTACAAGTCTGTCGCAAGTTCCTCTCATTACTAGTCTGTCGCAAGTTTCTCTCATTACAAGTCTGTCGCAAGTCTCTCGCATTACTAGTCTGTCGCAAGTCTCTCGCATTACTAGTCTGTCGCAAGTTCATCTCATTCCAAGTCTGTCGCAAGTTCATCTCATTCCAAGTCTGTCGCAAGTCCCCCTCATTACAAGTCTGTCGCAAGTCCCCCTCATTACAAGTCTGTCGCAAGTCCCCCTCATTACAAGTCTGTCGCAAGTTCCTCTCATTACAAGTCTGTCGCAAGTTCCTCTCATTACAAGTCTGTCGCAAGTTCCTCTCATTACAAGTCTGTCGCAAGTTCCTCTCATTACAAGTCTGTCGCAAGTTCTTCTCATTACAGGTCTGTCGCAAGTTCCTCTCATTACAAGTCTGTCGCAAGTTCCTCTCATTACAAGTCTGTCGCAAGTTCCTCTCATTACAAGTCTGTCGCAAGTTCCTCTCATTACAAGTCTGTCGCAAGTTCCTCTCATTACAAGTCTGTCGCAAGTCTCTCGCATTACTAGTCTGTCGCAAGTCCCTCTCATTACAAGTCTGTCGCAAGTCCCTCTCATTACAAGTCTGTCGCAAGTTCCTCTCATTACAAGTCTGTCGCAAGTTCCTCTCATTACAAGTCTGTCGCAAGTTCCTCTCATTACAAGTCTGTCGCAAGTTCCTCTCATTACAAGTCTGTCGCAAGTTCCTCTCATTACAAGTCTGTCGCAAGTTCTTCTCATTACAAGTCTGTCGCAAGTTCCTCTCATTACAAGTCTGTCGCAAGTTCCTCTCATTACAAGTCTGTCGCAAGTTCCTCTCATTACAAGTCTGTCGCAAGTTCCTCTCATTACAAGTCTGTCGCAAGTTCCTCTCATTACAAGTCTGTCGCAAGTTCCTCTCATTACAAGTCTGTCGCAAGTTCCTCTCATTACAAGTCTGTCGCAAGTTCCTCTTATTACAAGTCTGTCGCAAGTTCCTCTTATTACAAGTCTGTCGCAAGTTCCTCTTATTACAAGTCTGTCGCAAGTCCCTCGCATTGAAAGTCTGTCGCAAGTTCCTCGCATTGAAAGTCTGTCGCAAGTTCCTCGCATTACAAGTCTGTCGCAAGTTCTTCTCATTACAAGTCTGTCGCAAGTTCCTCTCATTACAAGTCTGTCGCAAGTTCCTCTCATTACAAGTCTGTCGCAAGTTCCTCTCATTACAAGTCTGTCGCAAGTTCCTCTCATTACAAGTCTGTCGCAAGTTCCTCTCATTACAAGTCTGTCGCAAGTTCCTCTCATTACAAGTCTGTCGCAAGTTCCTCTTATTACAAGTCTGTCGCAAGTCCCTCGCATTGAAAGTCTGTCGCAAGTTCCTCGCATTACAAGTCTGTCGCAAGTCCCTCGCATTACTAGTCTGTCGCAAGTCCCTCGCATTACTAGTCTGTCGCAAGTCCCTCGCATTACAAGTCTGTCGCAAGTCCCTCTCATTACAAGTCTGTCTCAAGTTCCTCTCATTACAAGTCTGTCGCAAGTTCCTCTCATTACAAGTTTGTCGCAAGTTCCTCTCATTACAAGTTTGTCGCAAGTCTCTCGCATTACAAGTTTGTCGCAAGTCTCTCGCATTACAAGTTTGTCGCAAGTCTTTAGCATTGAAAGTCTGTCGCAAGTCCCTCGCATTACTAGTCTGTCGCAAGTCTCTCGCATTGCTAGTCTGTCGCAAGTCTCTCGCATTGCAAGTCTGTCGAAATTTCCTCTCATTACAAGTCTGTCGCAAGTTCCTCTCATTACAAGTCTGTCGCAAGTTCCTCTCATTACAAGTCTGTCGCAAGTCTCTCGCATTACAAGTCTGTCGCAAGTTCCTCTCATTACAAGTCTGTCGCAAGTCTCTCGCATTACTAGTCTGTCGCAAGTTTCTCTCATTACAAGTCTGTCGCAAGTCTCTCGCATTACTAGTCTGTCGCAAGTCTCTCGCATTACTAGTCTGTCGCAAGTTCATCTCATTACAAGTCTGTCGCAAGTCCCCCTCATTACAAGTCTGTCGCAAGTTCCTCTCATTACAAGTCTGTCGCAAGTTCCTCTCATTACAAGTCTGTCGCAAGTTCCTCTCATTACAAATCTGTCGCAAGTTCCTCTCATTACAAGTCTGTCGCAAGTTTCTCGCATTACAAGTCTGTCGCAAGTTTCTCGCATTACAAGTCTGTCGCAAGTTCCTCTCATTACAAGTCTGTCGCAAGTTCCTCTCATTACAAGTCTGTCGCAAGTTCCTCTCATTACAAGTCTGTCGCAAGTTCTTCTCATTACAAGTCTGTCGCAAGTTCCTCTCATTACAAGTCTGTCGCAAGTTTCTCGCATTACAAGTCTGTCGCAAGTTCCTCTCATTACAAGTCTGTCGCAAGTTCCTCTCATTACAAGTCTGTCGCAAGTTCTCTCATTACAAGTCTGTCGCAAGTTCCTCTCATTACAAGTCTGTCGCAAGTTCCTCTCATTACAAGTCTGTCGCAAGTTCCTCTCATTACAAGTCTGTCGCAAGTTCCTCTCATTACAAGTCTGTCGCAAGTTCCTCTCATTACAAGTCTGTCGCAAGTTCCTCTCATTACAAGTCTGTCGCAAGTTCCTCTCATTACAAGTCTGTCGCAAGTTCCTCTCATTACAAGTCTGTCGCAAGTTCCTCTCATTACAAGTCTGTCGCAAGTTCCTCTCATTACAAGTCTGTCGCAAGTTCCTCTCATTACAAGTCTGTCGCAAGTTCCTCTCATTACAAGTCTGTCGCAAGTCTCTCGCATTACTAGTCTGTCGCAAGTTTCTCTCATTACAAGTCTGTCGCAAGTCTCTCGCATTACTAGTCTGTCGCAAGTCTCTCGCATTACTAGTCTGTCGCAAGTTCATCTCATTCCAAGTCTGTCGCAAGTCCCCCTCATTACAAGTCTGTCGCAAGTCCCCCTCATTACAAGTCTGTCGCAAGTCCCCCTCATTACAAGTCTGTCGCAAGTTCCTCTCATTACAAGTCTGTCGCAAGTTCCTCTCATTACAAGTCTGTCGCAAGTTCCTCTCATTACAAGTCTGTCGCAAGTTCCTCTCATTACAAGTCTGTCGCAAGTTCTTCTCATTACAAGTCTGTCGCAAGTTCCTCTCATTACAAGTCTGTCGCAAGTTCCTCTCATTACAAGTCTGTCGCAAGTTCCTCTCATTACAAGTCTGTCGCAAGTTCCTCTCATTACAAGTCTGTCGCAAGTTCCTCTCATTACAAGTCTGTCGCAAGTTCCTCTCATTACAAGTCTGTCGCAAGTCTCTCGCATTACTAGTCTGTCGCAAGTCCCTCTCATTACAAGTCTGTCGCAAGTTCCTCTCATTACAAGTCTGTCGCAAGTTCCTCTCATTACAAGTCTGTCGCAAGTTCCTCTCATTACAAGTCTGTCGCAAGTTCCTCTCATTACAAGTCTGTCGCAAGTTCCTCTCATTACAAGTCTGTCGCAAGTTCCTCTCATTACAAGTCTGTCGCAAGTTCCTCTCATTACAAGTCTGTCGCAAGTTCCTCTCATTACAAGTCTGTCGCAAGTTCCTCTCATTACAAGTCTGTCGCAAGTTCCTCTCATTACAAGTCTGTCGCAAGTTCCTCTCATTACAAGTCTGTCGCAAGTTCTTCTCATTACAAGTCTGTCGCAAGTTCCTCTCATTACAAGTCTGTCGCAAGTTCCTCTCATTACAAGTCTGTCGCAAGTTCCTCTCATTACAAGTCTGTCGCAAGTTCCTCTCATTACAAGTCTGTCGCAAGTTCCTCTCATTACAAGTCTGTCGCAAGTTCCTCTCATTACAAGTCTGTCGCAAGTTCCTCTTATTACAAGTCTGTCGCAAGTTCCTCTTATTACAAGTCTGTCGCAAGTCCCTCGCATTGAAAGTCTGTCGCAAGTTCCTCGCATTGAAAGTCTGTCGCAAGTTCCTCGCATTACAAGTCTGTCGCAAGTCCCTCGCATTACTAGTCTGTCGCAAGTCCCTCGCATTACTAGTCTGTCGCAAGTCCCTCGCATTACAAGTCTGTCGCAAGTCCCTCTCATTACAAGTCTGTCGCAAGTTCCTCTCATTACAAGTCTGTCGCAAGTTCCTCTCATTACAAGTTTGTCGCAAGTCTCTCGCATTACAAGTTTGTCGCAAGTCTCTCGCATTACAAGTTTGTCGCAAGTCTTTCGCATTGAAAGTCTGTCGCAAGTCCCTCGCATTACTAGTCTGTCGCAAGTCTCTCGCATTGAAAGTCTGTCGCAATTTCCTCTCATTACAAGTCTGTCGCAAGTTCCTCTCATTACAAGTCTGTCGCAAGTTCCTCTCATTACAAGTCTGTCGCAAGTTCCTCTCATTACAAGTCTGTCGCAAGTCTCTCGCATTACAAGTCTGTCGCAAGTTCCTCTCATTACAAGTCTGTCGCAAGTCTCTCGCATTACTAGTCTGTCGCAAGTTTCTCTCATTACAAGTCTGTCGCAAGTCTCTCGCATTACTAGTCTGTCGCAAGTCTCTCGCATTACTAGTCTGTCGCAAGTTCATCTCATTACAAGTCTGTCGCAAGTCCCCCTCATTACAAGTCTGTCGCAAGTCCCCCTCATTACAAGTCTGTCGCAAGTTCCTCTCATTACAAGTCTGTCGCAAGTTCCTCTCATTACAAGTCTGTCGCAAGTTCCTCTCATTACAAATCTGTCGCAAGTTCCTCTCATTACAAGTCTGTCGCAAGTTTCTCGCATTACAAGTCTGTCGCAAGTTTCTCGCATTACAAGTCTGTCGCAAGTTCCTCTCATTACAAGTCTGTCGCAAGTTCCTCTCATTACAAGTCTGTCGCAAGTTCCTCTCATTACAAGTCTGTCGCAAGTTCTTCTCATTACAAGTCTGTCGCAAGTTCCTCTCATTACAAGTCTGTCGCAAGTTTCTCGCATTACAAGTCTGTCGCAAGTTCCTCTCATTACAAGTCTGTCGCAAGTTCCTCTCATTACAAGTCTGTCGCAAGTTCCTCTCATTACAAGTCTGTCGCAAGTTCCTCTCATTACAAGTCTGTCGCAAGTTCCTCTCATTACAAGTCTGTCGCAAGTTCCTCTCATTACAAGTCTGTCGCAAGTTCCTCTCATTACAAGTCTGTCGCAAGTTCCTCTCATTACAAGTCTGTCGCAAGTTCCTCTCATTACAAGTCTGTCGCAAGTTCCTCTCATTACAAGTCTGTCGCAAGTTCCTCTCATTACAAGTCTGTCGCAAGTTCCTCTCATTACAAGTCTGTCGCAAGTTCCTCTCATTACAAGTCTGTCGCAAGTTCCTCTCATTACAAGTCTGTCGCAAGTTCCTCTCATTACAAGTCTGTCGCAAGTTCCCTCATTACAAGTCTGTCGCAAGTTCCTCTCATTACAAGTCTGTCGCAAGTCTCTCGCATTACTAGTCTGTCGCAAGTTTCTCTCATTACAAGTCTGTCGCAAGTCTCTCGCATTACTAGTCTGTCGCAAGTCTCTCGCATTACTAGTCTGTCGCAAGTCTCTCGCATTACTAGTCTGTCGCAAGTTCATCTCATTCCAAGTCTGTCGCAAGTCCCCCTCATTACAAGTCTGTCGCAAGTCCCCCTCATTACAAGTCTGTCGCAAGTCCCCCTCATTACAAGTCTGTCGCAAGTTCCTCTCATTACAAGTCTGTCGCAAGTTCCTCTCATTACAAGTCTGTCGCAAGTTCCTCTCATTACAAGTCTGTCGCAAGTTCCTCTCATTACAAGTCTGTCGCAAGTTCCTCTCATTACAAGTCTGTCGCAAGTTCCTCTCATTACAAGTCTGTCGCAAGTTCCTCTCATTACAAGTCTGTCGCAAGTTCCTCTCATTACAAGTCTGTCGCAAGTTCCTCTCATTACAAGTCTGTCGCAAGTTCCTCTCATTACAAGTCTGTCGCAAGTTCCTCTCATTACAAGTCTGTCGCAAGTTCCTCTCATTACAAGTCTGTCGCAAGTTCCTCTCATTACAAGTCTGTCGCAAGTTCCTCTCATTACAAGTCTGTCGCAAGTCTCTCGCATTACTAGTCTGTCGCAAGTTTCTCTCATTACAAGTCTGTCGCAAGTCTCTCGCATTACTAGTCTGTCGCAAGTCTCTCGCATTACTAGTCTGTCGCAAGTTCATCTCATTCCAAGTCTGTCGCAAGTCCCCCTCATTACAAGTCTGTCGCAAGTCCCCCTCATTACAAGTCTGTCGCAAGTCCCCCTCATTACAAGTCTGTCGCAAGTTCCTCTCATTACAAGTCTGTCGCAAGTTCCTCTCATTACAAGTCTGTCGCAAGTTCCTCTCATTACAAGTCTGTCGCAAGTTCCTCTCATTACAAGTCTGTCGCAAGTTCTTCTCATTACAAGTCTGTCGCAAGTTCCTCTCATTACAAGTCTGTCGCAAGTTCCTCTCATTACAAGTCTGTCGCAAGTTCCTCTCATTACAAGTCTGTCGCAAGTTCCTCTCATTACAAGTCTGTCGCAAGTTCCTCTCATTACAAGTCTGTCGCAAGTTCCTCTCATTACAAGTCTGTCGCAAGTCTCTCGCATTACTAGTCTGTCGCAAGTCCCTCTCATTACAAGTCTGTCGCAAGTTCCTCTCATTACAAGTCTGTCGCAAGTTCCTCTCATTACAAGTCTGTCGCAAGTTCCTCTCATTACAAGTCTGTCGCAAGTTCCTCTCATTACAAGTCTGTCGCAAGTTCCTCTCATTACAAGTCTGTCGCAAGTTCCTCTCATTACAAGTCTGTCGCAAGTTCCTCTCATTACAAGTCTGTCGCAAGTTCCTCTCATTACAAGTCTGTCGCAAGTTCCTCTCATTACAAGTCTGTCGCAAGTTCCTCTCATTACAAGTCTGTCGCAAGTTCCTCTCATTACAAGTCTGTCGCAAGTTCTTCTCATTACAAGTCTGTCGCAAGTTCCTCTCATTACAAGTCTGTCGCAAGTTCCTCTCATTACAAGTCTGTCGCAAGTTCCTCTCATTACAAGTCTGTCGCAAGTTCCTCTCATTACAAGTCTGTCGCAAGTTCCTCTCATTACAAGTCTGTCGCAAGTTCCTCTCATTACAAGTCTGTCGCAAGTTCCTCTTATTACAAGTCTGTCGCAAGTTCCTCTTATTACAAGTCTGTCGCAAGTCCCTCGCATTGAAAGTCTGTCGCAAGTTCCTCGCATTGAAAGTCTGTCGCAAGTTCCTCGCATTACAAGTCTGTCGCAAGTCCCTCGCATTACTAGTCTGTCGCAAGTCCCTCGCATTACTAGTCTGTCGCAAGTCCCTCGCATTACAAGTCTGTCGCAAGTCCCTCTCATTACAAGTCTGTCGCAAGTTCCTCTCATTACAAGTCTGTCGCAAGTTCCTCTCATTACAAGTTTGTCGCAAGTCTCTCGCATTACAAGTTTGTCGCAAGTCTCTCGCATTACAAGTTTGTCGCAAGTCTTTCGCATTGAAAGTCTGTCGCAAGTCCCTCGCATTACTAGTCTGTCGCAAGTCTCTCGCATTGAAAGTCTGTCGCAATTTCCTCTCATTACAAGTCTGTCGCAAGTTCCTCTCATTACAAGTCTGTCGCAAGTTCCTCTCATTACAAGTCTGTCGCAAGTTCCTCTCATTACAAGTCTGTCGCAAGTCTCTCGCATTACAAGTCTGTCGCAAGTTCCTCTCATTACAAGTCTGTCGCAAGTCTCTCGCATTACTAGTCTGTCGCAAGTTTCTCTCATTACAAGTCTGTCGCAAGTCTCTCGCATTACTAGTCTGTCGCAAGTCTCTCGCATTACTAGTCTGTCGCAAGTTCATCTCATTACAAGTCTGTCGCAAGTCCCCCTCATTACAAGTCTGTCGCAAGTCCCCCTCATTACAAGTCTGTCGCAAGTTCCTCTCATTACAAGTCTGTCGCAAGTTCCTCTCATTACAAGTCTGTCGCAAGTTCCTCTCATTACAAGTCTGTCGCAAGTTCCTCTCATTACAAGTCTGTCGCAAGTTCTCGCATTACAAGTCTGTCGCAAGTTTCTCGCATTACAAGTCTGTCGCAAGTTCCTCTCATTACAAGTCTGTCGCAAGTTCCTCTCATTACAAGTCTGTCGCAAGTTCCTCTCATTACAAGTCTGTCGCAAGTTCCTCTCATTACAAGTCTGTCGCAAGTTCCTCTCATTACAAGTCTGTCGCAAGTTCTTCTCATTACAAGTCTGTCGCAAGTTCCTCTCATTACAAGTCTGTCGCAAGTTCCTCTCATTACAAGTCTGTCGCAAGTTCCTCTCATTACAAGTCTGTCGCAAGTTCCTCTCATTACAAGTCTGTCGCAAGTTCCTCTCATTACAAGTCTGTCGCAAGTTCCTCTCATTACAAGTCTGTCGCAAGTTCCTCTCATTACAAGTCTGTCGCAAGTTCCTCTCATTACAAGTCTGTCGCAAGTTCCTCTCATTACAAGTCTGTCGCAAGTTCCTCTCATTACAAGTCTGTCGCAAGTTCCTCTCATTACAAGTCTGTCGCAAGTTCCTCTCATTACAAGTCTGTCGCAAGTTCCTCTCATTACAAGTCTGTCGCAAGTTCCTCTCATTACAAGTCTGTCGCAAGTTCCTCTCATTACAAGTCTGTCGCAAGTTCCTCTCATTACAAGTCTGTCGCAAGTTCCTCTCATTACAAGTCTGTCGCAAGTCTCTCGCATTACTAGTCTGTCGCAAGTTTCTCTCATTACAAGTCTGTCGCAAGTCTCTCGCATTACTAGTCTGTCGCAAGTCTCTCGCATTACTAGTCTGTCGCAAGTCTCTCGCATTACTAGTCTGTCGCAAGTTCATCTCATTCCAAGTCTGTCGCAAGTCCCCCTCATTACAAGTCTGTCGCAAGTCCCCCTCATTACAAGTCTGTCGCAAGTCCCCCTCATTACAAGTCTGTCGCAAGTTCCTCTCATTACAAGTCTGTCGCAAGTTCCTCTCATTACAAGTCTGTCGCAAGTTCCTCTCATTACAAGTCTGTCGCAAGTTCCTCTCATTACAAGTCTGTCGCAAGTTCCTCTCATTACAAGTCTGTCGCAAGTTCCTCTCATTACAAGTCTGTCGCAAGTTCCTCTCATTACAAGTCTGTCGCAAGTTTCTCGCATTACAAGTCTGTCGCAAGTTCCTCTCATTACAAGTCTGTCGCAAGTTCCTCTCATTACAAGTCTGTCGCAAGTTCCTCTCATTACAAGTCTGTCGCAAGTTCCTCTCATTACAAGTCTGTCGCAAGTTCCTCTCATTACAAGTCTGTCGCAAGTCTCTCGCATTACTAGTCAGTCGCAAGTTCCTCTCATTACAAGTCTGTCGCAAGTCTCTCGCATTACTAGTCTGTCGCAAGTTCCTCTCATTACAAGTCTGTCGCAAGTCCCTCTCATTACAAGTCTGTCGCAAGTTCCTCGCATTGAAAGTCTGTCGCAAGTTCCTCTAATTACAAGTCTGTCGCAAGTTCCTCACATTACAAGTCTGTCGCAAGTTCCTCACATTACAAGTCTGTCGCAAGTTCCTCTCATTACAAGTCTGTCGCAAGTTCCTCTCATTACAAGTCTGTCGCAAGTTCCTCTCATTACAAGTCTGTCGCAAGTTCCTCTCATTACAAGTCTGTCGCAAGTTCCTCTCATTACAAGTCTGTCGCAAGTTCCTCTCATTACAAGTCTGTCGCAAGTCTCTCGCATTACTAGTCAGTCGCAAGTTCCTCTCATTACAAGTCTGTCGCAAGTCTCTCGCATTACTAGTCTGTCGCAAGTTCCTCTCATTACAAGTCTGTCGCAAGTCCCTCTCATTACAAGTCTGTCGCAAGTCCCTCGCATTACAAGTCTGTTGGAAGTCCCTCGCATTACAAGTCTGTCGCAAGTCCCTCGCATTACTAGTCTGTCGCAAGTTCCTCGCATTACAAGTCTGTCGCAAGTTCCTCTCATTACAAGTCTGTCGCAAGTTCCTCTCATTACAAGTCTGTCGCAAGTTCCTCTCATTGAAAGTCTGTCTCAAGTTCCTCTCATTACAAGTCTGTCGCAAGTTCCTCTCATTACAAGTCTGTCGCAAGTCCCTCGCATTGAAAGTCTGTCGCAAGTTCCTCTCATTACAAGTCTGTCGCAAGTTCCTCACATTACAAGTCTGTCGCAAGTTCCTCTCATTACAAGTCTGTCGCAAGTTCCTCTCATTACAAGTCTGTCGCAAGTTCCTCTCATTACAAGTCTGTCGCAAGTTTCTCGCATTACAAGTCTGTCGCAAGTTCCTCTCATTACAAGTCTGTCGCAAGTTCCTCTCATTACAAGTCTGTCGCAAGTTCCTCTCATTACAAGTCTGTCGCAAGTTCCTCTCATTACAAGTCTGTCGCAAGTTCCTCTCATTACAAGTCTGTCGCAAGTTCCTCTCATTACAAGTCTGTCGCAAGTTTCTCGCATTACAAGTCTGTCGCAAGTTCCTCTCATTACAAGTCTGTCGCAAGTCCCTCGCATTACTAGTCTGTCGCAAGTTCCTCTCATTACAAGTCTGTCGCAAGTTCCTCTCATTACAAGTCTGTCGCAAGTCCCTCTCATTACAAGTCTGTCGCAAGTCCCTCTCATTACAAGTCTGTCGCAAGTCCCTCGCATTACTAGTCTGTCGCAAGTCTCTCGCATTACAAGTCTGTCGCAAGTTCCTCTCATTACAAGTCTGTCGCAAGTTCCTCTCATTACAAGTCTGTCGCAAGTTCCTCTTATTACAAGTCTGTCGCAAGTTCCTCTCATTACAAGTCTGTCGCAAGTTCCTCTCATTACAAGTCTGTCGCAAGTTTCTCTCATTTCAAGTCTGTCGCAAGTTCCTCTCATTACAAGTCTGTCGCAAGTTCCTCTCATTACAAGTCTGTCGCAAGTTCCTCTCATTACAAGTCTGTCGCAAGTTCCTCTCATTACAAGTCTGTCGCAAGTCCCTCACATTGTAAGTCTGTCGCAAGTCCTTCCCGTTGCAATTCCCTCAAAGTCTCTAGCATTACAAGTTTGTCGCAAGTCTCTAGCATTACAAGTTTGTAACAATTCTCTAGCATTACAAGTTTGTAACAATTCTCTAGCATTACAAGTTTGTCGCAATTCTCTAGCATTACAAGTTTGTCGCAAGTCTCTAGCATTACAAGTTTGTCGCAATTCTCTAGCATTACAAGTTTGTCGCAAGTCTCTAGCATTACAAGTTTGTCGCAATTCTCTAGCATTACAAGTTTGTCGCAATTCTCTAGCATTACAAGTTTGTAACAATTCTCTAGCATTACAAGTTTGTCGCAAGTCTCTAGCATTACAAGTTTGTCGCAAGTCTCTAGCATTACAAGTCTGTCGCAAGTCTCTAGCATTACAAGTTTGTCGCAAGTCTCTAGCATTACAAGTTTGTAACAATTTTCTAGCATTGTAAGTCTGTCGCAAGTCCCTCGCATTGTAAGTCTGTCTGTGCCTCTCTAAAACCAAGTGTGCCTCCCATGTTGTTCAGAAGTCATATGTTTATTTCTGAATCTACAACATTATGATACTTGACATAGACTAAAGCCGATGAATAATTAGCTCATAATTAGCCAGTTAAAGATGACTGCGAATTTTTCTGCCTTTTTAAAACAGTGTACCTCGCACATTATCCAAAACTCTTTTGTTGTGTTCTTAATCTTCAACATCATGATACTTGGTACACTTAATTTTGGTATAGACTAAAGCCGAATAATAATTAGTTTATAATTAAGCCCCTAAATAGAACCCTTTTCTACTGAAGAATTGTAACCCGTTATTTCAGTTTAAGATCCAAAAACCTCAATCTTTGAAACCAAGTGTAAGATTATACTCCTGGGCACACTTAATACTTGGAGATGTTTCAGCCGAACTACTTGTTGCCTAATTAATTACTGAAATAAAACCCTTTCTCACTGCAGCAGCATAATGCATTATTTCGGCTGCAAATTTCTCTTCCTCTTTAAAACGGTGTACCCCGCATGTTATTCCAAAATCTACAACATCATGATACCTGGCACACTTACTTTGGGTATAGACTAAAGCCGAATAATAATTAGTGCATAATTAGCCAGTTTAAGAAATTTCTTTTCACTGCAGTATTGTAATATATATTTTAATATGTGATAAAAAAACTCATCTTCTTGATTCCTAATCCTGAAGACCATGCCACTAGGCCCCCTTAATTATGGTATAAGCTGTAGCCGAATACTTATTAGTGCACAATTAATCCGTTAAATATAGAACCCTTTGTTACTAATGCATTGTAATGCGTTTTTCGGCTGCAAATATTTATGAATCTTCAAAACCAAGTGTACTTTACATATTATTCAGAACTCTAAATTTTATTTCATAATCTACAAGATTATACTACTGGGCACACTTAATACTTGTGGAAGCTGAAGCCAAACACAAATTAGTGCCTAATAAATTCCTTAAATGGAACCCTTTCTTACGGCAGCATCATATTGCGTTCATTCGGCTGCGAATTTCTCTGTGTACCTCGCATGTTATCTAAAAATTTCTCATTTTAGTTCCTAATGTACAATACCATGATAAAAAGCCAAATAATAATTGGGGCACAATTAGCCAGTTAAGAAATTCTTCCAAATAGGCACTTTGGGAGACAAATTAGCGATAGTTTTGATTCACTTGGGAGACAGTGGCACTTAGGGAGACATTTCAGTGTCTCCCTAAGTGTCTAGCTACCCCACAAAACGATATTTGGGAGTTATTTTTGCTCGGAGAAGACAGATTTGGGTCTAAATAGCATAAATATGAAATTTCGTGGAAAAAGCTCCAGGTAAAAACGGGTTAGGTTACAATAAAGATTGTGCACGACTCTATGGGATTGTCTCCCAAAGTGCCCATTTGGAGGTAATCTAATCTCTTTTCACTGCAGTATTGTGATGTGTTCTTTTCAGATGCAATTATCAGTGACATGTGATAACAAAAATCATCTTCCTATTTCATAATCTGCAAGGCCATGCTACTAGGCACACTTAATTTTGATGAATAATTAGTTTGTAATTAATCCCTGTAATAGAACCTTTTCTTACTGAAGCATTTCAATGACAGGTAACCTTATTAATCGTTAAAATACCCATTACAATTAATATATATATTTTGAAATAAAGACGTAAGAAAAAAATACACAAAACGTCAATAAAATGTAAATTTTAAAAAACGCCAGTGAATAAAAGATATTTCCACACTTTTCCACTTGAATTAATGAGATCAATATAATATGGAATTAGGCTATTTCTGAACCGACGTGTTTTAGCTAGAAGAGTTATGAAGGTTCCTTAAATTTAAGGACAACGTGGAGTGCAGATTCATATGAAAGATAGTTCCTGCCCAAAATTATTCTACAAGCTCTTTTCTGTATACTTTCAATACCGTACTAATTGCCCCTTTAATAACAAAAGGTATGACTTGTTGATAACATGCGAGGTACATTAATGTTGGTATAGGCTTTAGCCGAACACTAATTAATTGCTCAAATAGAACCTTGCTTACTGCAGCATTGTAATGCATTGTATGCGAATATCATATTACCCAATACTCTGTCTAGTGTAACCATTTATTTGTTGGGTCTTGTGTACCCATTTTATTTGGGTGTGGTGTACCCACTAATAATTGTTCATTGAAGTAGGAGTACAACCAGCACGCTAAATATTACCCTTGCCCTGCCAACGTCGATTTTTTTTTCTTTCTTGTTTTAACATGCAGAGACAGTGACTGGAAGATTCATCCGCCAAAGATGACGATTTGAAATGGAAGTAATGAAGATTGGACTATTGGTTATAATACGTTCTATGCTAATAAATAAAGTTCATATAGTTGTGTTGTGTTGTGGTGTTGTTGTCTTGTTGTCGTATTTGTCCGTAAAGTAAATGAACCAAGGTTGAGGGCGGCGGGCATGTTGGCTCAGCGCTGGTTCATTTACCATGTCCCTTTGTTACTATGTCCCTTTGTTACTATGTCCCTTTGTTACCCTCTCCCATTGTTACCCTCTCCCATTGTTACCCTCTCCCATTGTTACCCTCTTCCATTGTTACCCTCTCCCATTGTTACCCTCTCCCATTGTTACCCTCTCCCATTGTTACCCTCTCCCATTGTTACCCTCTCCCATTGTTACCCTCTCCCATTGTTACTCTCTCCCATTGTTACCCTCTCCCTTTGTTCCCAACTCCCTTTGTTCCCAACTCCCTTTGTTCCCAACTCCCTTTGTTCCCAACTCCCTTTGTTCCCAACTCCCTTTGTTCCCAACTCCCTTTGTTCCCATATTGCACTGTCGTTATATTGCACTGTCGTTATATTGCACTGTCGTTATATTGCACTGTCGTTATATTGCACTGTCGTTATATTGCACTGTCGTTATATTGCACTGTCGTTATATTGCACTGTCGTTATATTGCACTGTCGTTATATTGCACTGTCGTTATATTGCACTGTCGTTATATTGCACTGTCGTTATATTGCACTGTCGTTATATTGCACTGTCGTTATATTGCACTGTCGTTATATTGCACTGTCGTTATATTGCACTGTCGTTATATTGCACTGTCGTTATATTGCACTGTCGTTATATTGCACTGTCGTTATATTGCACTGTCGTTATATTATTTTAAACTTTAAATTACTTTTTTTTTTTAGCCTCCCACCTCTAAAACTGTACCTTCTTCACAATCTCTCATCCTGTAATTAGCGCTGTTGGGTGTTGAATGAAATCAATAAAACTCTTTTTGTATCTTTCAATGTACATTGCAGTGTGATCCTACTCGCTAAGACCATAACTGTCCTGAATCTCGGCTTTAACAAACTGACGACATTGCCGACGGAACTCCAAATGATGGTGAGCCTTAGGTAAGACATTGCGACATCCTGATCTACTAAATTTGGGGCCCAGCGGCTCAAGATCAGCCGCAATTTGGTTTGTAGCTTGTTAGGGTTTGAAACCGCATACCATCCCACATGAGTCAATCGCCGTAACCCTTGGACCGTATCACCCTAATTAATTAATTAATTTTTATTTTGGTATCAGGAACAACGCGATCAGCACAACTCCCCTCTGAGTGGAGCACCCTGTCGAAGCTGAGGGAGATCTGTGTGTCCTGCAACCGACTCAAAGAGATCCTGGCCGTGGTCTACCAGTGGGCTGAGCTAGAGAACCTCCTCCTGGGCGGCAACCAGTTGGCCGTGATCGACTTTAAATTATTTTTAACTTTAATTTACTTTTAATTTAGCCTTTTTTTTAGACTAATTTTTTTAAACCAGCACTGAGGGCGGCGGGCATGTTGGCTTAGCGCTGGTTCATTAGACTTTAAAATATTGTAAACTTTAATTTACTTTTAATTTAGCCTTTTTTTTTTAGACTATTTTTTTTAAACCAGCGCTGAGGGCGGCGGGCATGTTGGCTTAGCGCTGGTTCATTAGACTTTAATATATTGTAAACTTTAATGTACTTTTAATGTAACCTTTTTTTGTAAACCAGCGCTGAGGGCGGCGGGCATGTTGGCTTAGCGCTGATTCATTAGACTTTAAAATATTGTAAACTTTAATTTACTTTTAATGTAACCTTTTTTTTTAGACTATTTGTTTATAACCAGCGCTGAGGGCGGCGGGCATGTTGGCTTAGCGCTGGTTCATTAGACTTTAAAATATTGTAAACTTTAATGTACTTTTAATGTAACCTTTTTTTTTAGACTATTTTTTTATAACCAGCGCTGAGGGCGGCGGGCATGTTGGCTTAGCGCTGGTTCATTAGACTTTAAAATATTGTAAACTTTAATTTACTTTTAATGTAACCTTTTTTTTTAGACTATTTGTTTATAACCAGCGCTGAGGGCGGCGGGCATGTTGGCTTAGCGCTGGTTCATTAGACTTTAATATATTGTAAACTTTAATGTACTTTTAATGTAACCTTTTTTTGTAAACCAGCGCTGAGGGCGGCGGGCATGTTGGCTTAGCGCTGATTCATTAGACTTTAAAATATTGTAAACTTTAATTTACTTTTAATGTAACCTTTTTTTTTAGACTATTTGTTTATAACCAGCGCTGAGGGCGGCGGGCATGTTGGCTTAGCGCTGGTTCATTAGACTTTAAAATATTGTAAACTTTAATGTACTTTTAATGTAACCTTTTTTTTTAGACTATTTTTTTATAACCAGCGCTGAGGGCGGCGGGCATGTTGGCTTAGCGCTGGTTCATTAGACTTTAAAATATTGTAAACTTTAATTTACTTTTAATGTAACCTTTTTTTTTAGACTATTTGTTTATAACCAGCGCTGAGGGCGGCGGGCATGTTGGCTTAGCGCTGGTTCATTAGACTTTAAAATATTGTAAACTTTAATGTACTTTTAATGTAACCTTTTTTTTTAGACTATTTTTTTATAACCAGCGCTGAGGGCGGCGGGCATGTTGGCTTAGCGCTGGTTCATTAGACTTTAAAATATTGTAAACTTTAAATTACTTTTAATGTATCCTTTTTTTTAGACTATTTTTTCCGCATTTTTTTAGACTCGTTTTTCTCGAGTGACTTTTTTCCGCATTTTTTTAGACTCGTTTTTCTCGTGTTATTTTTTTCCGCAGTTTTTTAGACTCGTTTTTCTCGTTTGTCTTTTTTCCGCAGTTTTTTAGACCAGTTTTTCTCGTTTGACTTTTTTCCGCAGTTTTTTAGACTCGTTTTTCTCGTTTGACTTTTTTCCGCAGTTTTTTAGACTTGTTTTTCTCGTGTTATTTTTTTCCGCCTTTTTTTAGACTCTTTTTTCGTGTGTTATTTTTTTCCGCATTTTTTTAGACTCGTTTTTCTCGTTTGACTTTTTTCCGCAGTTTTTTAGACTCGTTTTTCTCGTTTGACTTTTTTCCGCAGTTTTTTAGACTCGTTTTTCTCGTGTAATTTTTTTCCGCCTTTTTTTAGACTCGTTTTTTGTGTGTTATTTTTTTCCGCAGTTTTTTAGACTCGTTTTTCTCGTTTGACTTTTTTCTGCATTTTTTTAGACTCGTTTTTGTCGTTTGACTTTTTTCCGCAGTTTTTTAGACTCGTTTTTCTCGTTTGACTTTTTTCCGCAGTTTTTTAGACTCGTTTTTCTCGTGTGTTTTTTTTCCGCCTTTTTTTAGACTCGTTTTTCTCGTGTTATTTTTTTCAGCAGTTTTTTAGACTCGTTTTTCTCGTTTGACTTTTTTCCGCAGTTTTTTAGACTCGTTTTTCTCGTTTGACTTTTTTCCGCCTTTTTTTAGACTCGTTTTTCTCGTGTTATTTTTTTTCAGCAGTTTTTTAGACTCGTTTTTCTCGTTTGACTTTTTTCCGCAGTTTTTTAGACTCGTTTTTCTCGTTTGACTTTTTTACGCAGTTTTTTAGACTCGTTTTTCTCGTTTGACTTTTTCCGCAGTTTTTTAGACTCGTTTTTCTCGTGTTATTTTTTTCCGCAGTTTTTTAGACTCGTTTTTCTCGTTTGAATTTTTCCGCAGTTTTTTAGACTCGTTTTCCTCGTGTTATTTTTTTCCGCAGTTTTTTAGACTCGTTTTTCTCGTTTGACTTTTTTCCGCCTTTTTTTAGACTCGTTTTTCTTGTTTGACTTTTTTCCGCAGTTTTTTAGACTCGTTTTTCTTGTGTTATTTTTTTCCGCCTTTTTTTAGACTCGTTTTTCTCGTGTTATTTTTTTCAGCAGTTTTTTAGACTCGTTTTGTTCGTTTGACTTTTTTCCGTAGTTTTTTAGACTCGTTTTTCTCGTTTGACTTTTTTCCGCAGTTTTTTAGACTCGTTTTTCTCGTTTGACTTTTGTCCGCAGTTTTTTAGACTCGTTTTTCTCGTGTAATTTTTTTCCGCAGTTTTTTCGACTCGTTTTTCTCGTTTGAATTTTTCCGCAGTTTTTTAGACTCGTTTTTCTCGTGTTATTTTTTTCCGCCTTTTTTTAGACTCGTTTTTCTCGTTTGGCTTTTTTCCGCAGTTTTTTAGACTCGTTTTTCTCGTTTGACTTTTTTCCGCCGTTTTTTAGACTCGTTTTTCTCGTTTGACTTTTTTCCGCCGTTTTTTAGACTCGTTTTTCTCGTTTGACTTTTGTCCCCAGTTTTTTAGACTCGTTTTGCTCGTTTGACATTTTTCCGCAGTTTTTTAGACTCGTTTTTCTCGTTTGACTTTTTTCCGCATTTTTTTAGACTCGTTTTTCTCGTTTGACTTTTTTCCGCAGTTTTTTAGATTTTTTTTTCTCGTTTGACTTTTTTCCGCAGTTTTTTAGACTCGTTTTTCATGTTTGACTTTTTTCCGCATTTTTTTAGACTCGTTTTTCTCGTGTTATTTTTTTCCGCAGTTTTTTAGACTCGTTTTTCTCGTTTGACTTTTTTCCGCAGTTTTTTAGACTTGTTTTTCTCGTGTAATTTTTTTCCGCCTTTTTTTAGACTCGTTTTTCGTGTGTTATTTTTTTCCGCAGTTTTTTCGACTCGTTTTTCTCGTTTGACTTTTTTCCGCATTTTTTTAGACTCGTTTTTCATGTTTGACTTTTTTCCGCATTTTTTTAGACTCGTTTTTCTCGTGTTATTTTTTTCCGCAGTTTTTTAGACTCGTTTTTCTCGTTTGACTTTTTTCCGCAGTTTTTTAGACTCGTTTTTCTCGTTTGACTTTTTTCCGCAGTTTTTTAGACTCGTTTTTTTCGTGTTATTTTTTTCCGCAGTTTTTTAGACTCGTTTTTCTCGTTTGACTTTTTTCCGCCGTTTTTTTGACTCGTTTTTTTCGTGTTATTTTTTTCCGCAGTTTTTTAGACTCGTTTTTCTCGTTTGACTTTTTTCCGCAGTTTTTTAGACTCGTTTTTCATGTTTGACTTTTTTCCGCATTTTTTTAGACTCGTTTTTCTCGTGTTATTTTTTTCCGCAGTTTTTTAGACTCGTTTTTCTCGTGTTATTTTTTTCCGCAGTTTTTTAGACTCGTTTTTCTCGTTTGACTTTTTTCCGCAGTTTTTGAGACTCGTTTTTCTCGTTTGACTTTTTTCCGCAGTTTTTGAGACTCGTTTTTCTCGTGTTATTTTTTTCCGCAGTTTTTTAGACTCGTTTTTCTCGTTTGACTTTTTTCCGCAGTTTTTTAGACTCGTTTTGCTCGTGTTATTATTTTCCGCAGTTTTTTAGACTCGTTTTTCTCGTTTGACTTTTTTCCGCAGTTTTTTAGACTCGTTTTTCTCGTTTGACTTTTTTCCGCAGTTTTTTCGAATCGTTTTTCTCGTTTGACTTTTTTCCGCAGTTTTTTAGACTCGTTTTTCTCGTTTGACTTTTTCCGCAGTTTTTTAGACTCGTTTTTCTCGTTTGACTTTTTTCCGCAGTTTTTTAGACTCGTTTTTCTCGTTTGACTTTTTTCCGCAGTTTTTTAGACTCGTTTTTTTCGTGTTATTTTTTTCCGCAGTTTTTTAGACTCGTTTTTCTCGTTTGACTTTTTTCCGCAGTTTTTTAGACTCGTTTTTCTCGTTTGACTTTATTCCGCAGTTTTTTAGACTCGTTTTTCTCGTTTGACTTTTTTCCGCCTTTTTTTAGACTCGTTTTTTTCGTGTTATTTTTTTCCGCAGTTTTTTAGACTCGTTTTTCTCGTTTGACTTTTTTCCGCCGTTTTTTAGACTCGTTTTTCTCGTGTTATTTTTTTGCGCAGTTTTTTAGACTCGTTTTTCTCGTGTCATTTTTTTTCGCCTTTTTTTAGACTCGTTTTTCTCGTTTGACTTTTTTCCGCAGTTTTCTAGACTCGTTTTTCTCGTTTCCCTTTTTTCCGCCGTTTTTTAGACTCGTTTTTCTCGTTTGTCTTTTTTCCGCCTTTTTTTAGACTCGTTTTTCTCGTTTGACTTTTTTCCGCCGTTTTTTAGACTCGTTTTTCTCGTGTTATTTTTTTGCGCAGTTTTTTAGACTCGTTTTTCTCGTGTTATTTTTTTTCGCCTTTTTTTAGACTCGTTTTTCTCGTTTGACTTTTTTCCGCAGTTTTTTCGACTCGTTTTTCTCGTTTGACTTTTTTCCGCAGTTTTTTCGACTCGTTTTTCTCGTTTGACTTTTTTCCGCAGTTTTTTAGACTCGTTTTTCTCCTGTGTTTTTTTCGCGTCGTTTTTTTCGCGTATTTTTCAAGTCTGGTTTTTTCGCGTAGTTTTTTTCGCGTAGTTTTCGAGTTGTTTTTTTTTGCGTAGTTTTTTTCGCGTACTTTTCGACTCTCGTTTTTTTCGCCTTTTTTTCAACGAAATTTGGTCCAGTTTCCGGACAACAATTTTTTTAAATTCCAATAAATTTTAATAAATTTAAATAAATTTGAATAAATTTACATAAAATCTTTCAAATTTACATAAAATCTTCCAAATTTAAATAAATTTAAATAAATTTATATAAAATCCCCTAAATTTAAATAAATTTAAATAAATTTAAATAAATTTAAATAAATTTAAATAAATTTAAATAAATTTAAATATTTTTAAATAAATTTAAATAAATTTAAATAAATTTAAATAAATTTAAATAAATTTAAATAAATTTAAATAAATTTAAATAAATTTAAATAAATTTAAATAAATTTAAATAAATTTAAATAAATTTAAATAAATTTAAATAAATTTAAATAAATTTAAATAAATTTAAATAAATTTAAATAAATTTAAATAAATTTAAATAAATTTAAATAAATTTAAATAAATTTAAATAAATTTAAATAAATTTAAATAAATTTAAATAAATTTAAATAAATTTAAATAAATTTAAATAAATTTAAATAAATTTAAATAAATTTAAATAAATTTAAATAAATTTAAATAAATTTAAATAAATTTAAATAAATTTAAATAAATTTAAATAAATTTAAATAAATTTAAATAAATTTAAATAAATTTAAATAAATTTAAATAAATTTAAATAAATTTAAATAAATTTAAATAAATTTAAATAAATTTAAATAAAAATTAGCATAAATTAAAAAAAAATTAGGGTTAGGGTTAGGGTTAGGGTTAGGGTTAGGGTTAGGGTTAGGGTTAGGGTTAGGGTTAGGGTTAGGGTTAGGGTTAGGGTTAGGGTTAGGGTTAGGGTTAGGGTTAGGGTTAGGGTTAGGGTTAGGGTTAGGGTTAGGGTTAGGGTTAGGGTTAGGGTTAGGGTTAGGGTTAGGGTTAGGGTTAGGGTTAGGGTTAGGGTTAGGGTTAGGGTTAGGGTTAGGGTTAGGGTTAGGGTTAGGGTTAGGGTTAGGGTTAGGGTTAGGGTTAGGGTTAGGGTTAGGGTTAGGGTTAGGGTTAGGGTTAGGGTTAGGGTTAGGGTTAGGGTTAGGGTTAGGGTTAGGGTTAGGGTTAGGGTTAGGGTTAGGGTTAGGGTTAGGGTTAGGGTTAGGGTTAGGGTTAGGGTTAGGGTTAGGGTTAGGGTTAGGGTTAGGGTTAGGGTTAGGGTTAGGGTTAGGGTTAGGGTTAGGGTTAGGGTTAGGGTTAGGGTTAGGGTTAGGGTTAGGGTTAGGGTTAGGGTTAGGGTTAGGGTTAGGGTTAGGGTTAGGGTTAGGGTTAGGGTTAGGGTTAGGGTTAGGGTTAGGGTTAGGGTTAGGGTTAGGGTTAGGGTTAGGGTTAGGGTTAGGGTTAGGGTTAGGGTTAGGGTTAGGGTTAGGGTTAGGGTTAGGGTTAGGGTTAGGGTTAGGGTTAGGGTTAGGGTTAGGGTTAGGGTTAGGGTTAGGGTTAGGGTTAGGGTTAGGGTTAGGGTTAGGGTTAGGGTTAGGGTTAGGGTTAGGGTTAGGGTTAGGGTTAGGGTTAGGGTTAGGGTTAGGGTTAGGGTTAGGGTTAGGGTTAGGGTTAGGGTTAGGGTTAGGGTTAGGGTTAGGGTTAGGGTTAGGGTTAGGGTTAGGGTTAGGGTTAGGGTTAGGGTTAGGGTTAGGGTTAGGGTTAGGGTTAGGGTTAGGGTTAGGGTTAGGGTTAGGGTTAGGGTTAGGGTTAGGGTTAGGGTTAGGGTTAGGGTTAGGGTTAGGGTTAGGGTTAGGGTTAGGGTTAGGGTTAGGGTTAGGGTTAGGGTTAGGGTTAGGGTTAGGGTTAGGGTTAGGGTTAGGGTTAGGGTTAGGGTTAGGGTTAGGGTTAGGGTTAGGGTTAGGGTTAGGGTTAGGGTTAGGGTTAGGGTTAGGGTTAGGGTTAGGGTTAGGGTTAGGGTTAGGGTTAGGGTTAGGGTTAGGGTTAGGGTTAGGGTTAGGGTTAGGGTTAGGGTTAGGGTTAGGGTTAGGGTTAGGGTTAGGGTTAGGGTTAGGGTTAGGGTTAGGGTTAGGGTTAGGGTTAGGGTTAGGGTTAGGGTTAGGGTTAGGGTTAGGGTTAGGGTTAGGGTTAGGGTTAGGGTTAGGGTTAGGGTTAGGGTTAGGGTTAGGGTTAGGGTTAGGGTTAGGGTTAGGGTTAGGGTTAGGGTTAGGGTTAGGGTTAGGGTTAGGGTTAGGGTTAGGGTTAGGGTTAGGGTTAGGGTTAGGGTTAGGGTTAGGGTTAGGGTTAGGGTTAGGGTTAGGGTTAGGGTTAGGGTTAGGGTTAGGGTTAGGGTTAGGGTTAGGGTTAGGGTTAGGGTTAGGGTTAGGGTTAGGGTTAGGGTTAGGGTTAGGGTTAGGGTTAGGGTTAGGGTTAGGGTTAGGGTTAGGGTTAGGGTTAGGGTTAGGGTTAGGGTTAGGGTTAGGGTTAGGGTTAGGGTTAGGGTTAGGGTTAGGGTTAGGGTTAGGGTTAGGGTTAGGGTTAGGGTTAGGGTTAGGGTTAGGGTTAGGGTTAGGGTTAGGGTTAGGGTTAGGGTTAGGGTTAGGGTTAGGGTTAGGGTTAGGGTTAGGGTTAGGGTTAGGGTTAGGGTTAGGGTTAGGGTTAGGGTTAGGGTTAGGGTTAGGGTTAGGGTTAGGGTTAGGGTTAGGGTTAGGGTTAGGGTTAGGGTTAGGGTTAGGGTTAGGGTTAGGGTTAGGGTTAGGGTTAGGGTTAGGGTTAGGGTTAGGGTTAGGGTTAGGGTTAGGGTTAGGGTTAGGGTTAGGGTTAGGGTTAGGGTTAGGGTTAGGGTTAGGGTTAGGGTTAGGGTTAGGGTTAGGGTTAGGGTTAGGGTTAGGGTTAGGGTTAGGGTTAGGGTTAGGGTTAGGGTTAGGGTTAGGGTTAGGGTTAGGGTTAGGGTTAGGGTTAGGGTTAGGGTTAGGGTTAGGGTTAGGGTTAGGGTTAGGGTTAGGGTTAGGGTTAGGGTTAGGGTTAGGGTTAGGGTTAGGGTTAGGGTTAGGGTTAGGGTTAGGGTTAGGGTTAGGGTTAGGGTTAGGGTTAGGGTTAGGGTTAGGGTTAGGGTTAGGGTTAGGGTTAGGGTTAGGGTTAGGGTTAGGGTTAGGGTTAGGGTTAGGGTTAGGGTTAGGGTTAGGGTTAGGGTTAGGGTTAGGGTTAGGGTTAGGGTTAGGGTTAGGGTTAGGGTTAGGGTTAGGGTTAGGGTTAGGGTTAGGGTTAGGGTTAGGGTTAGGGTTAGGGTTAGGGTTAGGGTTAGGGTTAGGGTTAGGGTTAGGGTTAGGGTTAGGGTTAGGGTTAGGGTTAGGGTTAGGGTTAGGGTTAGGGTTAGGGTTAGGGTTAGGGTTAGGGTTAGGGTTAGGGTTAGGGTTAGGGTTAGGGTTAGGGTTAGGGTTAGGGTTAGGGTTAGGGTTAGGGTTAGGGTTAGGGTTAGGGTTAGGGTTA